>JARHVA010006816.1:0-85000 GCA_037957365.1 Torreya grandis
ACTTAATTTTTGATGTATCACCTAATAGTATGCACCATGATTTTAAGACCCATGATGGTTAGGCTACAATGTGCATAAGGACCAACCCTCAATCCAATAGACAACTAAAAATATTACACCAATGATAAAAACTAGGATGGTAATACTTTCATACACCAAGGGGTAGACTCAAGTAAGACTACATGATAGGGAGAACCATGATGATAACCCTGTTGACATAATGAACTAAGTTGAGGTGATAATAAAAAAATGAAATAAACAATCAAGAAAATAAGTAAGTAAACACAAACAAAAAATAAAAGTAACAAAAAGCATAATGTTGTTCAAACAAGTCAAAATCCACATGTGAAGGCTCAATGATAGTGATAATGGAATAGTTCCCCTAAGTAAGGATACATGAAATAGAAATACTCATCCCAAGTTGGCTGAAATAATTGGAACCAATAATGAATCTACCCCTATAGGTTAGAATAAGGAAGGGCACATCCCAATAATGTTTTAGGACCTAAAATAATTGGATTAAGGATTAGTTTGACCTGATCTAGGATAAGACAAATGTTGCATAAGGACTGACGTCTAATCTAATAGATAACTAATAATATCACACCAGTGATAAAAACTAGATGAAAAATGCACAAACCCACATAATCAAATATAGAGAAACAAGTAATTAATTGATCATTTGTGTGTGTGTGAAAGTAAGGTGTTACTCTTTGTGATTTTTCCCCTAAGCTCTAAAAGACAACTAACAATTCAAGGTGGTAACATGGATGGAAAGGGATTAGAATAATAAGGAAGGGGTGGTCTATTTGTCTCAAAATGCCCTATGTAAGTGGATGTTACCTATAAAGTCTAATGAACTTCAATCCAAATGTAGTTCTCCCAAGGAGATGGGAAAGAATAATGATGACAAGTAAGATATTGATTAAAGAGGAAGAATAGGAAATGTATACTCATAAAATTATGAGAGTGTTTAGATAAATCAAGAAAATGGAATGATACTAAGATTGGTTAAGCTAACCTGAGATGCCCCATGCATCCAAGTGTTACCTACATAGTTTGTGTGGACTTCAGGACAATATAGTTATCCCAAAAATGGGAGGGTAAATAAAGGAATGGCAATGGTAAATTTGAAATTATCATGGTTAGATAAGGGGCTCCCATGTAGTAAATGTGGTAAACCATGCCATCCATAACAAGTCCAAAGACCACTGGTGAATAGGATGACAAAATAAGCAAAGATTTTGTAGCCTTATATCTCTCATGGATATTTTAAGCCCCTTTTTAAATTTATTTTATTTTTAATATATTTATGGGATTTTCAAATTTTTAGGGTTTTTTGCATTTTTGGAACAAGGTATTTACATGAATACTTTGGTAAGTAGAAAGTAAAAAAAAACTTACAAAATGGTAAGAGTTTGGCCTAGGTTGCTTTGTAAAATGGTGATATTGTGGCTTAAATTACTCAAAAAATAGTGAGAGTGTGGTTTAAATTACTCATAAAATGTGATATAATGGCTTATGTTTCTCATAAAATGGAGATATCATAGCTTAGGTTTCTTATAAAATTGTGAGAGTGTGGCTTAGGTTGCTCACAAAATAGTGAGAGTGTGGCTTAGGTTACTCACAAAAAGGTGAGAGTGTGGCTTAAGTTTCTCATAAAATGGTAAGAGTATGGTTTAGGTTGATCACAAAATGGAGAGAGTGTGGAACGTGGATGTCCAAACTAACCACATAAACTGAGCACTACCTACATAGTCTAAATGAACCTCAACCATTTTAATTTAACCCTATATTAGAAGATACTATAAAGCAATAAAAAGGTGGAAAAAGGAGATGGAACATACTATAACAAATGGTATAGGTTTTAACAAGAGTCAAAATATTCATTTTCAATAACCACCATTAAAGGAAACCATGTACATTTGTGTTGATATATTATCTTCAAAGATGTGTTGATGGTGACCAAAGTTACATTAGATATATAAATTACTTCTCTAAATTTTGGCATTTGAAACTATCTATTGATGTGGGTTTTATGCACACCTCAGAGAGTTTTTAATGAGGTAACCTCTAACATTTTGGGATCTCTATGGAACTAGGTTCTACTTCAGGGCACGATTTATAGGTATGTGGTTAGAACAACTAAGTGGTGGAATATCATGTTAATCCTATGGATTATTCAACTAAGTTTGTGGGTAGATGTGTGGATTCTAATAAAAGGATAAATCAATAGGTGGATTGGATGGGTGGAAGATTAATCTATGGTGGGTAGATCTAAAAAAACATCAAAAGAGGGAAGGATAAGGCAAAAATAAATTTCTATGTCTTTGAAATGGAATTTCTTAGTATGTTCCTTTGGTGGACAAATATCTCAAGAACAAGTGTTTGTTTCTAGTTGCTTTTAGACACTTGCAAAAAAAAGTGATGGGGATTCTAGGTATTAATATATAAGGTGTTTATTGGTCTCAACTAAAGTTTTCTCCTTTTAAAGTTGTTGTTGCATACCTTTACATAAGAGATTAAAACTTGGACCAGGAAGTTATCCAGGTCAGCTATTTCTCACACCTAAAATACTATATCAAATAAGATACTTCTACACACTTTAGATTATCGATTCAACTTATGCTAACTACTAAATCAATGAAACATATCAATATTAAATAGTTATTGCACATCCAAGACTAACAATCATTAACATAATATTCATATTAATCTATAGCTTTGACACACATCATAATTATTTAATCAATAAAAATAAAGAAATTTCAAATTTATTAACATATAAATGGAAGAATAAAGAAAAAAAACATTTGAATGACAATCAAATCCTTGATTTCTTCTTGTATTTCATTCAAAACCTTTGACCCTTTTAAATGAGGGGTCTATACATACATACAGATATATATATATATATATATATATATATATATATATATATATATATATATATATATATATATATATATATATATATATACATATATATATATATATATATATATATACATATATATATATATATATATATATATACATATATATATATATATATATATATATATATATATATATCCAAGATTAGAACACTTCATTTACATCTAAAAATACTATAAGTTAAGTCTTGGTTACATATTGATGCATTACAAATATCCCAGTCATGCAATGTGTGCATACTGACAAAAGATTAGCTATTACAATATATATATATATATGAAAATAAAAATTAATTATTAAATTATGACATTAAATGTAAAATTTAAAAAATTAGACTTATTTAAATTGGCTCTTGCTTGACTTATCTCAAAACTATTGTGGTAACTATACTAGTATACATAGTTAATAACACAATAATTAGAGTTGCACTTGAAGATGCACCATATGATAGAGCTATTATTACCATGTGAATAGTAGTTTTAGGAGGTGCTGATCCAAAACTTAGAATATTTGGTTGAAATATGATTCAATAAACAAGAAAAAAATAATTTTAATAATGATATCTCTAAGAAGAGATGTTTTATTGCTCAAAATTATAGATACAACATATGCCTATCTCTGGGAAGAGATGTCTAATTTCATTTTTGGGTTATATATTCATTTATGCAAATTTTTAAGGTATTATTAGGATGTTTAAGGTCGCCAATATCAAGGTATATTAAGTGGTTTGACTTCCATGATTCACAACAATACAGAATTTGAGGAATTACTATATTTAGAAACTTACTATTTTTAGACTATAATACTAAAATTGAAATTTAGGACACTTCCATTTTGTTTTAAGGGTAAAAACCCACCAATAAGATCTATATTCCATCTCAAGGCATTCCCCTAATTCTTATCTTTCTAATGATTCAAACAGGGAGTCAAACGAAGCTATGGTGCAAACGTTATGGCTCCTAGAAGTTCTACTACCAATTGGGGTAGAACCGTCACCCAAATTATCGCCTGAAATGTTGCTCAGATCAGGTGTTGACATGGATTTTATTTTTTTTGGAACTATAGGTAAATTTTTTATAGTGTAACTATAAGGTGAAATTTATTGGATTACTTTCTTATTTTCATCAAAGTCCTAGTAATATTTGTATGCCTTAGCGTGTTTTGCTTTGATTAGATTCATATCTAGGAGGTGTGACCTAGTCACCCTACTTATCTTCCCCATTAGATTTTAATTTTCTTAATTGGTTTCTTTGAATCCAACCCTAAAAACTTTTACCTTTATATCCTTCTTCCTTTTTATGCTCAATGTCTTCTAGGATAAAACCTGCAGACTATGCTTGAAGCTATTGAAGGATTGTTTAATCATTTGGTCAAATATAGCCTAGGTCACCAACCTTCCTCTATTATCTTGAATTGTTACCAATTTCAATCCTATCAAAATCTATTCAGCCTATTTCTCTTGCTTGGCCAACTTATCGACTAAAGACTCAAAGGATAGTACCCAGTCTTAGACCTCTTGTGTTCTTATTAATGTTAAATTCAAAGCATTAATTGCTTTAAGTGGGGTTATCAAATCCAAGTAGTTAAATGCCTTATTAAGGGTATATAACACTAGGATATTTAGCTTACTATCATGCTCTTTATGGCTTTTGAATAATTTGGTTCTGTTATTGACATGAAGAGCCAAACTTACTCAAAGAAAGAATAGAATTAATAATTTTATATAATCTAAGAGAAGCATCTTGCACATCCTTCTCAATGCCTTAGGGAACCCAAATCACTTATTTTTCTCTCTGATTATCTCCAAATATTCCTCAAGCTTTTATCTAGGAATTTCAGTCCCTTGATATATGGTAAGGATGGTTTTTGTAAAGGTCTCCATATATGACTTCAAGTCACCAATATAAGGTGATTGACCCTTTTGCCTACTCTACCTCTTGATTAGGGAGTATACTTCTTCCCTCTCTTCCATGACTAATTTCCTACTTGAATTATCCTCAATTTTCCTCTTCATCATGATTTGTACTAATGTAGTGGTTTTGTCAAACAAAGAGCTCATTATTAGCAATTCTATTATATTTAGATTAGACCTCTTAGATGTTGAGGATCATTATTCCTTGGCCCAATCTAGAAGAGTGGGCATTGAGGGATATCAAGGTTGTTCTTCCACTTGAGCATGTTCTTCAAGTTCTTGCTTAGTTTATGTGGAAGGATTGAGCATTATAGGCTAAATAATATTTGACTAGTTTATGTTTCCATACGATGGCATTGGATGGATAAAAAAGACTAGTTGATTCCTAAGTGACATATTTATTATTACCACTTTGGTTATGGTGGTGGGAGTGGAATAATGCAAGGGTGAACCTAATTCGGTAGAGGGAGATGCAATTAAAGTGATGGATTGAGAAATGGATAGAATGGATAGAGTTAGTGTTGATGGGGTGGATGTTAATAGAATGGAAATTAAAGGGATGGAAACTACCAGTATGGTAACTATAGTAGTAGAGCGTAAAGTAGGTGCATTGGTTGTAGTCAGACTCATGGATGGATATAGGAAAAGTAAACTTGTAAAGAGTGTCTATTAGGAATGAATGTGGAAACCATTGGCCTAAGGGTGATGGAAATTTCATGTAAGGACATCAAAGGGGAAAAATTTTAAATATCTTTAAGCAAGGGGCCCTTATCAGAAGTTTCAATTGTGATAGGTTCCTTAACCTTAAGTGCTTGTAGGCTTAACACCTTTTCTTGTTTCATCTCCTTCTTTTTCACCTCTTGGGTTGGAGGGGTCTGTGGTCAGTCTCCATAAGGATTCCTTTAATATGTCTTAGTTATGCTACCTTCCTATGGGCCTATGGACTATGATAGAAGAGAAGTGGGAATATTTTTTAGCATTGGGGCTGAGGTAGCCATTATTTCCTCTTCATCAAAGGAATCCAAACATATAATCTTATATTCTACTTATGCACTACCTCCTTTGTAATTAACTCCTTAGCTAACTATTTCTTGACCTTTATCAATTCAATTATTGAAGGTTAAACTAGGAGCACTTGTGTTAAGGTAGGTAGTTATTCTTCCTTAGCTTGTTCATCCTCTTATCCAATGAGTGGTGCCTTAAATACCAACTATTGTTGGTCCTAAGGTTAGCTTTGAGCTAGTTTTGGATATGGTCCCTCTTCTTCTAGTTGTTATGATTTCTTACCACTCCAAAAATCTAAGGATCTCTATCTTCTAGGGTGTAAATTATGAACTTAACTTTAATAAGTTTTAAATATCGTTATGATTGAATCACTCTAATTAATTACTCACTCAGTTCTATATTTTTGGCCCTTCCTTAACCTTCTAATTGTCTATGACATTTAAGAAGATAAAACATGATCCATTGGCTCATGCTTATAGGTAAGGACAAGGGTATGAATTTTATTTTGGACCTTCCCATGAGGATCCCAATCTCTATGAGGAAGGGTAGGAAATGTATAAGCCTTCCTAACATTTTCATCCTCCTTTAAATATATGAGAATGGTGTATTGCATTCACCCAATGGTGATGTGAGATCCATGGAAGGTGGCCTTATTGTTTCTCATCTACTCCTCATCAATGTTGTTCCAAATTTGATAAGTGATTTCCTGTTCATCTACCTTAAATAGAACAAACTTTTAAAGCTAAATATGATCTACCTTGTGGCCCACCACCATGATTATTGTGTAGTCTAGATATAACTAGTAGTCTCCTACATTTTTGGCCAGTATCTGAGCTATGATGGGGGAAATCCTTGGTAAAGGTTGGTCATGAATAGCCATACAAACTTGAGGGTAAAGGTCCTCATTGATCTTGGCTATATTCCTCACATATGAATATATGTGCATAAAATTGTAGTAGTCACAAATCTTGTTCTTGATGACCTTTATGTTGGGCTCCCATAATATTCCATTATATATATACATAGTCCCCATGACTAAATCTAATAAGTAAGATATCATATAAAAGTTTCCACCTAGTAGCCTTTTATCCTTATACAAAAATTTCTCTTAGAGGTGTGTACTAATGATTTCTTCTAAAGCGTAGGTGTGTTTTGAAGTAATCAGATGGTCTAATAGAGGAACCCACTCTAGGTGTATAAAAAATATGCTCACATGTCTAAAGAGTGTGTTCAATAATATCATCCCCACATGTATTCCCATTCTAAATCTAGTAATGGGGATGGAGCTCTTGGCATGTTCCTTCAAAGTGAAACTTTCCGCAAGTAGCACCCATCTTGATAGATCTCACTCTAGATGATTGGCCTTCTTCCATGTGATAACAATGTGTAAATTAAAAGTGACATCTGTAATAGGTAAACTCAAATAACTTTTAAATGTTTTTATTATAATATATGAAAAAATGATTTTGTTGTCTACATAATGAAGTTATCCTCCATCCATTATTCTTCCTTCAAAGAAGAGGCCCTATATTATATCAATGTATGGCATCACATCTAGCTTTGTGGATGTGTAATGTAAGGATTTATATTTGAAAGGGAGTAATCCCTTCACCATATTCTTATCTTCAACTATAATATCTTCTTTGAGTGAAAATTAATTTGTGTTCTCCACCACTTCTCATAGTGTTGATTAATTTGAATAACATCCATCAAATGTAGTAGCTTCAAACACCATATATAGTTATTCTATAAAATCCTTGATTGAGAACCTAGATGGTATTGGGGATCCTTTATAAGACCTAGATGATGATCCATGGTGATTCTAATGAGTAATAATATGCTCTAAGATTTTTAACAATGGCATATATTATTAAACTAAATTTTGTAAATCGTAAATCACTATGATAGCAGTTAGGGCTTTTACGATTGATTAAGGCTAAAATATACTTGAGATCAATGATGGAATGATGTGAATTTGTTTAGGGGCTTGATGTAAATAGATCTTCTATATTTATTTCTAGTTTGTGTACCATTACTCATTAATGTCTATAAGTTTGTCACCTTCATTCAATTTGAATTTGACCACCATGTCCTAGTATACATGCCACATAGGATGCCTTGTCATTTGGGGTGCTACCATGTAAGATTACATATGTTTTCATGTGTCATTATATATCCTAGTTAATACAAGTTAAACTTTTCTTTCAAGCCAAAAGACTCCAAATCATATAATGTCTTTTGGAAAGATTTGCTTTGAAACACTTTATCCAAAAGCTTCCAATATAAGAGTTCTGAAACAATGTCATTGATGAGTAAGTTTTATGAAGGAATCCTTCAAATGAAAAATCTTTGAAAAAATGTTCCCAACATGGAGCCTCCAGTGAGAAAGTTTTTGATATAAGAGTTATTGATGGATAAGCTTCCATAAAGAATAGACCATGAAGAAAGCTATTGGTGAAAACTTGCTAAAGTAACTGTTGTTAAAGTGAAACTTACCAAAAAAAAGCTGCCAAATTAAAGCTTTCAAGGACCAATATTTTTGATAAGAATCTCTTCGATGAAATCCATTTGAAATGAAAGTTTTTGACATAAAGATTCTAAGGACCAAAATTGTTGAAACTAATGTTTTTGATGAAATCCCTCTAAAATCAAAGTTTCCAATGTAAAGCTTCCAATGACTAAAATTTTTGAATGAATGTTTCTAAAATAAAGTCACCAATGAATAAGATTTCATACAGAGTAGACCACCAAGACAACTACTAGTGAAAATGTAAGTAACTATTGCTGAAGTAAAACTTTCTAAAATAAATCTATCAAAGTAAAGCTTCCATAGATCAATCTTGACGATAAGAATCTTTCCAATGAAATCCCTCCAAAATGAAAGTTACTGACATAAAACTTCTAAGGACCAAACTTTCCAAAATGAATGTTTTTGATGAAATCCCTCTGAAATGAAAGTTGCTGACATATAGCTTCTGAGGACCAAACTTTCCAAAATAAATGTTTCCAAAATAAAGTTACCGATGAGAAACTTTATGTAGAGAATATTTTCGAAGAGAAGTTTCTAAATGAAAGATTCCAAAGACTAAACTTTTCTAAGACCAAATACTTTAAAATAGAACCAATCTAAATTCTTGTCATGCAAAGCCATTCTTTCCATTTTTTTCATTAAATAGGTTAGTCTAAACAAGTACTTCTAAAAGAAAAAGTATACCACAACATAATGCAATGTTAAAAGCATCAAATTTTTATAGATAATACAAGTATCATAACCCTAAATACTCATCATCAGCCCTCTAAGATGTTCATTATTTCTAAAAAATAAAGGGGCTCTCCACTTTTCAAATAAAAATACAGAGTGGGTGTGTTGAATACAACAAATAGCAACTCATCAAGGTGAATACTCCAGAGTTTTCAAGAACCCAGAATCCATGGTTTTACAATCCTATTATCAACCATAAATTTATCATAAAATAAATTACTAAACTAAAAATAGAAAGAGACTCTTAATAATCTTATGCAACATACTAGATTTACTTACACCTTGAATCTATGTGTAAAAAGTATTGTTATTTACCTCTTTTTTTAGGTTTTTAGGAAAAGACATAAGGGTGAGTTGTAGGTCTCACTTTGATTGGGTGCTAGCTATATAAATGGGGAGATCAGGCATTACTTTATTGCTAGCCAGGCATCCATAGCCTCGATAGATATAATTTTGACCACCTATTCCTTATACCTTCATATTTTTCATGATGCATGATGTATTGATCTCATTTCATCATGAAGACTTTGAATCCTTTTTTTATTTTATTTTGGATTTTTAGATTGTGTCATTTATTATATTATTTTTCTTTATTTCCTTTTGAAAAGAGGGAAAAGGTTACCACTATGAGCTAGTGTTAGTTAAAATTTTGGTTTAATCAAGATGTCCCTATCAACTCTTGCATATGTCCATGATTATTACCTTGAACAATTATTAATTTTTTATGTGCACTTAACCCAAGGGAATAAGGAAATTTTTCTAAATTTGCACAAAATTATGGGAATAAATTTTGCATACTTGATACAATCATTAATTTCAAGACACATTCATGGCTAACTCTCTCATTGCTTATCTAGATTATAAGTCTTAAACTATAGTATGCATTACCCCTTGATTTAGGTTGGATTCAAAACACCTTGAATTATGTTTGATTATACCAAGATTGATAAGAATTCAACTATCATGAAATTAAATTTAATGACTCTAAAAAGTAAGAAAATAACTAGAAGTAAAGAAATCTACTCTAGAAAATGTGAACTAATCTAATAAAAGTAAACAAAAAAAAGAAAGGATATAACTAATAAATGAAATATAATCTACTCCTACCTCTACTGAAACATCTTATTGTTACTTAAAGACCTCTCTAGATGGGGCAGCCATGAATTAATGCTTTAAAATCTATCCATTGGCTGGATTTATTAGATTGTTACCTTGAATATCTTTCAAATGGAAAGCATTATTACCCAAAATATCTAAAATTTGATAGGGTCCTATCCACAATGGATTAAACTTGCCATACATTCATTTTTTTCATGGGCTTTATCCCATAGTAGGACCAAGTCAAAGATCCTAAAAGTTTTGAATTTTTCTCTTTTGTTGAACCATGTCTTGACCACATTTTGATGTTTGTTGAAACTCTATGGTGATTTATCTTAAATTCTCCCATTTTGATAATATTTGATAATCTAGACTCTATTTTGTCATTAGGATCCATGTATTCTTTCATAAACTAATATGTTGGCAATTTTAGCATGATTGGGAACATGCATTATTTTCCATATACTAGTAGATATGGTGAAGATTTGAGGGCTTACTTATACCTCATTCTGTCAACCCAAAGTACATACTTTAATGGGAGGTGCCATTCCCTTGGTTTATCTACTACTAACTTCTTGATTGCATCTATAAGGTTCTTATTGGTTGACTCAACCAATCCATTCCCTTGTGGGTAGTGATTAGATGATGATCTAATTATAATCTAATTATCATGGTCCCACTTAGTGAACTTAGCTGATCAAAATGCTAGCCCATTGTCATCAACCAAAGATATGGGAGTATCAAACCTGATTTTGATATGTTATTCAATAAAACTTATCACATCTTGGGATCTAGAGTTCTTGGTGGTTACTGCCTCTGTCCATCTAGTGCAGTAATCTATAGAAGTGAGCACAAACTTGTGTCTGGTAGAGGAATTCAAATTTATAACATTAATAAATTCTAGGCCTCTTTGGGTGAATGACCTACCTTTGATTATAGGCTATAGTGGCATGGTTATATGTACTTCTCTTTTGGCCAAAACTTGGCATTCATGACATGTCTTCACATGGAAATGAGCATCCTTAAATATCATGAGCTAGTAATAGCCCATTTAGTGTATTTTATAGGTTATAGTATTTCTATATGGATGGTCATTACCTATATTTTGATGGATATTTTCCATTATTTCCTAAGCTTCTTCACATGACACACACCTTAGATAAATGCCTTCATAATTATTTCTATAGAGTATTCCCTTCCTGGTTATATAATGAGCATCCTTGAGATATAAATCTCTCTTTTTCTCTCTTTTAAGTTATTGGGGGAATGTTCTAATGAGTAAGAACTAAATAATACATAAATACCAATCTTTTTGGGAGACCTATGTCTAGAAGACTCTTCAATAGTGATGTGTGGGTCTGGTTAAGTCATCAGTTGAACTATTCCTTGTCATTTAATGATACTAGCTGGTTTGATTTCAATATCTAATTCTTGTAACTTATCCATCTATTCACCTCTATGCTCCACCATTTCATTATTTCCAAGTGTCAGCATCACAACTAGATCGATTACTATGGTGATAACCTCATTCCAAAGGATGTAATGTCTAAACTTTTTAACTACCTTGATAAGAGTAAAGATTTGCTTGTCAATCAGTGATTACTTGAGATCTAATTTTTTCAATTTCATACTCATAAATGTAATTATATGTTCACTTTCTTCCCTTTTTTTCATAAGTATGGTAACAATAGTAAATTTTGAGGTGAATGACTAATTAAAAAAAATTGGTGAAATGAGGAGTTACCAGTATAAGGGATTACAAAATAGCCTTCTTTATGTCTTGGAAGGATTTATTAGCTTTAATAATCCACTCCACTTTGGCATTCTATTTGAGCATTATGTTTAGGGGTCTAACAATTTATAAAAACCCTAATATAAATTTCCTTATGAAATTTATCTTTTCAAAGAATGATTTGAGCTCTTTTTTCCTCTTTAGAAACATTATTTTTTATATCCCCTGAATCTTATCTGGTTCAATGGTAACCCCATCCTTAGTAATGATATCACCTAGTAGCTTTCCTTTAATAATTCCAAATATACTTTTCTTGGGGTTAAGTTATACCCCAAGATTTTTTTACCTCTCAAATATAGACTAAAGATGGTCGATATGATCAGCTCTATTTTTAGAAAAACTAGTGAGATCATCCATATATATAATTATGTACTTCCCTATCAATCCTTAGAATGCATGATCTATTGACCTTTAAAAAGTCACTTTAGAATTGATCAACCAAAATGGCATTCACTTATATACATATGTTACCCACTTCATATTAAATGTTGTTTTCATCTTATCTTCTAATTCAACTAGTACTTGATTGTAACCTAAAAATCCATTTAAGAAAGATATCATCTCAAAGCCACTTATCATTTTTATTACTTCATCCAAGGAGGGTAAATGGAAATTATCCTTCTTGGAATATTTATTCATATTTTTGAATTCGATGCAAAGTTTGATTTCAACACTCTTTTTCTTTACTAGAACTAGATTGGCCACCCAAGTCGAATGTCTAATAAGAAAGACAATCCTAGCACTCAATAGCTTTTTCAATTCCTTATGAATTAATGGTTCCAAGATAGGATTAATTAGCCTCTACCTTTGGCTAAATTATTTATGATCAAGATTGATTGGAATTATATGGGTCATGACTCTAAGATTAAAAATGCTTAAGTCTGCATAAGTCCATGCAATTACATCTTTGCACTTGATAATCAATTCCTTGACTATTTACCATTCTTTAGGTGTGCAACTTAAGCCAATATTAACAAATTTTGCATTATTTTCATCACCAACATTTTTTGAACTGAATTCAAATTCATTAACCTTCAGCTTCCTCTATGATTTGACTTGAGGATCTATGTCGAAGGTCCTTACCAGGGTAGCCATTCCTAATGGGAGGCAACTTTATTTTAGTTGGATAATGCCTTCTTCATCCAATTCTTCATGGTACCTATGGTTTCTTTCTTCATCATCAATTATTTTAGATTCAAATTATCCTAAATTAGTACAAATTTGGATAATTTATTATTCATCATCAAATACTTAAAAAAATTCAATGTTTTTTGGTACTAAAGGACATGATACTAATTAAATGGATAACTTATGAATTTTTGACTCATGTAAGGGTACCAAATTCATTATTGAAGCATCCAGTGAATTGGTGGCTCCATTATGTTCTCTCAAGATAGATACTATGTTGAAAGCTTTGAATGATGCTATGAAATCCTAGGATATATGCTTGTAATTACTTAGATATGAAAATTTACACTGATATTTAATTTTGACCTAGTTTACCATGAGCTTAGAATATTCATATACCACTAATTATTTGACATTGTTATTGAGTACAAACTATAATCGTAGAATCAAGGTTTCATACTCCACTCTATTATTGGTTTATGGGAATTAGAGCCTAATTTTTTTTAACAACTTCTCTCCTTATAGATTGATAAATTAAATACCAACACCTGATCCTTGCTTAGATCTGGCTCCATCGAAATGGAGGGTCCATAATTGGGAAGGGCCTAGAATTTCTTTTGACACTTCATGCCTCATGGTAAATTTATAAATTCCAAGATAGGGATATTTATAACTTACCCCCTCATTGGAAGTATTGTATTCCATAATAGGATGCTTCATTCTTGGTTCTTGATCGATTTTGATCTAGTTGGATACACCTCTCTAAGGTAGCCAAATATGCAAAAAGTCTATAAAAAGATTATATTTAGCATTTTTGACCAATATCTGCTTAATATCAACCCATAACCTTTAGGAATTTCTACTAAAAATAAGTCAATAGTCATCTATACTCTAGGTTTTGAAGTAACCTAAATTCTTACATCATTCAGTTCTCCCAATACAGGCACTATTATTTTGTCTAGTTGTGATACAGTCTTTTTGGATGGCTTTGGTATTAAACTAAACTTATATCAAATATAATTTTTCATCATTATCGTTGAAGCTCCTAAATATACTAATAAATAGTGTATATTCTTTCCAAATGCTTGAATGGTCAGTAAGAAAGGAGGAACTTCTAGCTTGCTTTTGTATATAACATTCATATTGGTTGTCTTAGAATTTTCTACTACAGACTTGCTTATGATGAATTTTCATAAGAGTTATTTCTATTCTATGATTTATGTTAGTTCATGAAGAGTAATATTGGCCTTTATTTTATTTATATACTCAATAATATTATATCCTCCTTTATTTTATTCCTCTTTGTGTTGAGTTTGATCATTCCCTTTAGGGGGATGAGGATTATTATTAGCCTTGGGATTCAGAAGGATAATCATATTATTAAGAGAATTAGAAGTAGTGAATGACTAATTATTCCTCATATTATAATTATTTATGTTTAACTATTTTAATGCCTACACTTCATCAGAATTATCTCATGGGATGTTGTCATCTTTACTAGGAAAGGTGGACTTGAAAGTCTCAAAAACCATAGTTGAACTGGAAGGGCTAGATTCATGAGGTAGATCTAAAGGATTAATCATTTGATATTGTCTAATCATTTATTTATTTATTTAATATTTTAAAGGTTATGTAGAATTCTACATAGTCTAACTCTCCATGCTGAAACATATTATGGACCCTGCACCAGTTAGGCAAAGCTATTTATAGGATATTAATCTCTGGTAACTTATTAGATTATTATTTTTATGAATTATTAGTGGGCATTTTTAAAGGCATATTATATCTTGGAAAGGTAGAATTTTTATTGTAATTTTAAGTATTGGTATTTTCCATTCTCTTCTATACATTCAAAAAATTAGTATTGAGCTTTTGAACCATTGTTTGTATAGAGTCCAATTTAGCTTTGTTAGAATTAAAACCTTGAGTGATGGTTGTGTTAATGTGATCTTGATGTTGATTCTATTGGTTATTTATTTGTGTATGATTATTCAAGAAATCATAATTTTGATTTATTGTCTATTATGTCATGGATGGTAGAGTGTACAACTAGTTCTGATTGAATATGGGAGCATACTAATTAGCACGTGGGATTGTATTTATGGATGGAAGTCCATTATTGAATGTATGACCTTCAGTATTATGAGGTATAAGTTGTGGATTAAGTTTCTTATCGATGTTAATAGTTTCTTGAAATACCAAAGCTAGCATATTGGTAGTAGTAGCTCTCTGTAAAAACATAGTAATCATAAAATCTAAGGTAGTTTTGTATATTTTAAGCATTATAATCTCATCTATATTATACACGACATTCAATTATGTATGCATCTTATATAATATTTCATTGAAGGTTCATATGGACTCGTTAGGATCTCTTTTCATGTTGGTAAAGAGCTGATATACTAGATTTAGATTAATTACCTATCCAAATTGTGTAAGGAATGTACCTTAAAATTCATCTTGTATACACATTTAATTTCAAACTTTATCAATTATTGATGCTTTATATATTGCAAGAACCCATCGAGTCTTAATCTATCTGAGTGCACACCCTAAGGGGTGCATTGGGAAAATGGTAGTTAGACCATTGGTGCTTCACATGATTATTGTCCCTTATTACCACTTATTACCAATTTAACTAAATCCTAAAACATTTCCCTAAGCTATTACTCCTCTTTTACACATTACTCTAGTCAATTTACACCTTTTTTACCTCTTTTCTTAACCATAAACCCCTTTTAATAGTTTACATAACTAGGTCAGCTAGGTTGACCTTGTACTCTTATTAGTAAAACTCATTTAGGGTCTAAGTTGGCTTTTGGCTGACCTAGTATGTGACCTAATGAATTTTGTCAATAAAGATACAAGGTTGATTGGGTCGACCCTATTGGCTAAAACTTTTGGAAGGTTTTAGGGTTATATCTACCTAAATAAACATATCCATTTCACCATTATTAGAGATACATCAAGATTTATTATTCATTTGCACTTCTTTACAATTTACTCTTCCACCATTCTACTTGAGGAGTCTTAGCTTAGGGATTCTACTTGGAGAATTTAGTCTTGTGGAGAAGTCTTGGATGTTTTGACATATCTTAGTGATCTTTACAAACCAAAAAAACCTCTTACAAATCCCCTTTGGCCAAGGGAGATGTTTAATCACAATGAGTTTTCCTTTAAAGTATCTCTAACTTTGCTCCTCTTTTTAGTAGATAGAAGTAGCATAAGTAATGGCTTTTGAATAATATTACTCTTCTTCTCCATGCATTAGGTTCTTACCTATACATAAATTAATTAGGATTCTCTTATGCATGTTTATTTCCATTTGTTTACTAACCCCCATATTATGCCACAAGCTTTGGTGAGCACTAGATTATATTTCTTTGTGTTACTTATTATTAGTATATTGAATATGAAAACATAGGACTTAGTTAGGGTTATTGCATAGTTTTTCTTGCTTGGAGGCTTTAAAACCCTCCCGCATATTACTATTCTGGTAAGATATCCCAAATGGGATCTAGCATATATATTATTAGTCATATTCTTGGTTATCTAATGTATTCCCAATCAGAAGTGTAAGTAGGATCTATCTTCTCTGAATTAAGATTGATTTGTAGATCTAATGCATTTTTTATTACATACATTCTGGTGAACCTAATGTGAATCTAACCCTTGAAATTTTTCTTTCACATTTTTCATTTATATCATTTTATTTATTATTTTTCTATATTTATGAGACTAGTTTTATACAGTGGGTATAATTTCTAACTTCTATGTGCAGGTTTAACACATAGTCACATCAAAATGACTATGTTCTTTTTTTGTATGTCTTGATCAAATATAGGTTACTACATTAAATATGTCAACACATTACTTTTATTCATCTCCATAATATAAAACTAGGTTGAGCAGGTTGACTTAGTATCATAGTTTGCTTCCAAATAATAAACTAGGTTGGCTAGGTGAGTATAGTCATCTTAATAGGCTTCAACAAATAGGGAATTATAGAACTAGGTCAACCTAGTCAACATAGTTGGTAGAATTTTTAAATAACATTCAAATAAATTCAATAGAAATATTATAATCCTCAACATCTTCCAACCCATCAAGGTTCCTTTATTTCTCTCTCTTTCAATTTAGTTCTTCCTTATAGTTCTATTTTGCAAAGTTTGCAATCTTTAAAACTATAATCATACAATAAACTAGGTCAACCTGATCGACCTATTTCAATATTCTATCTTCTACCTAAAACACTAGGTCAACCCTATCAACATATTTCTTAAGGATTATTGCTTTTGTAGTACAACATTGACCCTATCAAATATATTCTATAATGTTTGCATATAGTTTCACCTGACCTGACTT
This sequence comes from Torreya grandis, assembly GCA_037957365.1. Taxonomy (NCBI): domain Eukaryota; kingdom Viridiplantae; phylum Streptophyta; class Pinopsida; order Cupressales; family Taxaceae; genus Torreya; species Torreya grandis. The sequence continues at coordinate 17,500 of JARHVA010006816.1, forward strand.
TGTACTATGTTTAAAATTAGGAATTAAAAATTATATGTTAGTAATTACTTCAGACTTTCACTTTCAGTTGTTTGCATGCTTAGAATACATCATATAGTCTAATTAGGTGGTTTTTCAACATGATATTTAGTTGCATTATTTTTCTCTTTATTGCACACACTACCAAATCACATAATTTCAAAATGCATTTAAACATTTGTCTACCCAAGGCCTACCTACTTATATTTCATCATTAAGGGGGAAGCTGACTTGGTTTTCTATCCAAGTATAAACACATGGTTAATGGTATATATTGGTAAATCACATGACACCCTTATCACTATCAAATTGTGAAGTGAGGGGGTAGGCCCCAATATCAAGCTATTAGCCTAAACATCCTAAAACTATCCATAGATTGCTTGCTATTTCCCTAATTTTAGCCAAATTCCCTATCACAATTAAAAGAACACTTTATAATAATCTAAAAATAATCAAGATTACCACTTAGTTAACATTTACTTTTCAATTTGACTGATTGCTCTTTGTTCATTGTATGTTGTATTCAAAAAACTTGCATTAGTCAGTGTTGGTGCAAGGTTTTGTGTTGTGTACCTCAATTGTATCATTCGCATTGACCCAATTAATTTTTTTTTTACTTAAATTTATTTTTTTTAAATTACATTACAAAATCTTTCCCTATTTTTAGTACACTATCATTTTGTTTGACACAATCTCTTACAAACTATATTTCTTTCTTGCCTACAATACTAAGTTAACCTACTCAACTATGTATCTCTTTTACTAGTCAAATTATAATACTAGGTTGACCTAGTTAACTTTTTACTCTTATTAGACTCTATTTTTTCTAATTTATAGTACTAGGTTGACCCAGTTGACTTTGTATCCTTATCAAACTCTATCTTTCCTAGTTTGCAATACTAGGTTGACCTAGTCAACTTTGTACTCTTACTGTTATCCTTTCTATGTAACTACATTCTCTATTTGTCTTTCCTTAGAACTCTATGAATTTTTTCAAATCATCATGAAATCCCCTATCAAAATCTTCTTGGACAACTTGAATCCATTTAGACACTATATGGGGTGTTCTTTCCTTCTTATCTTTTCTTCCTATTTCTAGCTTTTGGGTCATCTTCTAATGCCCATACACATTTTAATCTAGCCTTTGGGTAATCTTACAATGCCCACCCACATATTATTTTAGAATCTAGGGAATCTTGTGATTCCCATCCCTACATCCACTTGCCCTTTGTGGCATCTTATGATGTCCACTCTTATTCTACATGGCATGATACCAAACTAATTTAACTTTAAGAAACCTTCTGAGACACAATTTTGTCTCTCATATGTTCATCCTTTATATAGTTCCCTTTTTTTTATTCTTTGTATATGTTACCTATCTAACACTTTTTATAGGATACTTACACGAGTCTCACCCTTTGTATTAGTTCTCTCTTTTCATAAATCTTAGTCTTTCATTTTGGTCTTTTGGTTTCCCTTTTTCTCATGAGTTGCATTGTAAAACCATTGATAGGACCCGATCTTCCTCGTGATGTAAATTTATCCTCTTTTTTTCATACTTTTTACACACTTTTTGGCACCCCTTGAGTTTCTCTTTTGTGAGTTGCATTGTAAGATCAGATAGGACATGACCTTCCTCAAAAAACTATCTTTTTCTTCCCTTATTTATTTTTTCAATAATTTTTGACACCCTCATGGGTTTCTCTTTTATGATTTTTAGTGTAAGACCATGAATAGGACCTAGCCTTTCTCATAAAATCACCATCTTTTTCATTCTTATCTAGAATGTGTTTTGCAATGGTTATGAGTTATTGATCCTAGTTGTTAGCTTTAGCATTTGCTTCTTTTGATAGATGAAATTTGTACAAAAATCTATGTTAGCATGTTTTCCTACATTTCCCTCATTCTCATGATAATTAATCACACTTTTCTATCATTGTATCCATTGTATCCCTTTTTCAACCTTTGTCACATTTTTATGATTTTAAGTTCTTAAAATTGTTTCATGTTTCATTCCTCTTGATTTCTTTTCTTTTCACTCCACATTGGATTAAAAAAGGTTAAAGTCAAGATAGCACTTTTATTTTACCTATATTTATGAGACTCTTAGACATTATGCTCTCTGAAGTTCTCTCTCTTAGCAAACAAGTCCCAAGTATTCAAATGAAAGTCATCTTTAAAATTCATGTTTGGTTTTCTAAATCTGTATGGAGGAGGAATAGGAAAATCCATCAAAAGAATTAAAATCCAAATCATTTAAAACAAAAGGAAATGATATAAAAAAGGTAACATACAAATCTCAAAATTTGAAATCACATTAAAAGATGTGATTACAAGCACATCTCTATCTCCAATCAAAACTCAGACTCCACAGTTGGCCTCATAATAGAACTAAGTCCATAAGGGTGTGGTAGGCCAATAAATTGGAATAGGAGAATTATATAAACTCTATGGTGTTACCTACTTTCTCATGAAATTACCCAATCTTCATAGTAGATTGAAGGTCTATAAGGGGTCCTGAGGAATGGGGAACACATTGTGGGAAGGTAGGTCCATTTTAATTTTCATGCATATAAACTTCATGAGATGATCTACATACTTAATTTGTTAACCTAAGACTTGTGTGTCTAAGATAAACTATTCATAGTCCTTAAGTTTTATAGTCCTCTTATTTTGACAAACCTAATTTGAGTGTCTTGAATTTGATAAAGAGTTCCTCTACCTTGGTTTTTCCTTCATTCTCCCCTCCACCAATTTCATTTCCCCCCTTGACAGCCATATGTCATTCTAAATATATTTTCCCTCTTCTTTACTTCTTTATTCTTCATATCTTACAAACATGCTAGCACTACTTTATTTCAATTTTATCTATTTTTAGAACAAAACGATATGTTTAAGTGACTAAGGATTACTTTATTTACACCATGCTTTTACATTTCTAGATATGCCTTGATTTATATTACCATTTATCATTGTTTTATTACACCTTTTTTTAGACACCTAAGTCCATTTCTACTTTCATTTACTTTTTCCATTGTTGAGAAAGGTTGGATTGTTACTTCTCACTCATCAATGTTGTTTTCCCTTTTATGCACTTTTTTTCATTGATGATTAAGGATTGTTATTGCTCACTCATTAATGTTGTTTTACCATTTTTTCCTACCCATATTTATTTAAATAAGGATCGTTAATTCTTTCACATTGATGTTTGATTACCATCATTTCTGACATGTATCCTTGGTTTGACTTGGTGAGTTTGCCTTTCTTACTTGAGGTTTACTTGTTTGATTTTTTCAATCTTTAGTAGCCTTGGATTTTTGATTACCCAATTTACTCTAAATTTTGACTTGGTCATTTGGTCTAACATAAAACTAATCACCCTAACTTGCCAAATTTCTAATTATATCCCATTCAAATATCACCAATTATCTTGGCTTTCTTGTATTTATTTATTTTTGCTCTTTAGTTTTATATTCTTTAGTTTGTCAAAAGCAGTATCTGCACCCTTCATAATCAAAAATACAAACATAGTAGACAACCATCTAATGATAAAGATAATTCAAGGTATGTATATATTTACTTTTCAATAATTTACTTTTAGTTATTTTATGTTTTAAAATCCTACAACTTTTTTCAGCCTCAACATTGTGTGTTACTATGCTCTTTCTTGAAGCACCATCCCATGTTGCCCCTGAGTGACACATAATGATATTTGAGTGGGGCATATGTATACACATAATATTTTCAAACTTTATCAATTACCAGTTTTTTCTATCTTGTAGGAACCTATCAATTCTCAATCTCTCTAAGTGCACACACTTAAGGGTGCACTAGGAAAGGGGTGGGTATACCATTAGTGCTTAGCAATATTTTTGTCCCTTATTTCCATTTATTACCAGTCCAATTAGATCCTAAAACATTCCCCTAAGCTATTAATCCTCTTTTTCACACTCCTCTAGTCATTTTCCACCTTTTGTACCTCTTTTCCTAACCTAAAACCCCTTTCGATAGTTTACATAACTAGGTCAACTGGGTTAACTTGTACTCTTATTGGTGAAACTCATTTAGGGTCTAGGTCAGTTCTTGGCTGACCTAATCCATAACCTAGTTAGTTTTTATCAATATCAATACTAGGTCGACTGGGTTGACCCTATTGGATAAAAATTTTGGAAGGCTTTAGGGTTAGATATCAAGATTTGTTATTCATTTTTGCTTCTTTACAATCTGCTCTTCCACCATTCTACTTGAGGAGTCTTAGATTAACATTTTTACTTAGAGAATCTAATCTCATGGAGAAGTCTTGGATTCTTTGGCATTTCTTAGCGATCCTTACAAACCGAAAAAACCTCTCGTAAATCACCTTTGGATAAGGGAGAGATTGAGTCTCGATAGGTTTATCTTTCAAGTATCTCTAGCTTTTATCCTCTCTTTAGTAGATAGAAGTAGCATAAGTAATAGATTTTGAATATTATTACTCTTTTACTCCATGCATTAAGGTCTTAACTATACATAGCTTATTTAGTATTATCTTATGCATGTTTATTTTCATTTGTTTATTAACCCCCATATTGTGCCACAAGCTTTGGTGAGTACTAGATTAGATTTATTTTCTTTACTCATTATTACTATACTATATATGGAAACATAGGACTTAGTTAGGTTTATTGCATTGTTTTTATTGACTGGAGGCTTTAGAACCCTCATTATTATCATTATGGTAATATATCCCTTAATTGGGTCTAGTGGATTTGTTATTGGTCATGTTCTTGATTATCTAATGTATCCCAATCAGAAGTGTAAGTAGGATCTATCTTCTATGAACTAAGATTGATTTATAGATCTGATGCATTTTTGATTGCATACACATCCCATGAGGTTATGTAATTTCCCTAAAAATTAAGATAACAATCATAAGAAGAATCTTGTAGAGCAAATGGAAAAAGCTTGCATGCAACATCCTCATTGATAACATTCATTAATCTCAAGGTGGCCTTGAAAGATTTGATATGTTCTTCAACCTTCATCCCATTTTAGGGAGATGAAGTAGGCAGATACTTTTATGGATTTCTTGGTAGGTCATGTTAGTCCCCAGGGATGGTATGGAAGATCTGATTAACTAGGGTTAAGTTATGAGAATATTGATAGGTTGGATTTTCCTTATAAGAGAAGGTGTTTGGGCTTGATGTACTTCAATGATGATAGGTATGGGTCTATGCCTTCTAAAATGTGATATTAGTGAAACCAAAAGACTAGCTTAAGCCCTAGACCTTGTTAATCTCCTAGGTGTCTATGTAGTGATGGGTCCCTACTTTATTAGAAAAGCACACAAGTGTGCCCTCTTTTTAGCACCAATTTTTCCTTTCTATTGATGTGGGTTTTATGCACACCTCAAAGAGTTTTAAATGAGGTAACCTATAAAAATTTTGAATCTCTATGGAACTAGGTTCTACTTCAGGGCATGAGATGAAGGTATGTGGTTAGAAAAATTGGGTGGTGTAATAGTTGGTTTAGCTTGTGGGTTGTTCAATCAAGTTTTTGGGTAGATGTGTGGATTCTAATAAAAGGATAAATCATTAGGCGAGTTGGATGGGAGGAAGATTAATCTATGGTGGGTAGATCTAAAAGAAACTTCATAAAGAGGAAAGGGTAAGGTAGAAAGAAATTTTTATGTCTTTAAAATGGAATTTATCAGTTTGTTCCTCTGGTAGACAAATCTCTCAAGAATTAGTGTTTGTTTCTTGTTGCTTTTACACACTTGTGAACGAAAACAATGGGGAGTTTGGGTATTTAGATGTAGGGTGCTTATTGGTCTCAACTAAAGGTTGATCCTTTTAATGATGTTATTGCATACTTTTACATAAGAGATTATAGCTTAGACCAAGAAGTTACCTAAAGTAACCATTTCTCACACCTAAAATACTATATCAAATAAGATAATTCTACACACTTTATATTATCAATTCAACCTATGATAACTGCTAAATCAATGAAACATATCAATATTTAATAGCTATTCCACATCTAAGACTAATATTCATTAAAAAAATAGTTATATTCATGTGTAGCATTGGTACACATCAAAATTATTGAATCAGTACAAACAAAGAAACTTAAAATTCATTAACATATAAAGGGAAGAAAAAAGAACAAACATAGTTATATGAAAATCAAATCTTTGATTTCTTCCTATATTCATTCAAAAACTTCAACCCTTTCAAAAGAGGAATCTACATGTATATATGGATATTGGGGAAGGGGTTACCTCATCCTCTAAGATTAGAACACTTCATTTACATATAAAAATACTATAAGTTAAGTCTTGGTTACATATTGATGCATTACAAATATCCCAGTCATGTAACATGTGCATGCTAACAAAATATTAGCTAATTACAATATATATATGCAACTAAGACTTAAATAATTTTTTATGACCATTACATGAAAAATGTACAAATTATCCTTTATCTAAATTTGATCTTCCTTGACTTATCCCAAAACTATTGTGAGAACTACAGTAGTACTCAAAGTTTATGTTGTAGTGATTGTAATTGCACTTGAAGATGCATTGGATGATATAATTGATGTTACGATTGGAATAGTAGTTTGAGGAGGTGTTGATGTGGCTATTTTTATTATTGGTTTTTTAGGTGGATTTGGCATAGTTGAACTAGTAGGTGGCCTTTTTTTGGCTACTTTATTCTTTACATCCAAGTCCTGGTAATGTTTGCATGCCTTAATGTGTTGTGTTCTTGTTAGATTCATATCTACGAGGTGTGTCCTAGTCACCCTAATTGTCTCCTCCATTATATTTTTATGTTCTATGTTGGTTATTTGAATCCAACCCTAAACACTTACACCTCTATATCCTTCTTCCTTATGCTCAATTTGGCCTCAATGTCTTATAGTCTCAAACCTTGCAGACTCTGCTTGAATCTATTAGAGGCTTGTTTAATCATTTTTTGAAATATAACCTAGGTCACAATCCTACCTTTGTTATCTCAAATTATTTCCAAATCCAATCCTATCAAAAAAAAATTGACCTCTTTTTCTTACTCAACCAATTTATTGGCTAAAGCCTCAGAGTATAGTACCTAGTCTCAAGCCTCTTGCATTCTTATTAATGCTAAATTCAATGCATTAGATGCCTTTAATGGGGTCATCAAATAAAACTAGATAAATTCCTTATTAGGGCTATATACCATTAGGAAATTTAGATTATTATCATCCTCTTTGTGGCTTTTGAATAATTTGGTTATGTTATTGAGATGAGGAGCCAAACTTATTCTCAGAGAATGAATAAAACCAAGAATTTCATATAATCTAAGAGAAGCATCTTGCACATACTACACAATACCTTGGGGAACCTAAATTACTTGTTTTTACTCTCTAAATGTCTCCAACTCTTCCTTGAGATCTTGTCTTGACATTTTAGTCTCTTGATATATGGCAAGGATGGCTTCTATATGTGTCTCCATTTATGACTTCAAGTACTCAATATAATGGGACTAAATTTTTTACCTATTCTACCTCTTACTTATGAATTAGAATTATTCCCTCTCTTAAATGATTAATTTCCTACTTAATGTTTCCTCAATTTTCCTCTTCCTCACCCTCTATATTGATCCAATGTCTTTATCAAACAAAGGGATCATTATTGCCAATTCTATTATCTTTAAATTGATCCTCTTAGATATTGAGGCTCTTAATTCCTTATCTCAATATAAAAGAGTGAGATTTGAGGCATCTAAGGGCTATACTTCCACTTTATCTTGTTCTTCAGGTTCATTTTCAATTTATGTGGAAGGATTGGGCATTGTAGGCCAAATAATCTTTGACCAGTTTGTGTTTCCATACTATGGCTTTGGAAGGAAAAAAAATATTGGATGCCTCCTAAGTGCCCTTTTGGTCATTACCACTATGGTTACAATGGTGGGAGTGGAATAAGGTAAGGGTGAACCCAATTGGGTAGAGGGAGATGTAGTTGAAGTGATGGATTGAGTAATGGTTAGAATGGATAAAGCTAGTGTTGATGGCATGGATGTTAATGAAATAGAAACTAAAGGGATGGTAACTAAAACAATGGAGGGTAGATCAGGTTTAGTGGTTTTAGATAGACTCATAAATGGATGTAGGAAAAGTAAACTAGTAGAGAGTGTCTACTAGAGAATGAATGTGGAAACCACTGGCTTAGGGGTGATGGAAATTTTAGGTAAAGACATAAAAGGTGAAAACCTAAAGGAAATATAAGTAAGGGACCCTTATTGGATGGTTCACCTAAGATAGGTGACTTAGACTTAAGTGCTTATAGGCTTAACACCTTTTCTTGCTATAGATCTTCCTCTTCCACCTCTTAGGTTGGAGGGGTCTATGGTCAATTTCCCTTAGGCTTCCTTTGAAATGTCCTAGTTGTTCTACCTACATGTGGGCCTATGGACTATGATGTAAGAGAAGAGGGAATAGTGCTTAATATTGGGGCTAAGGTAGTCACTATTTCCTCTTCATTGGAGGAATCCAAACATATAATCTTAATTTTTAATTATGCACTACCTTCGACTGTATTTAGCTCCTTAGCTAACTCTTGCTTGACCTTTATCAATTTAAATATTGAAGGTTGAATTAGGAACACTTATGCTTCCACTTGTGTTGAGGTAGGCAGTTGTTCATCCTCAACATGCTCATCCTCTTCTCTAATAAGTGGTACCTTAGCTAACAACTTTTATTGGTCTTAAGGTTGGTCTTGAGCTAGTTTTGGATTGGTCCCTCTTTTTCCAATGTTATGATTACCTATCACTTTAAAAATCTAAGGATTTCCATCCTATAGGGGGTGGAATTATGAACTACACTTCACCAAGTATTAAATATGGTTGTACTTGAATCAATCTCAATAAGTCCTCACTTATTCCTATAGTTGCGGCCCTTTCCTTGACCTAATCATCCTCATTGTCATTCATGAAGAGAAAATCATGATCCATTAGATTATGCTTGTAGGCAAGGCCAAGGGTATGAATTTTATTTTAGACCTTACCATGAGGATACCAGTCTCTATGAGAAAGGGTAGGAAATGCATAAGCCTTACTGGCATTACCAACCTCTTTGAAATATCTAAAAATGGTGAATTACATTCACCCAATGGTGATGTGAGATTTGTGGAAGGTGGCCTTCTTATTTCTCATCAACTCCTCATCAATGTTATTCTAAATTTGATAAACAATTTCCTACTTGGATACCTTATCTAGAATGAACTTTAGTTGCTAAAGAGGATCTACCTTATGGCCCACCACCATGATTATTATGTACTTTAAATATATCTAGGAGTATCTTATGTTGTTGGCTAGTGTTTGATCTACGTTGGGGGAAATCCTTGGTAAAGTTTGGTCATGGATAGCCATCTAGACTCAAGGTTAAAGGTCCTTAGTGATCTTGGATACACTCCTCGCATATAAATATATGTGTACAAAATTGGAGTAGTCACAAATCCTATTCTTAATGACCTATATGTTAGGATCCCATAGTATTCCATTGTGTTTGTACAGACTCTCCATGATTGCATATAATAAGCAAGACATATATAAAAATTTCCACCCTATGGCCACTTTTCCTTATGTAAAATTTTCTCTTAGAGATGTGTGCTGATAATTTCCCTCAAAGTGTAGGTGTGATTTGAGGTAGTCATAAGGTCTAAGGGGAACCCACTCTAGGTGTATAAAATAAATTCTCACATTACTGAAGAGTCTATTCAATAATGGCATCCCCATGCAGATTCCCATTCTAAATCTAGTAATGGGGATAGAGATCTTGGTATGTTCCTTCAAATTGAAACATTCCCTAAGTAGTAGCCATGTTGATAGAGATCACTCTAGATGATTGGCCTTCTTCCATGTGATAATAGTGTGTAAATCTAAAGTGATAAATGCAATGGGTAAGCTCAAATACCTATTAAATGCTTCTCCTACAATATGTTCACCAATATTTTTATTATCTACATAATGAATATATCCTTCATCCATTATTCTTCCTTTGAAGAAGAGGACCCATAGTATATCAATAAATAGCATCACCTTTGGCTTTGTGGCTATGTAGTATAGGGCTTGACATTTGAAAGGGAGTAAGTCCTACACTAGCTACTTATCTTCAACTACAATGTCTTCTTTGAGTGTAAATGAATCTACCTTCTCTACCACTTCCCACAATGTTGAGTAATTTTAATAACATTAATCCAATATACTAGCATCAAAAATAATATCCAAGTATTCTATAGAATACTTTTTTGAGAACCTAGATGGTTTTGGGGCTCTTTTATTGGACCTAGATGATGAATCCATGGAAATTCTACTAGTACTAGTATGCTCAAAGATTTTTGAAAATGGCATAAATTACTGAACTAAATTCCACAAATCACTGTGATAGTAGTTAGGGATTTTGGGATAGCTTGAGGCTGAATTCTACTTGAGCTCAAAGATGAAATGATGTGAACTTAGATTGAAGTGAGGGGCTCAATTTAAATAGAAATTTTGCATTGATTTCTAGTCCATGCATTATTACTTTTTAACTTCTATGAGCTCATCACCTTCATTCAATTTGAATTCAACCACCCTATCCTAGTGTACATGCCATGTAATATGCCTTGTCATTTGGGATTCCACCATGTAACATTCCTTATTTTTTCATGTTTCATTATATATCACATTTAATATAGGTCAAATTTTTCTTTTGGTCCAAAAGAATCTAAAGCATAGAATGTCTTTCAAAAATATTTTCTCTAAAAGACTATCATAAAGTTTCTGATATAAGAGTTTTTGAAACAACATCTCTAATGAGTAAATTTACCAAAGGAAGCCTTTAGATGAAAACTCTTAAAAATAATATTCATAACACAAATCCTCTGGTGATAAATTCTCTTATATAAAATGCATCGATGGATAAGATTTCGTAGAGAATAGACTACAAAGAAAGCTATCGATGAAAATTTTTTGACATAATTATTACCAAAGTAAAACTTCTCAAAACTAAGTTGCCAAAGTAAAGATTATACTGACCAATCTTATTGATAATAATATTTTTTATGATATCCCTCTAAAATTAAATTTGCCAATGTAAAGCTTTTGAGGACCAAACCTTTTGAAATGAATGTTTGCAATGAAATCCCTCTAAATGAAAGTTATCAATGTAAAGCTTCCAAGGACCAAATTTACAGAATGAATTTTTATAAAATAAATTAGCTGGTGAATAAGCTTCCTTAGAGAATAGACCATGAATAAAGCTTCCAGTGAACACTTTTTGAAGCAAATATTGCTGAAATGAAACTTCCTGAAACAAAGCTACCAAAGTAAAACTTCCACAGACCAATCTTGTTGATAAGAATCATTCTAATGAAATCCATCAAAAATGAAAGTTTCCAACATAAAGCCTCTAAATACCAAGATTTCAAAAATGAATGTTTTTGATGAAATCCCTTTGAAATGAAATTTTTTGATGTAAAGCTTTTGAGGACCAAATTTGTTGAAACAAATGTTTGTGAAATAAAATCATCGATGAGAAACTTTACACTCTGAAGAGAAGTTTTTGAATGATAACTTTTGAAGACTAAACTTTATAAATACCAAATACTATGAAATAAAACCAATTTGAATTATTGTCATTCCAATCCATTCTTTCCATCTTTTTCATTAAATAGGTTAGTATGAACTAGTACTTCCAAATGCAAAAGTATACCATCAAATGATTCAACATTAAAAGCATTGAATTTATACATCTAATATAAGTATCATAGCCCTCAATACTCATAGGTACCCCTTCAAGATGTTCATTTTTTTAAAAAAATAAATGGGATCCCCACTTTTTAAAGAAAAATATAGAGTGCGGTGTGTTGAATATAATGTTATCTATTTTACAGATGAATCAATATCAGGATTAGTAATAGGATGGGTGAATAATATTAAGATGGAATAACTCAATTAGAAATGGGATGAAGGGATAATGTGTTTATTACATTCCACAAATAGGGGTCCTCATAGATAATGTTCAATCAAATCAAGCATATAAATGTTTGAGATGCATAATATTCATGGGTTCATCTAGTTCTTACCCATCTAGTGTAGCTAATTTATATGCCTTAGATCTATAGTTAATCATGATAATGAATGGGCCCAAATAATTAGGCTCAAACTTTCCTTTATTTTCATAGGTTTCATTGGTATTCTTTTAATTCTATTTCAAGTCAAGGCCACCAAGTTCAAAGTTTTTGGGTTTGATATGCTTATTGTAGCTATAATGAAACTTGTTCTGATATGCTTGGAGATTGTTCAAAGTAGCTACTCATTTTTCATCTAGTAGTTTTAAATTATTAAAGATTAAAGGCTCTATATTCTTCTTCATTAATTTTATCCTATAATGAAATGCGCAAGTAAGGCAACTTGATCTTTATAGGGAGAATAGCTTCAGTACCATAAATGAGGGAGTAATGGTGTGGCTCTTGATGGGGTTTAGGTATTGGTAAAGTATTCCTGGAGGGTGCGAAATTTTTGTAAATGTTAATCCTAACCAAAAACATTAATAATCATTTTAAGGATTTAGACCAAGGTTTTTTTATATGCTTCGACTTATGTATTGCTTTCATGGAAATAAGTAGTGTAAAAGTGTTGCTTGATATGGTACTTGACACAAAGGGCTTTGACTTCCTTATTTTTAAAGGAGATTCCAATGTTAGAAATGAGATCATAAGGAATGATAAAGTGTAAAAGGAGGTGATTTTATATTAATTTTGAAATTTACTTACCAATTATGTAAGTTAATGGAATGGATTCAACCCACTTTGTAAAATATTTAGTTTCAGTGAGGAAATGTTTATGACCATCTAAATAAGCAAGATTTATTTTCCATATAAAATCAAGTCCCCATGTGTAAAATGGCCATGGCATGGTGATATATTTAAGTTCTCGAGATGGCACATGAATGAGATTGGCATGTTTCTAATAAGCCACACACTTTTTTACATAATCACATGTGTCAGCCTCCCTAGTAGGCCAGTAATACCTTATACACAAGATTTTATTAGCAATGACCATTCCATTAGTGTCGGCCTCACAAATCCCTTTGTGTACTTATTTAGGCACTAATATGGACTCTATCAAATATTTAAAATGAAGTAGAGTTTCAACATATCCTCTACAATAGAGTGTGGCATCGAGTATGGTGTAACAAGAGATATTATGAATGAAGTATTTTTATTTGTTATGGGAAAGGTTAAAAGGGAGAATATTATCATGAAGGTAGGCATATATATCAAAGTACCAAAGTGAGCTAGGAATAATAATATCACATACCATTTCACATTTTGAATGTTCATGAGTTGGTCTCAAGAGAAGTTCTATAAGGAACTTGTAATCTAGAACATGATCTATGATTGTTATTAATGAACCGATTATTTCCATTACATATGTGGTCTTGATGTTGGCCTTAAGGATCAATACAAATTATATGTGTTTAAATATCTATTTAAGATGGTCCACCATATTTTTTTAAGTAATAATTTTTTAATCTTTGGTTTGGTATTGCTCTTTCACCTAGTTAATAATTATTTTATAATTTCCATGAATATGTAATATTTTGATATTCCATTGTACTAGTAGATGAATCCCTATGACAAGTGCTTCATATTATGTTATATTATTAGTATAATAAAAGCTAATATTGAATGATTTAGGAATAACATCCCCATGCAGTGTTATGAATAGAATATTGGCTCCAGATCCACAAGAAGTGTAGGAACCATAAAAGTAAGGAGTCTAATGCTAAGACTCAGAATAATTGTCATCCAGAGTCATGATTAACTCATCAAGAAAATTAAAAATGAGTGGCTTGGTATCTGGTAAGAGTGATTTGACAAGTTTATTATAAAAAATATTCCCCTTAATGGACTTTTGATGTACATATTTAATTTCAAATTTACTCAATAGCATGACCCATTTAGCCATACAACCAGCCAAAGATGCCTTGGAAAGTAGGTATTTGAGTGGGTCCACTTTAGTGATAACAATGATAATGATGTTGAAAATATAATGTTGTAACTTTTGGGCCAAAAAAACCATGCTTAAGTATGATTTTTTAATGGCCATATTATTGTGTTCATATGAAACCAATGTCAGACTTAAGTAGTATATGGCTCTTTCTTTGCCTTGATCATTATGTTGTGCTATGAGTGCCCCTAAGACATATTCAATTGATGAATGTGGAGAATTAATATATTTATATGTGTTTTTGGGTCTATAATAAGTGGATTTTCTAGATATTCTTTTAACTACTCAAAGGCTTGTTGATAATCAACATTTCAAGAGAAAGTGGTGGTTTTATTCAAAAGATGAGTGCAATGATGACACATGTCTACCAACTAAGAAATGAATTACCCAATAGACTGAATCTTACCCTAAAATTTTTAGAGGTGCTTCAAAGTATAAGGTGGATTAATTTATGTAATGGCCTTAACCTTGGCTGGATCAACTTCAATGCCACTATGAGAGACAATGAAACCTAACAATTTTCTAGAAATGACACCAAAAACACACTTTTTAAGGTTACTACTTGCTTTGTATTCATGAATCCTTTCAAATATATTTCTAGCAAATCTAGATTTCCTAATTTGGTCTTCAAATTTCCCAAAATATCATCCATGTTGTCTTCAACAATATCATGCATCATGTCATGTAATATGGTAGCCATTGGACATTGGTACATTGCACCAACATTCTTGAGGCCAAATGGCATCACTTGATAATAAAATATTCCCCATGGAGGGGTGAATGTTGTCTTTTTTTATTCTTTAGGTGACCTTTTGATATTATTATATCTATATAATCCATCCAAAATAGATAGCATCATGTACCCTATTGTATAATCTATAATCATATCAAAGTTGGGCAAAGGAAAGTCATCTTTTGGGCATGATTTATTGATATCTCTAAAATTGGTAAAGAATCAGATTTATTTGTAACTTTTTGTTGACTGGGAATATGTTTTATATCCACTTTAAATAATCTATAGGATGGATAAACCCTACCTCCAATAGTTTTTATAATTCTTTCTTGAAAATTATGGCTATGCAAGGGTACATTTTTCTTAGTTTTTACTTAATCAGATATGTATTAGTGTGTACAACAAGGTGATGTATAACTAAATTAGGGTCCAATCCAATCATATCTAAATAAAACTAACAAAAAATATCAACAAATTCCTAAAGGAGGGTAGTAAGAAGTTCATTTTCCTCTTTAGTGAAGGACACTCCAATTTTTTTATTTTGGATTAAATGATGTTCCAATATTGAATTATATGGTTTCTTCCATAAGTAGTGTGGAACCATCTTGTAGAATAGTTGGCAGTGTGGAATATTGGTCTTATTCTTCATCTAGTGTCTCGACTACCTTGTCAATTTTTCCAATATAAGAAGAATATGAATCACTAGTCTAGAAAAGGCCAATTTTCAAAGGCGTATGGGAAATCCTAAACCAACTGATCAAATACTTTTTGATCCTCTAAATTTATTATGGATTAACATGATGTTATAGGACTAGAGGAGGCCTGGGATTCATTTCAAAGAGGGTGGACTTCCCCATATAATGGCGCTTAAAAAAAATTCACTATGCGACTCATATTTTTCTTTACTTTTTTCTTGGTCCAAAAGTGCCTCAAAGAGGTTTTCACTTTGGGGCCTCAATGTTTGATTTTATTTTTTTATGATTAAATAAGTTCACTTTCTCTCCAAAATAATTATTAGGTTCCATTTTAATATCAAATCCTTACTTTTGATCATTAAGTGTCAAACCATCTTTGAGGCCCAAGAATTCAAAAATATCCTCATCATTATAAAAATTATCCAATGGTATCTATGATTTTTTTTTTTGATTCAATTGATTAGGGATAATAGAGGAAAAGAGGTGAATAGTATAAGACAAAAGTAATGGTATAGATAGTATTAGGGTTAAATAGGTTAGTATCAACCAACTTATCATAAATGATATAGTAAGACTCCACATCATTGTTGGCATGTTCATTAATAGATGATAAATTAGTGTCACTCTCAAGATCTGAAGGGTCATCCCTAGGTGGTTTATATCTAATACCTCAAATTCTTTTATATTTAGAAATTGATACTGGCTCAATAGGTCTTTGTTGCTTTGCCCCTAGGCCTTTGCCTTTATAATCTTGGTTATTCATTATTTGATTTAGAATATGATACTTTATGTTTTGGTATTAGGTGGTAAAAACATCACTACCTAACCATGAGTCAGCACTGCGTTTCATTTAATTTTGTTCCTGTGAAGTTGTTTTAATGAAAACAATGGGTCTTTTCTAACAAGAATAATCATTCTTATGCCATTCCATTTTAGCATATTTTTATTTAGGTCTACCACATGATTCGGGCATCTTAGGTAGCTTGGCTATATGGAAAGCATTATTATATTCCCCAAGGCCATTGTATTGAATATTAAAATGATTATCTATTTTAGTAGGTGATATAGATGAAGTGGAGGAAAAAGTATTTGAATCCATATAATTGGACTTAGGTGGTTTATCAACTACATCCTTATCCCTTTAAGGGATAACCTTTATGCCAAGGCAATAGTTATAGCTTTCATATTACACTTCCTAGTGTTTATAAAATTGGTATGATTGTAGGTCACTAGGAATAGTAAATTCTAATCCAGAATGGGGAAATTTGATACATTGATGAAGAGTAGAGTGTACAACACATACTTCATGAATCCAAGGTCACCCAAGGAGAAAATTATATGATAATTCCAAGTCAAGAACATGGAAAAGAGTATCATGGTTTATAGGCCCAATGATAATAAGCAAATAAATAGTGCCTTGATATTCCCTCCTTGTAATCATCTACTTTGATAGTGATGGTTTCTAGCTAAATATTTGTTGATGTGTAGCCCAAATTTTTGATTAGCTTCAAAGTTATAATATTTATCATTAAACTATTATCTATGAGGACTCAATTAATTTTATGCCAAGAAATTATTGATTCTATATAAATTAGGTTATTATGTAAAGGTTCAAGGGATGACATTTTAATTTTATCAAAATTAAGATGTTGGCACTAAGATAAATAACTCACAAGTGTTTTAAATTTATCAAGCACAATATCACTTCGGACCTTAGATTGACTCAGAAGATCATTCCATATGTTATTGTGGACATCTGATGTATACATTATATATAAACTAGAAATTTGTGTCAATTTATTTTGCAGTTATTCCATAATATCATAAAGTTTGTCATTAATAAGAGTAATTGTCTTGGTTTTTTGAATCAGAGGGCCTTTATCAAAAAATTTAGAGGAAGAATGTATAGGACCTTAAACGATAATGTTAGAGTATCAAGTTATGATTATGCAACCTCAATTCAAGGGTTTATTATAATTATAAAAATTTGAGTAATGGCATGAAATGGTAACTCTCAGTTGTTGACTAGCATTAGATGTCATAGATGTTTCCTCATGGGACATCTTATAAATGATTTTCCTAGCATGAAACATAAAAGAGGTAATATTTGGTAGGTGAAGATGTAGAGCATATGAAAATGGAAGGAAATCTAGACTTAGGAGAAGATGAACAAAAAATGACTCCATAAACTCTAGTAAAACATTTAGTCAAGGGTGGGGAGTCCATGGCCACGAACCCTGATGGGAAGGGGAAACTAGGATTAGAATTATAAAAGTTTGAACCAAGCTTAGCGATGGTTTTTGAAACTCATATAAATAAAAGTGTCAAAAACTCAAAATTTCTTACCCCATTTTTAGGGAAAGGATTAATACATACTCTTGTGACTCAAATTTTAGATGTTGTTTTGGAGTTATCCATCCCCATATTGCCAAATATAGAGGAGCGGAATGGGTAGAAGATAGTGAAAGGGAAGAAAAGAAGAGGTAAAAAGGAATTGGATTCATTAATTATGTTTCTCATATCTAAAATTTAAAACTTAAAAAGAGAGACTCTCAAAAAATAGTTTTGTTACAGTAGTTTTTCTTTAATCTGGCTTGTTGTCCATTACTATCTATTTCTTTCTAGTTGTTGATGTTAGTTTCATTTTAAGTTGTCAGGGTAGGATCCTTGAAATCCCTCAATTTGGTTATAAATTGGCTAATTTTGGGTTGTTTTTATCATTAGGTTTGCTTTGTTGTATTTTCAGACTTAAAGTGGTATCTAGGCATATTAGGTCATGTCTGTTTGTTTGTCTTCTAGGGTTTGGGGTCCCTAGTTTTAAAAAATACCCCCTTTATCCTTAATAAAAAAAATGGATAATGAAGGTTGTTGAGTACTATTAATGATTGAATTAGGGTTGAACTTAATGGTAGTTATATGCCCACTAGTAATGTGACCTGTAACACTACCATAATCGTAACAAACATTTTTATAATTAACTTGGCATTTTGACCTTAATTTTGTTGCTACTAATTATGCCTCTAATTCTAATTTTTAGGAGGTTTATTCTAGTTATGTTTGTTAGCTTGATGTTGATTCTATTTTTTATTATTATTGGAGTTATGTTGTGAAAAAGGGTTTTGATAAATACTTAAATTCTAATTAAACATTGTGGCCACATTATCCAACTCTATATTTCCACTTTCAAGCAAATCTTGGATGAGATGGTGAATTTGCACGCATCTATGAATAAAATGACCTTTAACCTGATGATAATCATAAAATTCATTCTCCTTATACCAATTGGTTTTAGGTTGGTTTTATATAAATGGTTTTGGGACTGGACAAATGATCATGTTAATAGAAACTAGCTTTTGGAAAACCATCTCAATAGGCTCTCTAAGGTCACTAAAAACTCTATTCTAATAATGGCCTCTTCTTGGAGGGGGTATTTGTAACATGAGAGGTTGAGTAGGTGGGTTTGATGGAATAAGTGGTGGTTATACCATTTACACATGTCAAGATTCAATTACCCCATCTCCTACAAAATTTCTATTTCTCTTGAATGGTTTAGGCTTATCTAATGTAATTCTTTGTGTTTGTACATGAGCTTGTGTCTGAGCCTTTTTTTAAACTTAGTTCTGATATAAATATTGATTACCAATTTTTTGAAAAGGGATTACTTAATCTATTTTCCATTATTAATTATCTCTTCAAATGTGTTAGCACAATGAAGTCTAATATTATAATCAATATTGTATTACATATTAGAAGTAAACACTACAACTAGTTGCTTGTTAAGAAGATTGTGTGGAAATCAGTGAATCAATGTATGCCACCATTGTCAATAGATAGTAAAGCTTTCCCCTCCTCATTTTCTAGGTTGAAAAAATTCAACCATTGTCAGCTCATTTTACACATTATAAGAGAAGTGTTGGATAAATTTTTATGACAAGTCATCAAAATTATCAATAGAATTCTTAGGTAGACTAAGGAACCATTTTAAGGTGTACCCATCTAAGCTACAAGGAAACAAGTGAAGTAAGTACACATTGTTATACACAACCTCTTGACATGCAATGAACAAAATCTTTTATATGTTCCTTTGGATAACCTTTCCCTTTATATTTATCAAATTTGGGCATCTCAAAATAATGTGGGAAAGGTATCTAAAGATAGTTCATATCAAAGGGATAAGAGCATATGTCATCTAATTCAAATTTCTTATTCTAATTTCCTACTTTAATGGATAAAATTGCATCTTTAACCTCCTAAAATTCCTAAAAAGTGGGATTGGAGTGAGAGGAAGTGGGTAAATTACCTTGACCTAGATAAAAAGGTGGTATATAATATCAGTGAATTTATACATGATTGGTTCTACTGTGAGTATTAACTCTTTGATTAGATTTGTATTGTTGATAGGGGAATTATTATTGATAAGGCACTTGTTTCTAAGTGTGGTGTTAATTTAGAGAGAACTAAGGTATAAATGGAGGAATGATTTGTTGGGTTTTTAATAGGACTTACTGAGATTAGAAAGGAATCTGCTATTGATTTGTAAGAATCTATCTCATAGGGGGAACTTGTTGTTGGCTTGAAGAGGCCCCTTATTTAATATAAGTATCAAGTGGTTGACTAATATAAATATGTTATTGATTAGATAATATTCATTGAGGTTTATTTGACACTTTTTGAAGTGGGGGACTATTATTACCTATTGTTGTAGACTAGGTATGGTTTTAACGTGTTATTGCAAAGTACCTATAATGTTGGAAGAAATAATATATTGGGAATTTGGAGGAATATTTTATTTTATTATAGAGGGAACTTGATGTGGTTTAAGGTATCCATTTTTAGAGTTATCCACCATATGTTTAAAATAATCCATGTGGATATTTAAATCGTGATTAGTTGCTAGATTTATTTCATATATAGGTGTGTTAACTAGATCTACCATTAATGTCTTATTGGCAAATGGATTAGGATTAAATATGGGATAATTTAACAAATCCATTAGTTATGTAGTCAAAGGATTTAGATCTATTAGTGATGGTTTTGAACATCCAACATAGTAAGGGTGTTAACAAGAGTAGTTAAAGACTAATTAGCTTTTTAGATTTGAGAGGCAATAAGTTAGCTTTGATAAGACTAGTCAATGAGTTGACCCTTTCCCTTATTAGACACTACAAGATCTTGATCAAAATTTGGTATAAAATTTTAATCATGAATATGAGTTTCTTGATTATCTAATAATGCAAGAGGTTTTTCTTTGGGGCTCTAACCAAATATCATAAACAATCTATAGGAAATCTAGGGGGAATTTTCCCCCATTTATAAAAATATAACAAGATGTTCATCCACGTTGTTGAAGAGTTTTCATGTAAATTAATCATGTCTATATTTATCACTAGGTGGTAAATTTACAAGGTACATTGGATTAGGTTTATGTTCTATATCAAATGGTACATGTGTAAGTTATAGTTAATATTTTACTTGTTTAACATTAGGTGGTACAATTAGAATGTATGGGTTATGTTGCTTAGGTTTGGTATTAGATGGCATGTTGGTAAGGTATTGTTGATCTTCTTCATCCATATGGGTTGTAAACTAGCTCTTCATCAAAGGATGGATAAAGATATCCCCACCACATGCAAACTTTGACATGTATAGGTTTATGATCTTTGTTTTAAAATAAGCTTAGATACTTGTAACTCATATTAATTAGGTATGTGAACATAAGTTCAAATGTTTAAATTATGTAAACATTAGAACTTGGTCTTGATGTGAAAGGCTTTGATTTTGGAAACTTGACTTTGTAAATGAATAAAAGAAACTTGATGGCTTAAAAGAACTATTAATGCAATAACATTGAAAAAAAATTGGATTTAGACAATATTGAATAAATATTGAACTAGGCTTTGAGCTTTGACCTACCAAAATGGATTGATTGTTTGTTAACTTTAGAACAAGTTTAACTTTGGATTTTGAAAAACATCTAACTTCGGTTGACGTTGGAACAAAGTTGACTTTGGTTGTCCTTAGAATAATTTGACTAGAATTATAATAAGACTAATGACATAATAACATAAATTGGAAAAGAATTTATATTTTGGTTTTGAATTGGTTAGAAGTTGTAATTGGGATTGAAACTATTCTTTGATTGAAATTAGATAGCCTAACAGTGTGGTTTAGACAAGAAAGGTAGGCACTTAGACAATTTTTGACATGGCATGAGTAAATTTTGACTCAAAATTTTGGTAGGGTAATGATTCATTATGTGATTATGTATTGAAATATTTTTGGACTTTAGACTTGGTTTGTTTTGGTTAGATTTGGTTTTAAGTATAAACAAGTTTTTGACACAAAAATCAAGCATCAACACATAGGTATTACGTATAAACCTTAAATTGGTCAAGAAAATGCACATATTATTTCTTTTCACAATCCTTGCACAGGAACTTTAACTAGATAATATGAACTTTTATTCACATTTAATCATGTCCTCACATTTGACTTGTTTTGGTCTTTCTAGATTCCCTAGACATATTTATGCTTATTCTGAAACATCTGTAGCATTTTGTACTTAACCCTTTTAGGCATAGGAACATATTTTAGGTCTAGACCCATCCCCTAATTTCCCACATCCCTTGGATAATATCACCCAAATAAGAATACAACACTAAAAACCTAGGGTGTCTAATTTTCATTGTTATTGTCCAAGCCTAATTTTGGCCCCAATAATTAGTGTCTTTCATAGGATGAGTCTTACCCCTTTTTATTTGATTCATGTCTAAGTTTCCCATTGTTGGCCAAATGTAATAAAACCTCCCAAATTTGAAATAATTATTCTCCTATATAAAAGACTACACAAGGCATTTTATATCTAGCACTTACTATTTTGGCACATTAGACTAAATAAAATCAATCAATAGTATAGCTCAACTTCTCTGCATCATACATAGATTTACATGCTTGATTAAAGAAGGTCCTAGGTGAAATTCATTCTTTCATCAATTATGAACATTCCCTAAGGGAGAACTACATCAGATCTAAGACCCTTGGCATGAGGGTTAATGTTGGTAATAGTCAAAATAGTAGGGGTTCTTGAATGTGCGATCATTCTTCCCAAAACCTAATTTTTCCCTCCTTGTGCTTTGATTTCCTTTGTTGTTTTTGTGTATGCATGTTAATACAACAATTGAAGATAGAAGCTAACACATAGTGAGATCTACATAGTCCTGAGCTTCAATATTTCACTGACAGGGTGTCACAAGGCTACCATGTAAAACCTAGAAAAGCCAGACCACCAGGACAACAGTGTTGAATGTGGACTACAATGCCAAGAAGTAGGGTGTCCTAAGTTTGGCACTCTTGTTTAATTTAAAAATAGAGTTTTGGGTCCTATTTACAACAGTCTTCCATCCCTACATAGTAATTTCTAGACTCTGCATCATCTATTTTAGCCCAGAATAAGCTAAGTTAATATTTATTTATCTTCTCTTTCCTATGTGAATTAAGTTGATCAAATTGGCAAAAACCTATAATTCACTACATCAAACCAAAATTCTCACCTTATTCTAGACCTTCATTAATTAGGAATTAAACATCTAATTTCCTAAAAGAATAAAACATTTTGGTGAACTTGACTTACTTTGAACAAACCTAAAACCCTTGCTACACTTAGCATTTTTCATTCTTATCTTGTGAAAAAATTTAATTGAAAAAATTCTAATTTTTGTATATTTATCATATTCAAAACTATTTTTAGAATTTATATTTTTGCATAAATTAAAAAAAAATCTAAAACCCTAGTTCAAAACCCTAGATTTCAAAACTAGGTCATCAAACAACAAGCCTTGCCTCCTTGCCAATTTTAGAAAACAATTTTGGAATTTTTGCAAATTAATTACCTTATCAAAAAATATTTCAAAATTAGTAGTTTCTTGTGCAAAAATTTAATTTCCAAAATTCTGATTTTTGTATAAATTTTTGTGCATGATTCCTATTTCAAAATTATTTTTAGAATTTAAAATTATTACATAATTTTCAAAATTTCTAAAACCCTAGATTTCAAAACTAGGTCATCAAACACCAAGCCTTTTCTCCTTGAAAATTTTTAGAGAATTATTTTGGAATTTTTGCAAATCAATTACCTTGTCAAAATCATTTCAAAATAAGTAGTTTATTGTGTAAAAATTTAATTTCCAAATTTATAATTTTGTAAAAAAAATTATACATTTATCCTATTTAAAAAAAAATAGAATTTAAAATTATTTCATAATTTTCAAAAATTCTAAAACCCTAACTAAAAACCCTAGACTTCCAAACTAGGTCCTAAAACGTCAAATTTCCCTCCCTTATAATTTTTAGAAAAATAATTTGAATTTATTGTAAATTATTTGGGTTATCAAAATTAATTTTCAAAATTCAATGTTAGTAACTCTTTGTCCATTTATTTTCTTCATAGTACTTTTCAAAATTCTCTTTGGTGATAAAATGGCCACAAATGCAATTCCTTCTTCTCATCCCTTAGATAAATTTCTCAAATTTTCTTACAATTATGACAATGATTGGACAATTTTGCAAAATTGCACATTAGCTAAAACTATAGAAAATGATTTCATTTATAGTGAAGATAATGACTATTATTATAATGAAGGATATGATGATGTACGTAATGATGAGGGTGAATCATAAATAGATGGATCTTTTTCTCTTAAACCCATC
Organism: Torreya grandis; assembly: GCA_037957365.1. Classification (NCBI taxonomy): domain Eukaryota; kingdom Viridiplantae; phylum Streptophyta; class Pinopsida; order Cupressales; family Taxaceae; genus Torreya; species Torreya grandis. Next base: position 41,670 of record JARHVA010006816.1, read on the forward strand.
TCTTTTATTCCTTCTTCTAATGAAAATAATTTTGATAAATGGGAAAGATACTTCTCACCTTATTTTCCTAGACACAATGCATGAAATGTACAAATTAGTCATGCACTTCCAAGTGAACCTCTTATTGGTGATGATTTTCTTCCATGTGAACCTAATCTCTCTCTCCCTTTTACTACTGATATGTTCAAAATACAATAATACAAATGCAATCAAATCAAATTACCAAATCATAATTCAAATGATGCATTATGTGTTCCTAACTCTACTCTCTCAAAAGAATGTTCAAATGATAACTCTTCTACTCTTCCTTCTCATGTTGAAAATAAATAAAATTCATATACTCCATCCATGGATATCATATATACACATGATATTCCAAATGTCAATGATAACTTATTGCATATTAGAAAGAAATTAACTATTTCTCTTACACCTCTCCCTAGCATTGATGGAAGTGATAATGAATATGATAGTGAACATGCAAATGAATATGAGAATGAAAGTGAATATGACAATGATACTTCATATTCTACTATTTCAAATTAATAAAATTTAGATTATGACAATGGATGGAATAATGATGAATACAATGCATATAGTGAAGAAGAAAATGCATCTCATGATTCTAACCCTTCTCTCACTCCTCTCAAATCTCATGCATGTCAAAATGTTACTTCTACTTCTATGAATGATTTTATTTATGATAATGCACATGTTAATGTTGATATCACATCTTATACTAAATTAGAATGTGATTCACTAAAACATAAAGATACCATTGAATCTCCCAAACCACCCCTCACTACAGTAGAACCTAGCTCTCACTCCTTACCTAAAGAGAATGGTAGCCCACATCCCTCTAGTAAGGTCCAAGCTACCATTACTCCTACAGTTCAAGTGAGCACACCCCCTCTTTATGATCCACTTTCTAAATGTAACATTCCCATGGTTAAAATTAATAATCAAATTCAACAATTAAATGAACCACTTCAAGATTATAATGTACCATCCTAGGAGATTATCTCTTTGATGCATGCAGTTGGTGAACTAAAACACCAAATAAATCTCTTTACCTTGGAAAACAAAGTTTATAAATCTTGGATGGATGCCAATGATCTACATGGTAACCATATTCCAAATACTTTCATAAAATTTGCATTGCCTAAGCATTTCCAGACACCATCATTGCCTCACTTTGATGGAACTGGAGATTCATTCGCACATCTTCAGGCCTTTTGGAAGGCTTTGTCACCTCATGCAACTCCTTTGATTTTACTCAAGTTATTTTAGCAAAAATTAAATGGGGAAGCACAAAATTAGTTCTTTCATCTACTCCATGTTAGTTCATTACACACATATGATGACTTAAGGGAGGCATTTCTTAGAAACTACATTATCAATAGAAACCCTCATGTTACATTTGAGAAATTTGCCACACTACATCAGAATTCTTTAGAGCTAGCTAGTGAGTATATCTTAAGATTCAAGGCTCATTTTTTAAGATTGATATACAAACCAATAGATCTAGAGACTCATTATATTTTTATCAAGGGCCTTCGCCAACCTCTCCTCGAGCATCTACTATATCAGACAAAGCCTTGTTTTAAACATTTGGGTTAAATAGTTCTAGCTATGGAAAATAAATTGGTATTAATTGAGGTAGATTCAGTTGATCAGATCACTTTAGACTTCATAGCATCATATTCATATATAGCTCCTACCACTCAACATCCACCATGTCCTAAACAAGATAAGAGACCACAATTAGAAAAGTAACCAATCAAGAATAAAAAGCAAGTTTTCAAAACACAACCTATAGTATGCACTATAGATAATAATAATAAATCACCACTATAGATTTATTTAGAGTAGGATAGTCCATCTATCATATTATCAACATTATTAGATAGGAGGTTAATCACATTACCTTCTATTCACTAACAAGATCAACATCTCTTACATAGATAGCCACATCAGACCTTTTATACTTATCATTGTATCCATGGACACATTGATGATAATTTTTATAGACTCAAAGATTGAATTAATAGATGTGTTGATCAGGGCATTATCACAATCACATAGCGGGCATATAGATCTCCTCCATTATGGAGCCCTAGACCTCATTCCTCCATGACAAAGTCATCTTAAGACATTCCTTTATATGAATCATTAGTCACTCATTGTGAGTGAAATGTAGGTTTTAGGATAAAATATCATAAGAGATCTCATATTCCAACTATTTAGAAAGTTTGGAAACTAGTACAGTAAAGCAACCCACATATAGTACTATAATTCATGGTATACATAGTGCAGTTCTATATACATATCTAGCAGAGTCATAGGCACTGTATCAGAGTAATGTCTTAGAGAGATATTCATTATAGCTGAGTTTTTAGGGTCCTATCTCATGTAGCAATCCATTACAATTAATATTTGTTGAACCCACATTACAAAGTACTATTATAGAGAGAGATTCATTATAGCTGAGTTTTTAGGGTCCTATCTCACATAAAGACCCATTATGGTTAAGATTAAATGAGCCCTCAGCATAGGTTTCAGCTATATCTCAACATATTACACATTCACATACATCAAAATAGAGGCCATAGGGTATTCAATTACAAATAGATGAGCCTTCTTCACAGTAGATAATATTATCTACAAAGCACATTCCTACACAACATGAATAGTATGGGCACTTGTTCATATGGTAGATAGGGTTTAGATAGTGATATAGAATAGTGTGATACAACATACATTCAGTTTAGCATTATTTCATAGTCTCACTTAGTAGGGTAATGATGGAGCCAAAGGTATATCTAACCTTTGTATTCTTGAGCCACTCTTGGGGAGGTAATATGCACATAGTGTTATCATACTTTCCCCTCCTGCTAACAATTAACATTCCTAATCCCAAATAGCCATCCCTAGTCAAAACCAGACTATCAAAGTATAGATATTACCAAATCAAGATTATCCAATTGCTTTACCAATCAAACCAAATCAAACATATTCAAATATTACTCAAATTTATCCAATTACTTTATCAATCTCAAAAATCAAATCAAATTCATCCAAATCAGTTTACCAATTACCACAAACAAACAAATTTTTTCTTACATACACTTACAATTGGAAATCAAAAAGCCTCACATAACAACGTGTCAAAGCATCAAATCCAATATCCCAAGTACCATTTACCAAGCATATGCAAAATCAAAATCAATACTAGATCAACCATTTTGAAAATCAAACCACTTACAATCAATATACCAACATATTCCAGAATCCATAGCACAAATACACCTGAGTTCAAAATCAAACACACACACACACACACACACACACACACACACACACACACACACACACACACACACACACACACACACACACACACACACACACACACACACACACACACACACACACACACACACACACACACACACACACACACACACACACACACACACACATATAATGAAGTTTTTAAAACATATACATCATGTCAAGGTGCAATCAATCATGAATAGGGCTCATGCCCTCACTCTCGATCTCACTCTCTCCTCCTGTGCTAGTCCCATAATCATGTCTCACACTCGATGATCCTACACCTCCTCGAGCTCCTAACCCATTCCAACAACTAACCATGCTCCTCACATAAATTTACATATCATCACTAAAGATCCATATATTCATCTACAATATTCATTCTCACCATGCCACAATCAGGTGGAGGCATCCTACACCTATCCAGCTCTGCTCTAAGCTCATCCCTCTCTCCCACTACCCTAACATATGTAGCTATAGCTATAGCATCCAAGTCAAATAAATGAGCATATACACCAACTATAATTGTATCTCTCTCTACCAAACCCTCCTCTACAGTATCATCAAGAACATGATATGTCAACTCATGAAGTGTCAACTTGATGATAGTCTCCCAGAACTCCTCGTCTCCCCTCCCCACCCTAGCAGGTGCCTCATCTTGAACACCTTCCACTCCACCTACATACATAATAAGGATAACACTACATTAGATATGTACTTTAAAAATACAAACTCAATCATAAACATAGAAGAAATTTAAATACAATTACTAACTACCTCCTATCATCTAGATCGGCTCAAGATCCTCATACACAAGAACATCCACTCTATTCATGGGGTATAATGGAGCCCACCACTCCCTAGTCCACCATGAAATATATCCCTTAGTACATACCACATCATCCACATCAAGAACATATATAATAGCATCATGTGCATTCATAGGTAATGGTGCCAACTTATCCTTAGTAGGTCTTTCATGAGCCCCTACTCTCGTTAGTGCCTATGCACTCCTCAACCATGCCCATGTTATAGGAGGAACATCTTGTCAAACTCCAAACTACCTCATCATGTTCTCATACTGAAAGTGCTCATAAAATCTAGGCCAATGATCATGTAACCAATAGCTAACCCTAATATACCGTAGCTACTCTCCATCATTAGGCCATCTTAAGAATCCTCTATATAGCCTCCATATGATATCAAGGGACACCAACCTATCTATCACCCTCCTATAGTGATCTATCCCATAGGATCTGATAGCTAACTCACTCATCTATCACTTACCAAATGGCTATAGATATGCCCAGCTCACCCTCGATAACCTAATAGGTCACACAACTACTATGTGTTCATATGCCTAGCAATGTAATAATGTGGCCACACCCACACCATCACTAAATACCTTCTAAGTAAATTTATAAAAATCCATGTACAAGTGGGCAAGAATAGTCCTACCCCACAATAACACTATACCATACATCTTAATACTATGAACCACCATGTGCATCCTATAGGTAATAGACATTCCACTACCATCCATTAAAATAAATGAGGCCAATAACATAGCAAACCATTTCTACAAGCATGAAATAATTGAATACACAATCACTACCAAAAGCACATCACTATCACTACCTTAATATTGTACTCCTATAAGCACCCCAGTAAATTATCTAGATGCTCTATCAACGGCATCTACACCCATATCATCCTACAATGTCACATGCCACCCACTAATTGGTAAATGTAAAATTTGGTATACATCCTCCAAAGTAGCAGTAATCTCCATAGTAGGAAACTAGAATGTACAAGTATTAGCATTTCACCTCTCACATAAAGTAGTGATTAGATACATATCCCATTGTATAGTACATAGGTCACATACATGACCCAATCTATCCTTATCCATCACAACACGCTCATCAGCCAATAATGGCAACATCCTTAGTGTCTCCATAACCTGGCCTCTATGAAACTCTCTCATCCTCAATTAGCCCTATAAAACACACTATAAAGTAGTAAATAGATTAGGTAACCATGCCAAGTAAATATCTAAACTATACAATAGCAAATAGTAAATCAAAAAATCTAAAAATCATCAATAGTGAACATTAGCACTGTAAAAAGACACTAGTGTTGGAACCTAGACAATAGCACTCAACCTTGGATAGTAGCACTGCCTCTAGGACAAGAGTGATATAACTAGTCAAGCATATTTTGAACCACTTAAAACAAATCAAAAATGACTAAAATAGGCTTATAAATAAGCAAAAATCAAATGACCATCTTACTCACTAGGATAATATCCCTATTGGCCTCAATTTAAGTTACCAATTACTCAAAACATGTCACAGAAGGTGTTCATCTCCTCAAAATCTTAAACTCTAAAGCTCTAATATCTCAAACTTGTCATTGCACAAATGAGCTCAAAGTCAATCCAAATTACTACATCAATTAACTATTCTATTCAAAATCAAAACACTATTTTGCTCATAACTAGAGCACCATATCTCCATTTTACAAACCATTTTGATCCCCAAAATTATAATGATGACATCTTCAACATCACACAATATCTACTCTTTTTATAAGTCATCCACATATTATGTAATTCACACACCTTTCTAATAACCATCCTATTAAAACAATCAATCAAAGATGCCTTTCACTCCTAGTAATTCAATTCCACCAATTCAACACTAGACTCTCAATAAATTCAATACATACCAACCCAGTTCTTATACATTCCACCACTAGTCATCAGTTTTGGCCCAACCTCCTCCATCACAAATCTCATCCCTCTCCCCAAAAGTGGGGCATCATTCCTAATATTCCTATTCCTACACTTATCTATCACATCTATCTACTCTCATAGATGGATACACCATGGTTTTCGCACCTCTAGCAGTCAAATTATTAGATATAGCTCATATCAATCAAAACATATAGTGATTCAAACTACATGGGTCATTCAACATGGTCTTTACACCTCTAGTTTTCAAATTATCAACATTACTCAGCTCAAATTGGTCAAGATTATATAGTGGTTCATATCACATTGGATCACTTAGCATTACTTAGCTCAAATTGAAAAAGATTATACAATGATTCAAATTACATTATGTCACTTAGCATTACTCAAGACATTCAAAGGGATACACCTAAAATTTATAGATATACATACTATCTAGATACCATATTTTTGGTCATGTACATTATTACACACCTCGCACATACAACTTCATACAGCATGACACAGTTACAGACTAGATAGTAGATTATAGGCATGGTGCAGGGCACATTATTTCAATCTCTAGTTTTGCACATAAGACATGACATGATAGATCATATCATATGTGGTTATATAGATTTCTAGATTATCCAAATAGCTCACTCACATACTAGATTTGGGGGCATGAAACAAGTGTTCATGTCCTTCATCTTCCAAGATTATATAGACTAGGATGGTAAGACATACCATTTTCTTCACACACATTTACCAGTATTTTTGGTTTACACCCAGGTATTACTCAAGTTGTCACCAAGTTGGATCATATGATCATCTATAGTGATTGGTCCATAGTATTATTTAGACTTAGACCCAAGAGTTTATGTGGGACAGAGGATAGGCGTTGGTTTTGGACCTTCGAGCACTTCTCAAATCTAGTTTAGATTCTTCAGATTCAGTACAGTGGGCATTTACTATAGGGATTCCTTAATTTTATAAGTAGTATTTAGATTAAATACAATGGGAATATATTATAGGGATTCCTTATTTATCTAAGAATTAATTAGATTCAGTATAGGGGGCATCTATTACAAGGATTCCTTCTTTCTCCTAGCATTATTTGAGTTCTTCATCCACTTCCCTGGCCAGGAAGTTGGACCCTTTTCTTCTACACACTTATCTTCACTCAAGTAAGTTCAAGTAAGCATCTTCTTTCTTTCTTTTACTCTAGTAATTCATTTCATTATATCACTAGATTAAAATGGGGGCAAATGTATACACCCTAAATTGGTCAAGCAAACACACATATTATTCCTTCTTTCTCCAAGTAGTTTTCAGATTCAGTATGAGGAGCATCTATTATAGGGATTCCTTATTTATCTAGGCATTATTCAGATTTAGTATTGGAGGAATCTATTACAAGGATTCCTTCTTTATCCTAGCACTATTTTAGTTCTTCATCTACTTCCCTAGCTAGGAAGTTAGACCCTTTTCTTCAGCACACTTATCTTCACTCAAGTAAGTTCAGGTAAGCATCTTCTTTCTTGTTTTACTCTAGTACTTCATTTCATTGCATCACTAGATTAAAAGGAGGGTAAATATATACACCCTAAATTTTTTAAGCAAACACACATATTATGTCTTTTCATAGTCCTTTCATAGTAGACTCTAACTGGAGAATATGAACTTTTATTCTCATTTAGCCATGTCCTCTCATTTGACTTGTCTTGGTCTTTCTAGATTCCCTAGACATCTTTATACTTATTCTCAAACATCCATAGCATTTCAAACTTAACCCTTTCAATCCTAGGAACATATTTTAGGTCCAAACCCATCCCCCTAGGTCCCACATCCCCTAGACAATAGCACCCAAATAGGAATACAGCACTGAAAACCCAAGGTGTCTAATTTTTTGTGCTATTTTCCAAGCCCAATTTTGGCCCCAACAGTTAGCTTCGTCTGTAGGATGAGTCTCACACCTTTTTCTGTACTTCATGTCTAAGTTTCCAAATGTCATCAAAATACAATAAAATATCTCAAATTCAAAATAATGAGTCTCCTATATAAAGGACTACATAAGGCATTTTATATCTAGCACATACTATTTTGGCACATTAGACTTAATATAATCAATCAATAGTATAGCTCAGCTTCTATGCATCACACATAGATTTACATGATTGATTAAGGAAGGGCCTAGGTTAAATTCATTCTTGCATCAATCATGCACATTGATTATGTGTGCTTCCTAAGGGAGAACTACATCAGATCTGATATCCTTAGCATGAGGATTAATATAGGTAGTAGTCAGAACAACAAGGGTTCCTTATTGTGTGATCATTCTTCCCACAACCTAATTTTTCCTCCCTTATGATTTGATTTCCTTTGTTTTTTATATGTATGTAGGATAATATAGGTACTCAAGATATAATTTGACACATAGTGAGCTCTATATAGTCTCAAGCTATAAGATTTCATTGATAGGGTATCACAGGATTACTAAGCAGAACCCAGAAAAGCCAAACCACTAGGACAATATCATTAGAAGTGGAAAAAAACAACAAAAGTAGACCAAAATTCTAAGTATCATGGTGTCTTGAGTTTGGCATTCTTTTCCAATCCAAAAATAGATTTTTGGGTCCTATTTATGATAGTCTACCATCCCTACATAGCAATTTCTAGACTCTGCATCATCCATTTTAGACCAAAATAAGCTAAGTTAATCTTTCTTTATCTTCTCTTTCCTATGTGAATTAAGTTGATCAAATTGGAAAAAAACTATATCTCACTACATCAAACTATAATTCTTCCCTTATTGTAGACATTGATTACTTAGGAATTAAACATCTAATTTCCTAAAAGAATAAAACACATTACAAGGAAATTCTAATAAGTGACATGGGTTTATATCACATTCATTTGATCCTTCATTATATTCACCTTAAGAGATGATTTATAAAATTTAATATTCTTTAAATAAATTATTATAGTTATTGGTGGTGTTTTAATCCCACTCTTCTCTCAAAAAATTTTGTAAGAGTAAGACAATATTCAAGGGATATTATTTTTGCACCCTTGCAGCAATGAATGTTCCATGATAAAATAAGGTCTTAAAAGTTTTACTTGGATTTCTATATGGTCTTGATATACCTTGAAATACATGAACACAAAAATCCATTAATTAAATATCAATATTTAGCGGGCCCTTCACCATAGTGTATTGTCCCTTTACAACTAATTCATCTATATGATTCCAGTGAAGTGCTACCAAAAAAATCAAGAACTGAGGGACCTTTCAAATAAGATACCACTGACGTAACCTTTATTTATATACCCCTTTTGATAATAGGGTTAGTATAAATATAGGAAGATGAAATCTTAGTTATTGCACCCTAAAGATTTATGAGAAGTTGATGAACTCCATCCTGCATAGTCAAAATAAAAAGAAGGTATTGATGTTCTAATTCATAGAATCCCCTCAAGAGGGAAAGTGAAGATCATAGTAGGCAAATATTTAGGATAAAAATAAATAGGAACTTTACATTTTTGGGTCACCCAAAATGGGAGAGCATATGTGTAAATGTCCTCACAATACACCTAAGCAACAAGAAGCAAAAGAAAACTTGCATGAAAAGGAAATGATTGGAAGATAAACAAGTTTTTTTATAACCCAAATGAAATGTAAATGATTTTTAAACCCAAATTAAGATGTGTAGAAAAGAAATCTGATTTATGTAGAATATAAAACCTATTTTATATCAAGGTCCTACAATACAAGCGTTTATAAGTTTTTAAAATGTGCATTTGAAATAGCAAGGGAAATTGAAAAGAATTTGTTTTGGTCCCAGGATTTTGACATAGAATAATTTCAATATTCTATAGGATTATTATGCCAAAGTTGTCGATAATTTTTTAGTTTTGACTTGCATATAATATATTTAAAAGGACTAAAAATATTATTTCACCACTTCTACAGATGATTTCACAAGATTTTTCTATAATTTTGTAATTTTGACCTCATAGAATAGAATTAAAAATACCAAACAAATGATTTCACCACTATTATAGATGTTTTTGTTGAAGTTGTCTATAATTTTATTATTTTGACCCATACAGAGCAACAAAGAATGATTGCACTAATGTTGACCATGATTTCACTAAAGCTAGCCATGTTTTCACCGATACAAAAGTTGATTTTTTCATTTTCTCTTGTATATAAAATAGAGAGTAGAAAACATTTTTTCCATTGTTAAGTATGATTTCACCAATGTATATTTAAATTTCATTAATCAGTCCTACACATAAAATTGATAGAGAATTGAGAATGATTTTACCGCTACTAAGGATGATTTTAATCATATATGTTTTGATTTCATGATTCATCCCTACATAAAAAATAGACAGAGAATAGATAATAGTTTCATCACTTTTAATGACAATATCATTAATAAGATGCCCAATTTCATTGTTATGTAGTAACAATTTTTCTATTTGGCCTAGGATGGAAATTAGTGAATTCTTGAAGAAAAAGAGGTGAATTAAACTAATATTATGTTAATTTTGGTATTTATAATAATTATAATGATCCATAAGATCTTATAGGGTGCATCATGTCCCACTAGGTGTGTTATTATGTAAGAAAAGAATTTGAAATAGGTTATATCATTTGTTAGTGACTAAAATAAAAAATAAACCTGAAGAACTAACATACTAATATTATTCCCTAAAGTGAGATATGGGAAATAAACAAAAAATGCAAAATAGAATACAAAACACTAAGTTTATACCTTCCTTAGAGATTTGCTTGTAAACTAGCATGTGAAGAGACTTGAGCTCAGCTTATAAGCTAGAAGTATTTAACAATTCTTGATTCTGCATGTGGGAAACATCTCTTCTTTTCTACACTTTATTTTTTGGCTTGTCTTGGCATGAGAATTATTAAATAAATGTGAATCTCTAATATGATTTCTGCATAGTATGTTTACTTCAAGAGATCATATGAAATAAGAAGGATGAGGCTTGTATTTATAGATATATTTAATCATTTTAAACCATTCATCTCATCTCAAGATGAAGGGTTGAGAATAAATCCTCACCTTAATCAATATGGGAGGTTTAAAGTGTAAGACACATCATCAATGGAGACTTAGAGTGTGTAAGAGGGGTGTAAGAGATTTAAATGATAATCTATTTATGTGTGTGAAGAAGGTGTAAGAGCTTATCTTGAGTATGTAAGTGAAGTGTAAGACATGTCATAACCTTTATTTGATTCCACACTTTGCCTTATGATGTCATCCATTTATGAGGCAATATTTCAATTTTGAATTTATGAAAATAAGATATTTACAAAATCTCTAGAATTTTCTATTAGAGGAAGATTATGCTTGATTAAGTAGGAATAATCAATAATTAGAGGAATAGTGGATTTTTACAATGTTTATTTGTCAATCAAATATTCATTTAACTACCCTAAAGTAGTATTTGCCAAAGGTTGGTTTGATTCAGGATACATTTTATAGAATTAATATGTGATAGGATCCATTGGCCCAATCATGTATGTGTCATTATAATTTTGGGTTAAAAAAAAATGTGTGCAAGAAAATTAGGCCCATTTGTGATTTTTAATTAAATTTGTATGTGATTAGAAAAAGTCACTCTTGATTGTATTTTAGACATGAAAGTGATTAAAATGAAGTGTCTACAGATAGGATGTTCTCTATCCATATTACTATGTCTAAATTCAATGGCATAACCTAACAATCATGTCTTTATGCTTCTATGTATCTTTTTAATATGCCATGAAGTATAGCCAATGTCATGGTAACCTTCAGTGTCTGATTGATGCCATAGTGTAACCATTAACTTCATCAAGTTATTATTTACCAAATGAACTTTATAAAGAAACCCACCAATATCATCCATAGACTTAACCTTTATCTCATCTTTGAGACAATACAAATGAATAATCTCATAAAATTTTCTATGTACTTGAGTCTTGGTGTACAAATGTTTGGTGTTTATTGAGGATATTTATCTCAAATGCTTTTCATTTTTTAAGATAGCTAATGGCTTATTGTGCTTTGTGTTTTAAGTGTATATTCTCTCCAGCCAATTTTGTGATGTCAACAGGGGAAGGATGATTGGAAATAGAGTTGAAAGAATTCTTGATCTCCTTTGTAACTTTTTCAAGCTATACCATGAAGTGATTGATGAGGTCATATGATTATTCAAACTCTATTATTAACCATGCTCATTATTGATGTTACTCTATAAATATATTATAAAGAAGGAAATAAAATAATAATGTGAAATAATGGGGTATATTTTAGATAAAACTAATGAATTTGGGGAGGAATAATACTTTCACATGGATTGAAACGTAGAACCATGGTGGAAAATTTGAAATGGCTGTTTATTCACCAAACTTTTCTCAAGGATGATACAAATGTTTAATTCAAAGGATGATGTTTTCAAGGTTATTCTTAAAGCTTATATGAGCATACTAATGTACCGTGAAATATAAAAACATACCATATATTTTCATACCATGTTATTTATTGAGCATTATAGCATACTGCAAAATCTACAACCATATAAAAATGATAATAATGAATATATATATATGACTTTACATAGAAAAAAATTATATAGAGCATGGTATATATGTAAATATCTACTGATTGGTAGTTCATAAGTTAAACAACTATAAATTAATGGTTGCTAAAATAAAAAATGAGTGAATAGATGTAACCTTTGGCATTTAAAGTGTATATGATGTAAATGGTGTGGAATATCACATCATATTGTCATATCATTGTATGTATGTTATGTGTGTATGTGTGTGTGTGTGTGTGTGTGTGTGTGTGTGTGTGTGTGTGTGTGTGTGTGTGTGTGTGTGTGTGTGTGTGTGTGTGTGTGTGTGTGTGTGTGTGTGTGTGTGTGAGTGTGTGTGTGTGTGTGTGTGTGTGTGTGTGTGTGTGTGTGTGTGTGTGTGTGTGTGTGTGTGTGTGTGTGTGTGTGTGTGTGTGTGTGTGTGTGTGTGTGTGTGTGTGTGTGTGTGTGTGTAATGGAGATAATTTAAGAGAAATCTATCTATAGTATTTAGTTCAATTTAATAAATCCTTTTATGCATTATATCAGTTTTAGTTAGGACACCTAAACTATAGACTAACAATCATGTTATTTGGTTTATGTCAATGATATCCCAAATCATGTGTGTAATGGAGATCATTTAAGAGAAATATATCTATAGTATTTAGTTCAATTTAATAAATCCTTCTATGCATTATATCAGTTCTAGTTAGGGCACCTGAACTATAGACTAACAATCATGTTATTTGGTTTATGTCAACGATATCCCAAATCATAATAAATTTATCTCTATTATGCTTATTTGATATATGTTTATTTTTGTAATATATTTTTTTACAACTTTGCAAAGAACCTTCAAAATAGCTTAAACTCTATAATGGAAAGCACAATAAACAATGTTGGCCATCATCCCAAGTGTAATCTATAATAGTTTCTATAAAAAAATTCCACAATTGTGTTAGATAATTCCTTTATTTAAAATTAAAAATAATGTGACATGAAATGCACCTTTTTTTTATTGATCATATTGATGATATAGGTATTCACAGTTTTTAATTCCCTATTAGATAATTATGGATCGACATATTTAATACACATGTCAAACATGTCTTCTCATCATTTGTTTGGATCCATATCTACGTTCAGTTCTTACTATTTTATATTATACATTATCAATAAAATAAGGTTAAATAATGACAACACATATTAAGGTAAGACATTATTAATAAAATTAGTACTGAACTTTTCTAGAGAAAATTTTGTGTCATAGAGTATGAGTTGGAAATAGCATGTAAACTTTCACCATTAATTACAACATACATCTTTGTAACCATGTGCATGTATTTATTCAAAATTTTACACCATGGACAAAATTCATTTCCCATAACTAAAAAGTATTTATTATATAATATACTTATAGTGGCCATGTAACCCTGATAATTATATAATTTTACATTGCCAACCCTATCACAAATAATCTTAATACTCTTTTGGAATGGAAACAATAGTTGATTCATTATCTTATTTAGATCTTCAGAAGTACTAGCATGCACTAAAACATTTTTATAATCCTTACCATAAAATTTTGATAGGTTTATATAAGAAATCATGTGATTTTATTATGGTATCTTTAGTAATAACTCACACACATTCCATTATATCATAATAGACTCATAAACAATACCTATTTTGAATGTAGTTACATCTATTGGAGATCCCACCAAGATTGAAGATGGAATATCAAATTCATCATAGCTTGAACAAAGCAATAAAGGTGAATGAACAAGAATCTATGAGAGATAAATCTATATTTAAAACCATGCAAATCCTCCATGAATATCTCACTAATCAAAGATGTAAAAATAGGAGATTATGGTGTGTAACTCCCATGAACAGCCACAAAGGGCCTAGAATAGACATGTTACTGATATGACAGAATAAAATCCATTAATAAATGATGATGGGAAAGAGTAACTCCCAATTATATGAACATTTAAACAAGCTAACTCAAATGTAGTAATAACACATGAGTTTAGGAATAAAGAAAGAAAAATAAATATCCTATTATAACACCCCCCCCCTTAAGCATAGCTTAGATGGGTAGAGGAAACGGGTCCTAGAAACAAGGCCTAATGAGGTACCCATGTACAAAGCAACTCTCATAAAGTGGAAAAAGGGAGAAAACTCCCCTCCCCCCTAAAAAAAAGAGAGAGATAAAATAAGAAGAGGGGGTTAAAATGACCCCTTAAAGATGATGTTAAAGTAGTTTGCACTCCTAATATAGCTTTTAAGATGACCAATGTCGATAATGATATCCTCTAACTAAAGACTATAGAAGATCTATATGTATAAAATAATGTTTCTTCCCTTTCTAAATGAAGAACACAAAGTGTCTACTAAAATTCTACCCATTCCACAAATGAAGATGAAGGCAGTAGTACAAAGATATCTAAAAGAGGACCTAAAATAAGGTGTGGCATAAGTCTAGTAAGATCATTCACAAGAACTAGATGTAATGCCATTGAAGTGAGCCTATCAAAATAATGACATAGAGCATTCACTAGAATAATGTCTATGTGAAGAGGAGAGCATAGCTCAACAACCCTCTAAATTGAATATTGTTGAACCATAAGTAGAGATGAGTTGTAAATGATCTCAAAAGGTGTACTCACACTAGAAATAGTATAATCCTCTAAAGTATAAGAGTATGAAGGATCTTGAAGGTAAACACCCTAAATAGGGAGGGAATTAGAATCTACACTAGGACAACTGAGGTTGGGCAGAATCTCATCCTGCAATGGTGGCTCAACAAAAGGAAGATCACAATCCACCATGAATGTGTCATCAAAAAAAATAAGAGGAGGATGAGGGATTACAATAGTATTTAAAGAGATGATAGGAATAGGAGGTAGATGATGAGTGATATATATCTCAGTAAAATATTTGAAAAGAGACTATAGTATGCTCCAAATAGTGTAGGGACAAGCTTCATGTTTCACATAGTAATGAAGATCCATGGAAACATGTAATAGTAAGGTACCAAGAACCTTGTCATAATAATTATCCTATATAGGAATGGAATATGATTTTTGCTTGTGATCAAGTATTCCATGTAAGCACACCAAGAAGCATATTTGGTCTTTCTAAACATAACCAATGGTGTAGAACCAACTTTACCCCATAAGTATCTCTTAAGTGGACTCGCCATGATTGAGAGAAGACACCATGGAAGTAAAATACTACAAAAAACACCCAATGATGACTCACTAATAAAAATTCACAATCAATGTAAGGACATCAGTCTCAATGAAAAATGCATCTAATAATGATTAATATGTGCAAGAATTTGGTAATTAAAAGTGCACACTCTAGAGAAGGACTTTGGACTTGATCAAAAATGAATCCACTCAAATGAGAGCAATCAGTGCACAAGTGACAATGCATGCTCAGTGAATGGATGTCAGACACAACTAATAGTGTGTCCATAAATACAAGATTAATAGATGAAAATGACACCATAGTGTCAATTAATTTATGGAAATGAGTTTTCATATAAGAGATAATGTAGGACCCATAATAACCCACCTAAGACAATCAAAAAAGATCCCCCCTAAATTTTTCAAGTAACATAACATGCTTGAGTATTGGATGTCAGACTCTACTAACAATGCATCTAGATAGGTAAGAGCAAATAATGCACAAGTGATAATACACATCTCAACAAATGGATGTTAGACTCTACTTACAATGCATCTATAAGAATGAGCAATCAATACAGTTGACACTGAATTATTACACGAGTGAAACTACAAACAAGCCAAGAGGGACATTAGGCTTTGCCAATAATACATCCAATAATAGTACATGCAATGTTATAGAATAAATGAACAAGTAAAGAAAGGATAAAAAAGCTAGGTTTACTTGTGAGGGGGTTTGGCCACCTACCAAACTGGACCTCACCCTCCATATCCATTAGGTGAAATATGAGAAGAGTGATGTGAGAAATAAATCTACTTTACAAAATCTCCTTATAATAATGTTTGCCCACAATATCTCCCAATGATATTATGTTTACAAAAAATAATTTTTTTTAACAAAAATAAATAAAAAAACAATGTCTACCATTAATAATGACCCACATAAAGATTTGAATCACAAAATCTCCCCACTCTTAATAAAGTTAAATCCCTCACCCCAACATTACAAATTATAGCTTTTATATGAAAAACAATCAAAAAACTATTCCACTAGTTTAAAAACAGACCCATCATTAAAGGTAAATCCCACTTAACTACCCTCCAATATAATTACAAAATGTTGTGTCAAAAGGCTTATGCAATAATATATTCAAATAGATATTAACTATTTACAAAATTTGCAACATTTAAGCTTCTTTTGTAAAATGAAAACTATTGCTTTTTACCAAAACCATGTGTATGGGTAGTAGTGGGTTTTGAAACCACATTTTTTAAATGAAGGGAAATTTTAACTAAAATACCAATATGAAACAAGTGGTTGTGGCAATGCATAGGGGTTATAGACCAACATACAAAGAAGTAAGACTAGTTTTTTAAAATAATGAATCGGGCTTAAATAAAATGGTGAGTTTGGCATGAAGGATCTCTTATCAAACTGTTAGCATAATCATATCATTAATGCCAAGTAGGAGAGTCTAAGAGTGGGCCTCAAGCTATTGGTAAGCATGCTTAATAAGTGGATAATCATTTTTTTTAGAGGATGGTTTGATCTTTGATTGATGATAACTGGTTTAAAACCAATGTACAAATGGTGATAAATCTAGATAAGTGGTTTTGAAAATTGGAAAGGAGAGTAAATGATGGGAAAGAAAGGTTCAAGGGTTTAAATGATAGGGTCTAGTATGGTGAAGGACATTTACTAGGTAATATCTAATAGAGGGTACTATGATCTAGCAAACATGATTTGAAGACCTTCAAAGCATCATACCCCATGACTTAGATAGATTTTAATGAGGATGGAAAGCTATTGTAAGAGGTTTTGACTAGTGAGAAGACTAGATGACATATATCAGTAGTATGTTACTCAGATCTTGATATGATCTCCTCAATACAAAATCAATGTAGGTCCTTGAAACCTTTAGTGGTATCAATGTGAATAGATAATCAATTATGTGTAGTATTTTTGGATCTACAGCAACATTATATAGCCAATGCAAATGCCAATACAAACAAATTCTAAATTCCAATAGAGAAAACTCCCAAAATGGATGTAGAGGAACAAAACTAATTTATTACAATAAACTCAAATTTTCATAACAAAATCAAATAGCACACAAGACTAGACAAGTAATTAACCAAACCTGGTACTCTGATACCTGTCAGATATCCTTCTAAGATAAAAGATACAATATCAAATGCATTGTATCTCAAACAAAGAAATAAAGGTGAATGAACAAGCAGTTGTGAGAGATAAATCAAGAGTGAAAACCATGAAAATCCTCCATGAATAGCTCGTTAAATCCCATGAACAGCCACAAAGGGCCTATAATATGCATGTAACTCCTATGACATAATAACATCCATTAACCAATGATGATGGGAAAGAGTAATTCCTAATAATACAAATGCTTAAGCAAGATAACTCAAGTATAATAATAACACGAGTGTATTAATAATCAAAATAACAAAATAAAGGAAAGTAAATAGCCTACACAAACAAGATTAACATTTAACCTAGTTATTTTATCATATGAATCAAACATTAAAAAAGTCTATATATTTACATTAAATTTAAAACCCATTATGAAACTATCTATTACATCCCAAACCATATTAATTACTTCAACTTATTTTGTCTAAAACTTCATCTCCTCACAAAAATGAGGTTTTATTAACCCCACCAAACACTTCATGAGTGTCAATGTGTTTTAAATTTGTCAAGGTCTTATGGAACATGTTTATTTAAAAAACACTGATGTTAAATTATGAAACTTAAAGTCACTATTGATCTCATCCATAAAATTTGATCAAAGTTTTTAAAGAACTTTATCAAAGTTTAAAATTACATCATTAATTTTTGAGCTTTCATCATTATTATTACTTAAGTAGTGCCCCATCTCAACAATAATGTCCTTTTCATCCACATTATTAACATATTTCCCATATAAACATGACATTTTGTTCATAAATAATTATTCTGCCTCCCCTATTTGATGATAATACCATTCTTATCCTTTCCTTAGGTTTATAGATCCTTTTCTTAATCATCTTATTTTCAAATTTTTATTATTCTATTTCAAATTTTCTTTAGTTGCATCAAGTACATGCTTTCTATCACTTGCATCGTTGGATTCAATGCTTAATTTTTACTAAAGGCTGAAAAAGTTGAGTAATTTAATTTTATTTGCATTTCCTATGTGTATTATGAATTGAGGCATTTAAATTTACATCAATGATATCTTTTCCCACATCACATGATAAATTCTATTGATTATGAATGTACATTTACTAATTTATCTTTTTCAAATTAATGAAAAACATAACCTTGTGTAATTTTAAAATTTTATTGAAGTATATTATGATCTATTTCTAAATATTATATAACATAATGTCCATTTATTATATTCTCTATTTTATGCATAGAAAAATATTTGTCAATTTTTTGGATTTGAGATAAAGTTAAATTATTTTTTAATAAACATTATATCCATCCCATAGAATGAAATCAATACAAATTCTAAGGGATCAATGAATGGAAATAATAGTGCATTAAAAAAAAAATTAAGATAAACACTTATATTTATAGTTTGAGGGCTTGTCATGAATTGTGTTTGATGGATTTCCATGTTAAATGAGGAAGTTTGATTTCCTACCATATTGAATGGAGTTTGATGTCTTACCATGAATAGAATTTTAAATTGAATTATATATATATATATATATTGATATTGAGTGAATACATTTTAATGTATGTTTTCCAAAAGCTTGAGTGTAATTCCCATTAATTGGATTTAAAAGTGTCCTACCAATAAAGTGTTGATAAAATTTTCAAAATATTATATAATAATTTTTTGATGATAATGGAATTATAAAATTAGTATCCATATTATTTTGATCATTGTTTTTTATTGTTGGTGTGCATCATAAGAAACATATACATTAGTATTTTCTCTCCATGTTTATTTTATTCAAGTTGAATATTTATTATCATGAATATCAGAAGATGACCAAATGCATTATTCATAAGTATTTCTCTTAGAAATGGAATTTGATTTGCCTATATTTTGTATAATTTTCCATTATATAGAAACTAAAAAAAAGAATTAAAATAAACTATTATAGAATTTATTATATGTATATATATATATATATGAATGACAAGATAATTTAAATCAAAAACATATATTTTGTTAAAAAAAGGCTTGTTACTCTTGGTAATGTACAACATATAAAATATGATTACCCATATTTATTTTTTGATTTTCCCAAAAAAAATATGATCTTCAAGTGGATTTAAATTTAGTATTATTTTTTACATTATATAACCAATAAATAAAAATGTCATTTTTTTGGTTAGATGACCACTTAATAAAACATACAATTTTGTTTTGATTTATATATTAAAAGACTAATGAAAAAAAATCATTTTTTTAATTTTTAAGTTTTTTGTATTTGATGGTCAATAAAAATAATGACATATTTATTTTAATTTTAACTAGATCACTGGTGATCACAATGACACATATTTGTTGTAATTTTTAATGGATGGTCATTGAACAAAATGAAAAATATTTTTTTATAAATATTATTATAAAATCATTAACATAAATGATAGATTTATTAGGTTTATGTTATATGACAATGAACATAAATAAATAAATAAAAACTTGCATTTGATACATGACAAGAAAATAAAATCATCTTTGAAAACTATTTGATATAACATTTGGTTTTGCATATTAAAAAAAAACATAAAATAAAAAAGCTATGATGTTTTTCATTAGGGACAACTAGAAACTATAAAATTCATTAAAAATTGATGATAAATATAATGTTTTTTTAAATAAATAAAGTTTCACAACATATAATTAATATCTAATACACATTATTAGAGAGGGGTTTGAGTGAAGACCTATTTATTATGTGAAATTATTTATTAAAACAATTTAAAATTGTATTTAGATATGTGTGTCTAAAAAAACATAAAAAAATAATTTACCTACCTTCGATTTCATTTGGTTTTGGAGAGGAAGTATCGTGTAAGCATCAAGTATTGTGTAGATCTTAACTATCTTTTACCCATCCTAAAAAATAGACCATTAAAAATGGATATCTTAATTATAAAAATATGGATGTATGTTTACAATATTGAAAGGTATGGGACATTATAATCCCAACTTTTAAATTAATATAAAATGATCAAGTGTTTTATAAATTTATTATTATTATAAAACTTTAAATTTTTATAATCAAATTTATGATTTCAAAGCTAAATTACAAAATTTTATATTTATTAAATTAAGTCTTAACTCACTTCTAACCCAATATTAACTAATAAAATGATCTTAAATTTAATATTTTCTAGTAGAGCATGATTATTTAAAATTAAAAATGTAATATATAAAATAATTTAAATAAGAGTTTGACCAATAAAATAAAATGCATCTTTTACAAATTGGAAGATGCAATAGGAGATATTTTACTCTTGGATTAATTTTTAGTTATAAAATTAATTAATATTTATCCCTTGAAATGTGATTAGATTATTTATACATATAGACTTCTCAAGTTTGAATTAAAGATCTATTGGCACTCAAGCCGATCAAATAAAATATAATGAATTAACAGACATATATCCAATCATTGAAAGGATATGAGGAAAGGAAAAATAACACCAAAAAATACATAGAGTAGGTTCAAAGGGGTTAAAAATCCTCCATTGGAAAATTTAGCAAGACCATCAAATATGTCTTAGAGGAAGAAAGACAAAATAACAAAGAAAAATAGAAAAATCTACCATGCAAGCACAAAATGAACAAAACCAAAAATGAAAAGACCATAATAGAAGACCACAGGATCAGAAAAATAATATAGAGAAGGAATAAATAAAACATACAAGTGCCAATAAAATACTAATTTCAACTAATTATCATATTCCCAAAATAGTAATAAAAATATTTTATAAAACCTTATACCAAAATTAAATGTCTATAGAAGGAAGTTTTAAATCAAATAAAAAGTGTCTAACTCAAATTCAAATTGTATTGATTGTAAATGGAATTACATGTGATAGATTTTGAAATGGTCCTTTTCCCACCAAATATTTCATAAGAGGTGAAAAAAATTAGTGTAATGATATTTAATGGTACAAGCTTTAATTTATGTATCAATGAGTTTCTTTATAACTTATCTTTTGTGAGGGCAACTTTACATTTATAAAAATAGTTATTAAAGATGATGATGGTGTAGAATTTGTTTTATCAAGGTAAATAAGGTATTTTTTAATGGCTAAAACACTATTAAAACTAAAAACATGAGACACACATAATACAACATTCAATCAAGAAATAAATACAATAAAATAGGACTAAACAAGCAAAAATTCCACCACCCAAAAAAAAGACCAAGAATAATTAAAGGTATGAACCAAGATATCAAAGGATATTATTTTTTGTATTTATATTTTTTTCTTATTTCATTAATGTAGTTTCTCTTTTTGTTGACAATTTTGGTTGTTTTTCTCTCTTTGGGCCCCTGATGCCCTATTTTGTATGTTTATGTTCTTTTGTTATATTTCTATTTTATTATATATCTAAGGGTTTCTCCCCTATCAATAAAAATAAACCATAAAAAAAAGGATATTAAGGGATATATTTGCTTCCCAATCTTCCTTCATATGTTGTAGATGATCACATAGATTTTCAATTTCACGGGTCTTCAATTTCACCTCTGAGTTATGGCTTCTTGTCCTCTTACTTGGCCTACCTAAGTAAATTTCCATTAAACCTTATTTTTTATTATCAAGTTGTCATGAAAAATGTTAGATATCACTAACATAATAATGAATTGTGAATGTACTGAGTTTAATCACTTTTTACATATTCACCTTGAGCTCTTCCAAATTCTTGTCAGCCTTCAACATTCTATTTTTAAGGGCCTTGGATTCATATAATAGAATTTGAACCTTCATCCTCAACTCAAGGTTTTCCTCCTATAGCATCTTCCCATGACAATCTGCCCCTTGCTTCTGGTTCATGTCCTCTACATTGTCCTTTTGGTTGTATTTATCCTTTAACAACCACTTAGAAATACTCTTCTAGAGGTTAACTTCATATTGTAAGGTATTTATTTTCTTTTTTAATTCTTATTCCCTAGTCTTTTATAAAACCTTAAAGTAATAAATATTTCTCCCTATGAACTACTTTAATAGCTAGCACCTTAATTAAGTCATGAATTATGAGATCCTTTTCTCAAATGATATCCATAGGTTCATTCTCCTGATTAAGGACTTTGATATTTTCCATCTAGGAACCTATTATAATCCCCTCTCTTTGATTCCCTAATGAATTTTTCTTTCTCTTATTCTTTCATCTAATGGTATTATCATATTTCTACAAGAGATCCTTCCTTTATTTCATATTGAAAGATTTGTTGTTCTTTGCCTCCTTATTGACAGAAATATTGCCAAATATCGATTTAAACATTGAAAATCAATAAAACTTAAGGAATAATGTTACTTTAAAGTGAAAAAAAACCTCAAATTAAGGTGAATTTGATAAGTGATAAAACCATTATACAAATAAAAACCTTAAACTAGTATTGAAATCTTACAACAATAATCTCTAATTACAATAGCATGAAGAAGCTAGGAGAGATGGCCTTAGGCCAAGAGAGTAATAAGAATGCCAAAGAAAGAATATATCAACTATAGTGTTGTGAAAGTGTAGTCACAAGTCAATAAGAAAGGTAGAGGAGAGCTATTTATAAATATATAAGATAGAAAAAGAGTTACAAGTGTAAACTCCAACGTGTGTGCCATATGTCCCTAATCCTCTTACAAGTTGGGAGGATATGTGTGCCATGTGGGGGGAGAGGATTTACATGCAAGTAACTCCAAATCCAACAAGTGGAATAGAGAGGTGAGTGACACCTCAAAAGTATAGAATAAAATGCATTTATAAATACAATAAATGAACACATATATAAGACTTATGATAAGTCTATAAACCTATAGTGAACCCAAAATAAGGTTAATTCTTCAACACTTATTGACCTAAACAAGACTTGGAAGAATAATAATTTTAACCTCTTGAGACCTTGTCCCTTATTGATAATTCCCTTAGAGTTAGGACCCTCTTCATATTCCTTTTCATTATTAACCTGTAGGGTCATTTCTAACATCGATTTGCATAGAGAAATATATGGTATGATTCCTTGAAATAATAAGAAGATTAATCCTTGGTGAATATGTAAATTCATTTTACCTATATGTACATCTAACATTGACCTATCCAGAGACATTATCATATAAAAAGGTATACTCATAATATTTTTGTTTTAAATGGTTAATAAAAGAGAAGTGGTAGTAATATAAGTTGGAAAAAAACCCTGCTAAGGTAATGTATTCCCTAACTTGAAGACTTAATTCATCTCATGGCCAAGGTATGGAGTCTCTAATAATACCATCACCATCCTTTTAATCTTAAATTAGTTCTATATTTTTATAAAACTTATTTATCTAAGCCTCTTTGCATCTTATATCTTTGAAAATTTTAAAGTCAATTATTAGCATACCTATATTTTTTACAGATGTAATTTAAAGTGATTTCCATTGTGATGTCTCTCATTAAAACAAATCTATCTTTCCATGTTTTTTCAAACTTAGTAGATAGGATAGGATTATGACCTCTGACCCTTTAAATAAAAGGAGCAAGCCGTTATTTTTGAATAATCTTCCATGAATCCTCATTATTCTTTGCTCCTTTATTAGAAGGTTAAATTTCATTTAGAATCCAAATCCTTTTCATCCTCCTTAAATTTAATCTTGCCCATATTTTTAGTGACTTGAAATTACTATTTTAATGTTTTCATTATTTTGACCCCAATTCTCAATATAATAATTTTATTTGTTTTTAAAATTATTCTATTTGTCTTAATCCACAACCCAAAAAATAAATGATGAATGGACATCCTCCATGATTTTTTTAGGGGAGAGGAGGAGAAGGGGGAAATACATTGATATATGAGGTCTAGAATGGAATTTAGCATGACCCAAGGAACCTCAAATTTAAAAATAAACAAATCAAAAACCTTTCTAGTGAAGGGACACAAAAAAAATAAGGTGGGAAATTATTTCCTCCTCACACTCACATAAGACACATTTTTTCAGGAGAGTCTTTCCCATCTTCCTTTAGCTATCCATTTTAAGGATTTCATTTTGAATAGTCAACCAAGAAAAGAGCTTTATTTTTTGGAATAAGATTCCCATATCAATTTTAAATGTAAATAGATTGCAACATGATCCAACTCAAGGAAGTAACCTAATTTGACACTATATAGACAATTGACTATAGTAGCCTAGATAAACTCATCCTCCATTTACAATTAACTAACATGGAACCCTTTAAGGTCACAATTCAAGATTTTCAAGCAGACCAATTCATTTCATGCTTAATGATTATAGATGGATATATTTCCAAAATTTCCTTTGGGTGCACATTTCAAAATAGTCCATCACCTTCTCACTTTATCCTTTTTAAACATGATGCTTTAGGTTTCATAAATTTTATTATTTAAATGGGTCCAACTAAGATTCAAATTTTATTTCACATAGTGCCTTGTAATGGACCATATCATAAGTTATTTTGAATACCTTGGAGACATAAACTAAAATCAATCATTTCAATATAAAATTAACATATGAAATTTGCACATTAAAAAAAAAATTAACTATACATAAAGACATTAAAGTGAAGTTTATCAAAGAAAAATTAGAGTAGATGATTGTTACGCATGAAATATACTGAGAGGGGGGGTGAATCAATATATCATATATCTTATAAAACTTTCCTTTAATCAAATTACACTTAATCAAACATTCAATATATGCAATAAAACTAAAACAATAAACACCACACAATAGAGAGACACCAGATATAACGTGAAAACCCAATGTGGGAAAAACCATGAAGAAAAATCTCAAGTATATGAATGAGCACCAACCAAAACAATATTTACAAGCACTAACTTGTAGGAGCACCAACCCCTTTGTTGATCACCAACCCACAGGAGACCAACCCCTTTGTGTAAACCACACAAATATCTCTCAATGTTGTTATCTCAATAAATGATAGCTCATTACAACATCTCTTTCCTCTCTCTCACCTTTGCTCTTCTAAGCTAGATATAACAAATACAAATCATATTCATCTCTCACAAATGCTCTTCCAAGCTAGATAATACAATATCAAATCAACCTCTATTTTTCATATTACAAATGGCTTCTCAAGCCTTTATTTATATCTTTCCAAATGACCTTTGGCCTTCCCCCTTTGTGACCCTTCAATCCTCATAGAAAATGATGCCAAACTTGTATGACCCTTCATATCCTTGCCTTTGAAAAGTCATGTGGTGAACCTTCATGAGCAAAAATGTCCTTCCCTCTTTTGTCTTTACTTTGGTGACTTTTCGTATTCCTCAAAGTGTCCCTTCATGAGAAATTGTGCCCTTCCTCTTTTATCTTCACTTGGTGACTCTTGGAATTCCCCAGGATGACTCTTCATGAGAAAATGCATCCCATCCTTCTTTTGTCTTTACCCTGTGGCTCTTTGACTTCTCCATGGGCCCTTATTTTGTCTCATATGCAACCAAAAATATATTCATTAATATTAAATAAATATTAACTCACATTAGCCAAGATATAACAATTACCAACATCATTAAATGCAATGGGGCCTTTATCACCAAAAATGCTAGACCTTTGACATCAATGATAATATTTCCAACAATCTCCCCCTTTGTCATTGATGGCAACCTCAATCTTGAAACTGCCACATCCTATCACCTGTACATACTGTCATCTGAAAACATATAGTAACTCCCCCTTAATATAGCAACTTGTACCTATTCCTTGTACTTATTTTTGCATCTATACTTATACCTATTATTCTCCCCCTTTGACATCAATGGCAAAGGGCCTACCTGGAGCTAACACTTAGCTCCCCCTCAACTGATGCTGAACCTCAATGGCAGGAAGTAAAGGGAATTACTCCCAACTTCTCTCATAGATACTCAAATGTGCCTTTTGGTAGTGTCTTTGTGAAAATATCTGCAACCTGCTCTGTAGTACTAATATATTCCATCTTAAACTATTGATCTACAACCTACTCTCTCAAGAAGTGATATCTAATGGGAATATGTTTTGTTCTTGAATGCATTACTATATTTTTTGAAATATTTATAGCACTTGTGTTATCACAAAAAATATAAATAGGTTCATCATACTTTACCTTGATATCTTCCAAAGTTTGCTTCATCCAAAGCACTTGAGTACAACACAATACTGCTATAATATATTCTACTTCAGCTATAGAAAGTGATATTGAGTTCTGCTTCTTGCTTAGCCATGATACTAAGTTATCACCAAGGAAGAAAGCTCCTCCACTTGTACTCTTTTTGTCATCTAAGCACCCTGCCCAATCTAAATTTGTATGAGCAACTAAAGTGAAATATTTATGTGTGGGATACCATAATCCATAATCCAATGTCCCCTTGATATATCTGAATATTCTTTTCACCAACTGAACATGACTATCTCTTGGAGATGACTGATATCTTGCAACCATACCTACTGCATGCATGATGTCTGGTCTTAATGTTGTCAAATATAAAAGACTACCAATCATAGATTTATACAAAGATTGATTTGTAATAGGTGAATCTTCATCCTTGCTCACCTTATTTCCTGTACACATAGGTGTGCCAACTTGTGCAAAATCCTCAAAACCAAACTTATTCAACATTTCCTTGGCATATTTACTTTGAGATATGAAAAATCCTTTATTTGATTGAAATATTTGCAATCCTAAGAAAAATGATAATTCTCCAAGCATATACATCTCAAATTCTTTTCGCATTCTATCAAAAAATTATGTTGTCATATTTTCAATATTTCCTCCAAAAATTATATCATCAACATATACCACAACAATCAATTGACGCTCACCTTTTGTTTTGATGTAAAGATTACTATCAGCAAATCCTTTCTTGAATCCTTGATCTTGCAGGTACTTATCAAGTCTTGCATACCAAGTTCTAGGAGCTTGTTTTAATCCATACAATGCTTTCTTCAATCGACATATATGGTTACTAATATTTGAGAGAATAAACCCCTCAGGCTACTCAATGTAGACCTCTTCTTCAAGATTCCCATTTAGGAAGGCAAATTTGGCATCCATATAAAACACTTTGATATTTTTAAATACTACATATGTAATAAATATTCTAATAGCCTCTAACCTTGCCACTGGTGCAAAAGTTTCTTTAAAATCTATTCCCTCAATCTGAGCATATCCTTTACATACTAATCTTGTTTTATTTCTGGTCACTTCTCCATTTTCATTCAACTTATTTTTATAAACCCATTTTGTTCCTATCACATTGTGATCTTTTGGTTTAGGCACTAATTCCCAAGTATCATTCTTTTCTATTTGATCTAATTATTCATCCATGGCCTTAACCCAATGCTCATCATGTCTAGCTTCTAAAAAAATTCTAGGCTGAATTTTAGATAACAAAGAGAAATTAACTTGTTCAGATTCACTTACCATCATTCTTCTGGTGTGAATTCCTTTTTTTATATCCCTAATGATGTCACTTTCATTATTATTATTTTGAACATATTTGGATGGAGTCTTGGTTCCCTTTTTCTCCTTCTCCTTTTCCTCATCTTCATATGATTCTTTAAAGCCTTCCTCTTCAATGATTTTAGGAATGTCTACTGGATCACTGATTCTTTGTGTTCCATCTTCTTCTATCCTGACACTTGCACTTTCAATAATTTTCTTGGTTCTTTTGTTATAACATTTATAAGCTTTAATTTTGCAAGAATAACCAAGAAATATACCTTCATATGCTCTAGATTCAAACTTACCAAGTTTTTCATCAGTTCTCTTTATGAAGCATTTGTTACCGAAAACTCTAAAATAATCAACTGTTGCTGGTTTGTCTTTCCATAGCTCATAAGGAGTCTTGTCACTGTTGACTCTTAATCAATCTCTATTCTAAATATGCACTGATGTACCAACCACCTCTCTCCAATATTTATTTGTTATCTTGTATTCATTTAGTATTGTCCTCACCATCTCCTAAACTATTCTATTTTTTCGTTCAACTACTCCATTATGTTGTGGAGTTCTAGCTATTGAAAACTGTCTCTTTATTCCATGATCTTCAAAAAACTCAATAAATTAATCTGACATGAATTCTCCTCCTCGATTTGATCTTAGACACTTAATCTTCAGATTAGTTTCATTTTCAACTAATGCTTTGAATGCTTTAAACTGTCTAAAAGCTTCTGATTTTTTCTTTAAAAACATTATCCAAGTCATACATGAAAAATCATCAATAAGCAACATGAAATATTTATCACCTTAAGTAATTTGAGTCCTCATAGGTCCACATAGATCAGTGTGAACAAGCTCTAGCATCTGAGTGGTCGAGTACTCTTTTGTTTTGAACCACCTTTTAGCCTACTTCCCATGCTGACAAGGTCCACAAAGTGTGTTAGATGGCTTTGTGATCTTTGGAAGATTCCTGACTGCTTGCTTTTTTCAAATTTTGACAAGATTGTCAAAATTTATGTGCCCCATTCTCCTGTGCCATAGCCAACTTTCTTCAATCTGACTCAAACAACATTTTTGACCTTTGATGTCTGATAGCATATATAAGTTATTACCTATTCTCTGAGCATTTGCAACCAATACAATTGAATCTTTTCTTCTAAGTTCACAACCTTTTGTATAAAACTTTAGTGTGTGCCCCTGATCACACATTTGACTTACACTAAAAATAATATGCTTAAGACCTTCTACATATAAAACATTTTTAGTTTTAGTTATACCATTATCTAAACTTAGTGTACCTTTGGCAGTAGTATTGTCCCCAAATTTCACTGTGCCACCATTGATCTTCTTCAAGGTTATGAACTTGCTCTTGTCTCTTTTCATGTGCCTCAAACATCCACTATCAATAAATCATGGCTTTTCTTCATTTCTTGCATGTAAATCTGTATGGACCAACATAGAACCTTCAAGTTGTTTCTTCTACCATGGCTAAACCTTTTTATTGATGAATGGAGCCCTAAAACTCTGGTCCTTCTTGATTGACTCAAACGCACTTCTACAATACCAAGCTATGTGTCTAAAGTTGTTAAACTTGTGACAAATTATGGTCTCTTCATCAAAGCTTGATAGAGGAGCAAAAGAGTTATAGCTTCTGCTTGACTCTACATGACCTTCCTTTTCCTTATTTTTGAGATTGTTAGCTCTTTTTATACATTCTAATTTCTTATGACCATATCCATTACAATAAAAATAGTAACCATAAAAATAGGACCTGTTTGTGAATCTCTGACCTGATTACCTTTTATAGCTTTGTTCTTTTCATCCTTCTTTGTCCTTTGTATTCTTCACTTCTTGTTTCCTCATTTGTCAGAGCTTCAACATAACTCTTCTTCTTTTCAAAACTGATACTTGTCTTATCTGATATTTCCTTTTGGCTTTCTAATATGTTATTCAGCATATTAGTGCTATTCTCAAATTTTGAATCATTGACTATTTTATTATTGACTACTTTCTTAATCTCTTCTTTTAAAGAGGCAATTTCAATAACATACCTTTCACATTCTTTTCTTGTTATTTCCAACTGTGCCATTAGATCTTCTTCATTCTTCTTGGCTTCTTCAAAGTGTGTTTGTAGATCTTCAATTATCTCCTTTGACTCCTCTTCATTTTTCTCGATCTCGTGCTTCAATCTTTGATTTTTCTTTTCAACAACTTTCAACTCTTCTAAGGCACACATGATTTCTCCTTCCATATTTACTTCAGCTTCATCCTCTTCTTCTTCTTGATCAACTATTCTTTTGCTTTCAGAGGCACCTTTATGTATGGCCATCTTGTGTTTTCCTGATCTACCTTCAAGCTGTAAAACTTTTTCAAAAAGGAACCTACTCTGATACCAATTGTTAAGCACAGAATATACTAAGAGGGGGGGTGAATGAGTATATCATATATCTTATAAAAATTTCCCTTAATCAAATTCCACTTAATCAAACATTGAAGATATGTAATAAAACTAAAACAATAAACATCACACAAGAGAGAGACACCAGATATAACGTGGAAACCCAATGTGGGAAAAACCCATAGAGAACAATCTCAATTATATGAATGAGAACCAACCCAAATAATATTCACAAGCACCAACTTGTAGGAGCACCAACCCCTTTGCTGAGCACCAACCTATCAACAATTCGTGAGCACTAACCCACAGGAGCACCAACCCCTTTGTGTAAACCACACAACTATCTCTCAATGTTGTTATCTCAACAAATGATAGTTCATTACAACATCTCTTTCCTCTCTCTTGCTCTTCTAAGCTAGATATAACAAATACAAATCATATTCATCTCTCACAAATGCTCTTCTAAGCTAGATAATACAATATCAAATCAACCTCTATTTTTCATATTACAAATGGCTTATCAAGCCTTTATTTATATCTTTCCAAATGACCTTTGTCCTTCCCCCTTTGTGACCCTTCAATCCCCATGGAAAATGGTGCTAAACTTGTATGACCCTTCATATCCTTGCCTTTGAAAAGTCATGTGGTGACCCTTCATGAGCAAAAACGTCTTTCCCTCTTTTGTCTTTACTTTGGTGACTTTTCGTATTCCTCAAAGTGTCCATGATAAATTGTGCCCTTCCTCTTTTGTATTCACTTGGTGACTCTTGGAATTCCCCAAGATGACTCTTCATGAGAAAACGCATCCCATCCTTCTTTTGTATTTACCTTGTGGCTCTTTGACTTCTCCATGGGCCCTTCTTTTGTCTCATATGCAATCAAAAATATATTCATTAATATTAAATAAATATTAACTCACATTAGCCAAGATATAACAATTACAAACATCATTAAATCCAATGGGGCCTTTATCACCAAAAATGCTAGACCTCTGACATCAATGACAATATTTCCAACAATGATCTCAATTAGTAAATCCACCATCATAAATTACATTATAAGCATTAAAAACCTCCAATATAATTTCAAGAAGAAGAAATAAAAGGACATTTAGTAAGGCACTTAAAGAGAATGAGGGGTATGAAAAGGAAGAAGGAAAAGTAATTTAAGATGATCGAGAAATATTTCTTTAAAAATCACATCCATGTGCTTAAGAAATATTTGGAGGTAGTGGAGAGCCTTTTTATCTTGATGGCCACTATTTTTTCTTCAATATATTTTTGGTCGTTGATACGTTTGTTTATAATCTGTTGGATGAAGGTGATTTTACTCTTGATATACTAATGTAATTTAGCATTTATGAATTTTTATAGTTTGTTTCTTATATAAATTTTTTCTTTTATTGTCATGATATATTTGTATTTTATTTGTAAAATGGAATGGGCCCTTTCAAAACCCATATTTTACCTATAAAAATAAATCATTAAAAATAAATTTACTTCATCAAAGAACCAATTGAAATTTCAAGGATTAAAAGATCAAGGAAAATATTCAAAACAAGAAAAAAAAAGAAAGAATAAGGTGAAAAAAGTGGTCTACTTTAAATATAATGCATGTGACCATAAAAACAAATAAATTATCTTCAATGTTCAACTGTTTCTATGTTTTATATTTTTCTTTTCTTAAAATCCATAATAACTTATTTAGGATTTAAAAAAAATATGATAATAAAGTATTATGATGGAAAAATTAGATAAATAAGTTGATTTTCATGTTATTTTATCTTAATTTTCTTGACTTGTAAATTTCCAAAATATTGTGGCTCAAATATTTAACATATTTCTATGAACATGAGTTATATAAAATTTTATATTTTAAATATTTCATATAGATTAGAAATTTTGGGATAAATGTAATGATTCACAATCTTCATGTTTTAATATGGTGATATATGATAGATGTTCTTCTATAATTTTGTTTTTACAATGAATTATGACATGAAATGCAAAACGTATATGTAGATTCCTTGTTAAGAGTCATGTCTCTTTAAATTCATATCATTTAAATACCTTATTTTAAACTTAAATGTCTTTATGCTTATTTGATCTAAGTTTTATTACTTGTTTATAAGATATAACCCACACATTTTAACTTAAATGTTAATACACATGCATATAGGTAGTGACATAACTCTATTTCATTTCCATGTGATGTTTTGATTTAACTATAAAAATAAATTTATAGTATCCATAAAGTTGAAAATTAATTATTTTAACTTCAAAATAAGTAATAACTCATTATTCACTATCCCCATGGCTATATCTCAACAGTAAGTCATTGCAACAATGACCAATGATATAAACTAATTTCAAAGTTCTCATATAGAGAAATTTTAAGAATATGATACCAAGACAATATGAAGGCTCTATCTCTAAAATTGATTAATGATAAGAGGAATTTACATTTTAATATCCTCAAATAAATTATATATAAATCGTATAACATGATGGAGAGTTCATTAATAGGGAAATTTTTTAGGCACTAGACCAAATACTGGCATCTTCACAAGTTGGGCTAAAATTAAATGGAGACACAAAGGATACTTTGAAATTACTTCCATGTTTAACGGCTTATTTATAAGTTCCTTTTCCAATGAGAAATATTGTACCAAAATCTTGATGGGAGGATCTTGGTTCCCAAGGAAAGTATGACTATTCTTCAGAAAATGGATACTTGGTTTTGATCCAGATAAGAGAATTATCAACTTCCTACCCATCTAGATTACGCTCATAAATTTACCATTATAATATTGGGAGGAAGATATAATTATGGGGATTATTAATATGTTTGGACAACTCATAACCTTAGATGCAGCCACAAAGACAAGGATAAGGTTTTTAAATGCCACATTTTGTGCAAATGCTTGAATAAAAAAATACCTTTCAACTTATTTAAAGCTTTCTTAAATATTTGAAGATCATATTCAAGTTATATCATATGCATATTCTCCAATTTTATGATAATGCTACCAAAAAATATGACATATAATTAAAATATGTGTTAATAAAAAGTAAGAACAAATGACATGGACCATAAAATAAAATACTAAGTAGACTAGAGAGGAAAAGAATGAAGAATAATAAAATAGGCATGAGGAAAAGATAAAAACCTATTAGACTAAATTAGTGATTAAGGATAACCAAAAATAAATAGTGAACCAAATTGAATAGAAAAAGACCATCTATGGTCAAGAATATCAAGAGGTAGCAACTATAATTAATTCTAAGTAGTCCCTAATCTTCAAGGATAGCCAAGAGATAGTTCGATAAAGACAATAAAAAAATTAGAGGAAGGAGAAATTGATAACTTATGTAAGAAAACCAAAATCTTCAATTCTTCTTCATATTTGAAATAAAATCATTTTTTAAATTTTAAGGAGAGCCCAAAAAACAACCATTCTATGGAGAATAATGTAGAGAAGAAACATGGAGAGAAAATTGAGAAAATAGTATTTTACTCACACTATTTATATATATCCCTACCTCAGGTTTGGAATCTCATATAAACCTCTCTAGTGTTATAATTACAATAAATGAGAAGAAAATAGTGCTTATAATCCTTGACTAACAAAAGGAAGACATAATCATTAGGAGGTATGAAACAAAGAAGTATCCAAGGAAGTGTAAAATGGGGATTGGAGCATTTTAGTGGTAACCAGATCTTCATGGCTTTCTAATCCTTAAAAATGAAAATTATCTCATAGAACATTAGGGGACCAAATGGTCCTAATAAACAAAGACTGATTAAAGACCTCAAAAATAATCATAACCCTAATTTCCTAGCTATTTAATAAACTAAAATGTCATAACAGACTGTAAGTGAAATAAAAAATAAAATGTTGAGAAAATATTTTATCCTTGGTGTTAAATTTATTGGTATTTTTGGATGACTTTCCACCTTATGGTATCCCCAAGTGGTTGATAGGGATATTTTGGTTAGTTTCAACCATCACTTAGATATTTTATTGACGAATAAGTTTGGATCTTATCTAATATCTTTTCCCAAATTTCTTATATGGGAAGAATAAATCTATGGAATTAAATAAGAGAATTTATATATAAATAGAAGGATTTTGAATGGATGTTAGTGGGTGACTTCAATACCCCCCTCTCCCTCAAAAAATAAATGAGGGAACTTTTCAACCTTATTTCAAATTGTGGCTTTATGGATATTGAATTAAGAGGAAATAGATATAAATGGACAAATAGAAGAATAGGTTCCAATCACATTCAGGTTAAACCTGATAAATCTCTCATATCTATTGATTGATCATCAATAATTATTTTTCCTTTCTTCTTTACCCAAAAGTGGATTATGTCATAACCCTCTTCTCTTGAATATTGAATTAGTCAATAATAAACCAAAAACCCCATTCATATTTGAATTGATGTAGCTAAAAAATATAGATATCAAATATAGAATTAAATATTTGTGTAACTTAGATATCAAAGTATTTGTTATTTATAGACTCATCAAAAACCTAAATTAGTTGAAAACCAACCTAAAAGTTTGGAATAGAGAAACTTTTGGAAATATCTTTGAACAAAATAATAGGATTTTAAAAGAGTTAAAAGGAATTAGAGAATGAAATTCAACAAAATGGTATGAACTAGGAATGTTATGAAAAATAAGAAGTTATGTTATGTGAGTACCACTCCATCTTAGATAAATAAAAAATATTTGGGAGATAAAAATCAAGATATTTATGGTTGACAAAAGGTGATATTATTTGGTCAACTAGTCATTATTTTGTGGGAGGATGTGGTCAATGGAATATGACACTTTTGACGAGTGAGATTCTCCTAAAAGGGTGGAATTATCTAAGGATAAAATGAAATTGAGTTAGATGTGTAGAATAGTCAAAGGGAAATATTGAGATATTTTTAATGATAAATAGGAACATTTTGTGATCATTAGATTTATTGGAGGAAAGGATATTACACATAGAAGTAAAGGAATTACAATCAAAAGACCATGGAAATAGGTAAGATTTAAGTGTGTATATGGAGTGGTCATAAGTGCATTATTATATCAATAAATTTTAATTTATGTATCTACACAATACTAATCCTTTTTCTAAATAATCCTCCCCAACCAAAAATGAGAGGATACTTGGGCACTTTGATTTGATGGAGCCAAGTGTCTTCAAGGAGTTGGAGTAGGATGTGTCTTGGTTGATCCTTGAAAAAAAATCATTATTTTATTTCTTAATTAAACCTTGATTTGAATAACAACATGGTTGAATAAAAATCTATTATCCTTGGGAAACAATTATCTATTGACTTACACATGTCATACTTACATGCCTTCGGAGATTCACATTTTTTATGTCATCAAATAAATGGTGCTTATCAATGCAAAAGTGATAACCTTATTTCATATCACTAGATAGATTTTAATCTTTCCAAAGGGTTTTCATATTTTAAAATTAAATTAATCTCAAGAGAGGGAAAATATATAGTTGTCTCTCTTGCTTCCTCAACCTCTTTTGTTCACCCTCATCAAGCATTGCATGACTCATAGATCCTCATCCATATGAATAAATCTCCATCTACTCTAGCACCTAAGGATAACTCTTTTATTTTCCACATCAAATCAATCACCACTCAATGGATCTCATGGTATAAATACATAATCCAATTCATTTAGCATCATACTTATCCTCTTGACATAAATTCTCATGAAAAGATCAAACTCTAAGAAATATTGAAAATTTATCCTTAGACATAGCATCCTCTATTATTTTAATTATAAGGGTACCCTATTTTTTTGTGTCAATCAAAATTAAGTCCATTATTTTATTGATAAATTTCACGGAGGCATCTCTAGTGGCCATTTTAGTGGACATTCTACAACCTAAAAATTCCTATGTATGGGATACTAATGTCCCACTCTCAAAATATATATTTTGATCTAGTAATTTTACTCAAGAGAGGATGGTTAGTATCGTGTTAGTTTCAAAATGAAAACAAAATTAAAGAAACACACTAACTAGTATAACATCTCTAGGCCTAGACACTAGGAAGAGATTAGTTAACAAACATGAATCAAAAACATAACTAAAGTGCAAAATAAAACTTCTTTTACCTTCCTTGGATGCTCTAAAATGCTTGTTGTAGTGGCTTGCTTGGCTTGTGCTCATGAAGTCTTCATCAAAGGAGGCTTAGATATCTCCTCTTCTCCTTGGCACCTTGTGGCTTTGGCTGGGCTTGGCTTGGAATAAATTTGGCATGGTAACACTAATTTAAATATATTTTGGAATTATTTTTGCATTATAACTTTGCATTATCAAGACCTTAGAAATGATGTTCATGGCCTCTCTATTTATAGATTTTTGGCATTGATCAGAATCAAATTGAACCATTTATCTTAAGATTGAGATGTGTGGCTAAGGATTAATCCAATTATGTAATTAAAATACATAAATAATGTCATCAATATTTGGGATATAGGAGAAATTAAGAGGCATGGAGGGCTTTGATGAGGCATGGGAGGCATGAACCCTGATATTTGTGGCATTTATGGCCTAGAGATGTCTTCCCAAGAAATAAGGTCACCTGATGATGCAGATATTAAATATTCATTTTTAAAAACAAGTATTAAACAAGTTTCCATGGAATTATTAATTAGGCTCTAACTTGGATTAATTATCTCTAATCATGATTAAGCACTTTGTGCACAAATTACAAATTGATCAGAATGTCTTGTTATTAGTCCAAAATTTAACTAAATTGGAATTAGAAGTCAATGTTAGATGCGTTGGATCCATTGTCCCATTTAGGATGTTACCAAAATCAAATAAAAAATTCACATGTATTGTGTAATATATTTGACAAAAAAGTGCAATCTAGAGCTCCTAAGTGCAAAATTAGCATTTTGACTTGAAATGATCTGATCAAAGTTACCTGGCCCATAAATTGCATTTCCTCATTTAATGATACCCTAGCTAAAATCAGCACTTGAATATATCATATTCAAATCTTTTAATGTGTTTTAGTGTTTTTAGGTCAAATTGTGCATTTTGGTAGAAATTGGTCAAAACCCTGATTAGAGGTTATCGATAGCTAGATTTAGGTGTCTACATATACCATCACATTCATAAAGAAGTCTAATAATTTATAACTCCATGATGATATTATCACTATCCTATACCTAATATTTAAACCCTTGAATTTCCTTGGCCTTTCTCTGTGGTGATTAT
Source organism: Torreya grandis (assembly GCA_037957365.1). NCBI lineage: Eukaryota > Viridiplantae > Streptophyta > Pinopsida > Cupressales > Taxaceae > Torreya > Torreya grandis. The sequence goes on from JARHVA010006816.1 coordinate 79,807, forward strand.
ATCTCATAGTAATTACCTTGATTGTAATATGGCTACATTATCATCATTACCACCACATAATACTATACCAAGTGGGACATTTATGCCTCTTTCAAATGTCACTAGCATAAATATATCTAAATTCCTCTTATATAAAACCATATATCATTTTTAATATCTCACACCATCATATCTGACAATGGTAGTAATTTCAAAAATAAAGAGATAAATTAGTTGTGTAAAATTCAAAATTATCGCAAATTTTCTACACTATATCACCTTCAGTGAAATGGCCAAGAAGAAGCCACCAACAAAACCATTAATAAAATATTTTAAAAAATAATTTTATGGATTCTCATTAATATTTAAATCTCAATATATACCCTACACTTTTCACTTATCGAACTAGCATTTGTACTACCACCAGAGCAACTTTTCTCTCTTTAATTTATGACTATGAAACTATCTTATCACTAGAAGTAGATTTACCCTCTTTGCACATATCTCTTCATTACATAATTATCGATGAATATAATAATTAATAATGAATTCATTTTTTATATATACTTTACAAATTATTCATGAGTGCTTTACAACACAATCATCAATATAAAATTTGCATAGCTAAAAATCATAACAAAAAAGTCAAAGTTCACAATTTTGATTTGGAGACCTAGTGTTTAAACTATATTAAACCCATGAAAAAGAGGATAAATACACCCAAAATTGATGGATTCCATACTTATTTAAATACATACTTGGACCTATAACTTATAAATTACAAATAATCTAAAGACATATATGTAAAAAAATAACTAATGCTTGATTATTGAAGACATATTTCACTTTAATTCATGTTCTTTTTAGTTGTCAGGGAAACCACGAACAATAAACATGCTCCGATCCCTACTGAGTTAGGATCTTGCTCTACCAATTAGAACACATGTGATTACTTCTTGTATTAGCAACTAAACACGAAATTATACCAGAATCAATAAGTAACTAGAAATATGAAACAACACAGGAATATGAGAGACAATACACAATTGTATTAATAATCACTCAGAAGAATATACAATAAGGAAGATGCCACTTCTTCCTCCACCTCAAAGGTTCGCCACGCCTCAAGACCTTCTTCCCTCTCTCTCTCGGTCTCAACAATCAACTCCAATATAGAATTGATGTTCACCTATCCAACCAGTCAGTAACATGCTGCCAGTTCACCAAGTACACAACCATACTCCAAGTAGATCTCCTGCTCTCTGTTGTTACCTGCAAATCACTAGACCTTACTCACCATGTAGATATCTCTACACCCCTAAAGAACCCTTGTCCTTGCCTCACCAAGTCCTTATGATTCTTCAACCAGTACCCCGGTGGATCAGCTCCTTGACCTTGCAGACCTTGCAACTCTCCCTGATCATACACACTCAGCACCCCTTTGGAACTAGGAGGAGCTACACTAGCTCTCTCTAAAATCTCTATGGCTTTCTAGCACACTTTTACAATACAATCATGAGTCCATATATAGATCTCATCCAAAGAATAATTAGACAATAATACAATAATTAAATCCACAGCTCTCAGTCTAAAAAATAGCTCTAAACATGCAAACACTTGGTTCGTCAACCAACTGCCCGTAATATACTCGCAGCTCGAACCACAGGTGACCGACGCCAGTCCCTGACTGCCTGGGGGTGCCGACACTAGCTGATCCATGACCGACGTTAGTTGCCTTCCTATCTCCCTCCTGCCATCGTCAGTTTTCCTGACCGACGCCGGTGTCTGTGACACTCTGCAACCTCCATAACTTCTCCTGTTTGCATCTTGGTGAAGCTTTTAGCTCCACAACCTAACATTAGTTTAATTTTATTTATGAATTTTATATTTCCTCTATTAATCATGCTTATTCTTATTTTTATTTATGATATTGATCTAAAATTTATTTTATTTTCTACTTTGACTCTCTCATATAGCATCTTAGCATTGCTTTATCTACTCACCTCTAGGTATCTTTTGCATTATCCTTAGTACTTTTAATTTATCCCTAGGTCTTTTATCTTATTTACAACTCTTGGTCCATTTGTTTTTGATTTATATTGTAACACTTTTGGGAATACATCCAAAAATTCCTCAAAAAAAATTCCTTTTTCTATAGGCATTTACTTTTTACAGTCAATCATCATTTCCTTTGTGATTCTTTGGTCCTTTTTATCACTAGATGCACCCTTTGGGTATTTTATATCATTTATATACTTCATAGTTTTATCTTAATTCGGACTCTTGGATTTTCAGTTTGTGAGTTGCACAATCAGACCTAGGGAATCAACCAAGTCCTCCTCATAAATGCCCATCATTATTCATTTTATTGCATAGATTACTTTTGTTCCCAATCTTGGCTAGGTGTATTCTCAGAAAGATAAGGCAATATTGTAGAGTATTTTTTTCCTCATTTAAATTCAATCATAATCTATTGTTTTAACACTACATAAATCTATCTTCATGTCCTTATCCAAAATTTCACTCTCTTGTGATGATATTTCATACCTACTTATCACTGTGCCATCTTCCCTTATACACATTTTTTGTAATTGGGCCAACCTAATCATTCTATAATCATTTCCATGACTCCCTATTTTCCATTTAATTTTGGGATGACCAAGGTTAGTTTCAATATTGCACTCTTTTATAAGGTGAAATTTTAGGAGTCTTTAGGTGTCCTGGTATTTAGGTTCTCTCCTCTAGTGATTAGGTGTAATCTTTCTTGTGACAGCCATTTTTAGCACCCATTGTTGGTTTTGTCCAAATTTGTATGGAGGATAAAAATATAAATATCTAAAAGAGTTAAAATCTATATCATAATAAAAGGTAATGTTAAAAGAAATCAAATCTGAAAAGTCAAATCACACTAAAAGATGTGATATTTTTGGCACATCTCCTATCATAGTCAAATCTCAAACTCCAAAGTTTTCCTCATGATAGAGCATATGTCCATTGGTTTTCATTAGGCTAATATATTAGGGTAGGATGCCTCATTATATCATTATATCTATTATTACATTCTATTTCCACCTGCATTCTCATGTAAAAATCCAATCTTTGCATTTGATTGAAGGCTCTGTAAGGGGTCCTAGGGAGTAGGGAGCATGTTGTGGGAAGGTAGTATCCATTTTATTTTTATGTATACTATCCTTCATGGGATTATATTTATACTTCACTAGTTATATTAAGCTTATATTTTTTAAGGAGGGTTCTCTAGGTCCATATGATGTTGAAAACTCTAAGTCTTTCCAACATGATTTGAGTGTCTTCTTTCTAGTAAAGATTGAGTTTTTGCCTTGGTGACACCCTCATTTATCTAACTCCATTTTTTACACTTTGAAAGGTAGGTTTTCTTCTAAATATTTCTCATCTTATTTAGTTCATATTCTTGATATCTTTTATACATGATAGCAATACGGCAATTCTATATTCTCCATCTTGAGAATAGAAGTTACATCTTTGGGTTGCCATGAGATGTTCTCTTGGTCATTGCCTTATCTTTCTATAATTTCCTTTAGTTATGTTTGGGACCTTGAGTTTTTTATTCAATTTTTTTGGGCCATTCATTTATGTTTTTCCCTTTCTTATTCCCACTTTTGTTTGAGTAAGGTTTTTTACTTCTCTTATATTGATATTGTTTTTACCATAAATCAATTCTATGTAATTATATGTGTCCCTTATTTTATTTGGATTGTTACTTATCTTAATTTGGATGTAATTTTTTCATTTTTCAGTCCTAAGTAGCCTTAGTGTTTTATCTTATCAATTTTCCTTTATTTTTACCTGCTTCCGTTGATCTTTTGGTTCTAACCTAGCTTTATAGATCTTGAATTTCCAATATTTCCAAGTTTTTTAATCATTTTTTAGAATTAGTCATATACCTACACTCATTGACCATCTTGTGTATTTATGGTTTTATTTTATTTATTTTTAGCCTTGTATCCTTAAGGTTTCTCAAATTTAGTTTATGTGCCCTCCATGATTGAGACTATGGTACTTGCATGTAGTCACTTAATGAAAAGGTAAATCAAGGCATGTGTATGTTACTTTTAGTTATTCATTTATCATCATTTATTTTTAGCTATACTTTTTCATTTTTTTATGTATCTTTACAAAATCACTATCCCATATTGCATTATTATGACATGTCATGAGCTTTGGGTGGGGCATATGTATACACTTGATATTTTTTACTTTACCATATTAATAGTGCTTTCTCTTGTAATAGATTACCAATGCATCAATATCCCTCATTGCACACCTTAAAATGTGCACTGATAATGTTATAGGATCTAATTTTGGTACTTTGTGATAGATATTTCATCTTATACTATCACACCATCACTACTATCAGTCTAACCTCCTCTAAGTCTTTATTTGTTATTCTTTTCCATCTACTACCTATATAAAAAATTTAGTTTATATATATCCTATAGTATCAACATGATCGATACCATTTATTTCATTATTTGTCCTCCCTTATATTGCATTAACTATCCTGATATATTTTGAAGTTTGTCTTCTAACATATGAACTTATCATCCTAGCCAATATCGTATTGTGCCAACTAACATCTTCTAACTATATTGACCTGGCCAATACCTTTAGCTTAGATTTTAGGGTTGGTTTTGGGTATTGAAACTATATATTGGGTCATATTTCACTCCTAATATCATATATCACATTCATGCACTTTGATTGCACTCACATTTCTACCGTAAGGAAGCATTTGGGATAGTTAGTGGCTTATAACCTTATCTTGGAGGTCTAATCTCGTGGTGTCATTAAAGCTCAATACAAGATGTCTTTTAGATTTTCTAAATAAGTATATCTATTTTTTCATCTAGCCATTTTAGGTCTTAAAACTAAAACATCTATTTCAAATATTCACTTGAGCCAAAGGGGGAGATTGAAGTGCCGATGGGTCAACCCCAAGGTAAGTATTTCTATCCCTACACTCTTTTCTTAACTTAGTAGATTAGATATTGCTTATTGATTTGTGGATGTATGTGTGTATCATTATTTAGGCACTTTTTTATACCTAATAAGTTGGTATAGATATAGGATTGGTTAGGCTTTCCATATATCACCTTAGCTTGCATAGACCCCCATTTGGTTTACTGTTGCACCTTACCCTTTTTACAATCACTTACTCATCATTTACTTTACTTGC
>JARHVA010006816.1:90000-332500 GCA_037957365.1 Torreya grandis
CAAGTATTTAGATAGTTCAATCGTTAAGGTATACTTAAATGAACATGTGAATGAAATCATGGAATGCCTCTACTACAATGCAATAAAACATAATTGGTGCATTCTTTTACCCAAATGCATCACATTATATGAATAATATCCCATTCAATTATAAATTTGGTATTTGTCTTTTCATTATCCACAATTTAAACATGATGGTAGCAATGAAAACCCATCAATAAAAGGATAAATCACTCTTCCAACTACCCCTTATTTAATATTTCCTTTGTAAATGATGTAGGAAACAAATATTGTAGGAATGTGTCACTTAATACCATGTATTCCATGCATTATATAATCCTACCATCCTTATTTATTTTTATCACCATTGGACTTACTCAATCTAATAATTCTACCAAATTCATTGTTCTCGATTCTATGATTTTATTTATTTCTTCAATAACACACATGCATAAATTTGGATTCATTTGGTATGGTCTTGTCTTTATTGAACTTAGCCCTTCAAGTATTTTGATATAAATTTTTCCAAAGGATTTTTGAAATCCTTTCATTTCACTATAATTCTTATGAAATAAATCTTTAGATTATTTTATTATCTCAATTATGCGCACTAGTTCCATATCAATCTGGTAATAAATAATTATGGTTATTTATGGTATTTATTTTGTGTCAATATGCACCTCTTTTATACATGATAATTTATTATAGTAATTTTATCTTCCAACCTTTGTATTTTCAATTTTCATTCTCGAATGGATGTCTCCACATCGAGATGATCGAAATCTTTCTCAGACTTTTTACTCTCTTCAACATTGTAAACTTCCTTCAAATTGTATATTTTCTCAACCTGCACAATTTTACACTCTTACACCTATGATTCATTCACTTCAAGGGTCATATCTAACATTTCATCAAATAAATAAGAGATGGTGTATCCATCCTCACAATTCATTTCTCATTATATATCTTTCATATGTGTGTCATTAAAAAATATGGCCTCTTTTGTTACTTTCAAACACCCTTCCAAATTTGGTTTAGTTGTATGAAAACCATAAATCTATGTGAAATTATCTTTGATTAGTTACCACTTAATTATCTCCCTTCATGGCTCACTAAGGATATACCATATGTGCACCAAATTTTTAAGCATTCAATAAAGTGAATGTACCCACAACCAAATGGAAAGAATAAATCTATGTATGGTACAAACTAATTCATACGATTTTAAGTGTTCACTTAGGTCCATTTCTCCATATAAATTATTTTAAAAATGGCATTTTTTTCTCTCAAATATTATAAAAATTAATTTCTTAACCTTTCCATAATAAATTATATGGGGACCATTGGTTTCCCACCATCACATGGTTATACTATCAAATTTGTGAATAATGGATGGTACCTACTCTACTTATTTTGGTAAGAAAGATTTTTATGTATATTTTCACCCAAGTGGACCAGTCATACATAGGCAACTTATCCAACCTTAATTTACTTATCTAAGATTCCTTTTTTTGAACATATGATATGTGTAGAACCATTTTCATAATTCTACTCTAAACTAGTTTTATTCTAACTCTCTACACATTGAATCTTAGCAATCCACTTCTTACTAACCTTGTGTGGTTTTTTATCACCCCTACACACTTACTGATAGTAAATTCATCAAAAATTTATACCCTTATCTCATATTGCACATTGGTGGTGTCTAAAATTGATGTTTTAATTTTCCATCTCAACCTTCCATTATCATGTGGATCCAAATACTCCTTCACATGTGTAGTGATATTTTAAATGTTGTTTATCTTCTCATTAATATCAACACTATTAACATACATAGGCCCATGTACATTATCCATTGGAGTCACTATTATAATTAAAATTACTAAGATGGGGGTGGGTTGAATCAGTCTTCAAAACATTAATTCAATTCCACTTAAAATTCATGAGCCATTCATACAAACATATAGATCAATCAAAGCACAAACAACCATACATATGAACATGAAATACAAGAACACATCACATATGTGGGAAACCCTCAAGGGTTAAAAAAATAAATAATATATGTAAATGTAATAAAATATTATAATTCAAAAACCAAATTTAGTGAATCACCAACTCCACATGGAGCACCAATCCCAACTAGTCAAGCACCCACTTGACTAAGCCTTAACAAGCACCCACTTACAAGGAGGCACCAAACCCCTAGATGACACAGTACCAACTTAAAAACATGACTGATTTTATTACATTTATGACACATTATTTATCATACAATATATGATTAATCACCTTCTTTATTTCTTCACACTCTTACCCCTCTCAAACTACCTTCTAGTTTCTTCGCTCAACTAGGTCTCTTCAAGACTGATTAGGTCATATCACCTTGATATTCATACTCAAACCTCATATTATATATTAATGACAATCCCTCTACTTTATTTTGATGTTACATAAGATATTTTTCCATTAAATGATGTTTTATCTCATTCGTTCATCAATCCGATCCACTAACAAGCCAATTAGGCCTAAAACGCCTTGTTCTTATACAAGCCTCTTGCTCATATACCTCTTGGTTTTCCACACAAACTTACCCACTTATATTTGAAACATAAAATTACTTAAGACACATTAAAATTAATAATAAATTATTAAATTATGTTATTCATTACTCAAATAGACCAAATCCTTCTTTAGATCTAATGGAGACCTAATTCCATTAGGCCTACTTTAGGACATGTTACCTTATGACCCTTTAGAAAAATCTAAACCTATATACATGGAAAATAATTTCCATGATATAGTCAAAGAGGCATTATCCAACATATTTTAAGCATCATGACACCTTTTAGGTCAAACCACTACTTGAAACACTCCATTGGCACTGTTCACATTAGGCCTTTAAACACATAGAAAAGTCCATCTTGAACAATTAAATATAACAAATAATTTATACACACAAAATTAAAAATAAATAACTTATAAAAAACCTACCTAACATAAAAAATATCATCATATGCATTAGACACTTCCACTCAAGAGATAAGGCTTCAAGAACATCTCTACAACTCACTCACTCAAAACTAGTCATGGTGATTTAGACCTTCAACACATGTATAGAAATTTTAAATGACTTTTGATGCATGTAGATGATCCTATGAGATAATTATACCTTTATTATATAGAAATATCATATGGTAAAATGGAAAATATTGGTCTTGTACACCAATCTCATGACCTTATATCTCATTGTCTTATCTAAACCAGATAGGTCAACTTGTGAGCAACTTTTTCACAACATGCATGACCTCAAAAGCTTCTTCAAAGAATTAAAATATCTTAAAATTATTTAAAAACATATCCATTAACTTGGTTTCATCATTCTATCATGATAATGCATTCCAATTCATCTTCTCACTTCTACTTGGGTTTTTCATTATTTGCGCCATTAGGCATGTTAGCGACTAGATAACTTAGATGACTAATTTAGCACACTTGAGGAATAAAAATTTTCTAAAAACCTTCATGGACATAAAACATGATTATCTAACTTATTCTTCCATCCATTTGCCTATATTCAATGCAACTTTTGACTTCTACATCAACTTCTTCAAAAATAAGCTTTTAACTCAACATTTTCTCTCTCTTCTCTTTAACAAATACCACCTAGAGGCACCTACGAGAGTCCAATAAAATATACAATAGTTTACCTAAGCATGATAATCCATTATGGACACTTTTTATCAAAATATTCAACATCAGGTCCTTATTAGGTTTCTAAGAGGGTTTAAACCTGTTTCCACTCTTAACGATCGTTCATAAAGCATAGCCCCTAAAATAAAAAACTAATGCCTATAATTTTGATCTAAGACCCTTACCCATATAAAATTAACTACTTAGGTTCCCATGCAAAGGTTTGATGATATAATGAACATAATAAAATCATTTTTGGGTTGAGAACCCTTCATTCTAAGCAATTGAAAGACCTCTAAACAACTTTTCATGTCTTGCCCTTCAAAATAGAACCTCAAACTTCATGTATATGCCTAAATAACTTTGATTTCATTTTTAAATTATTACATGAGTTAAAACACCTTGAAATTTTATTATGACCCTTCATTAGGCCAGGCAGGGTCCAAGTACAGACTAAGATAGGATGCCTTACCCTTAATGACCCACCTTATAACACTTATGAAGGCTTCTATACCTAACTAAAAATACCATACAACTCCAAACAAATTATCACTTTCTTGATCTTTCTCACTTCACCATGCTACTTGCACATACCTCTTCATGTCATGACTAGGCTCATGAATAGGCTTATTATGCAACTTGACATCAATGACCTATATTTTCATGCAACCATAAAGCATTAGTTGCCTTCAAATTATCTTTCATGGAAAAATATTTTAATTACAACACTCTATAAATTCCCCTTGTCACATCAATACACTACCAACCAGGCATACTCTCTCAATGACATCAACATCATACAAGATACATCTTTGACATTAATGACAATACTCAATAATCTCCCCCTTTACCATTGATGGAAACCACTCTCAAAAAATTCTCTCTATAAGCAACTTATCCCTCATTCTAAACTTTTTCCCCCTTTAACATAAATGAAAAAGAGATGTTTGAAACTTCTTGGATCACGCTTCTTGCAACCAAAACACTCAACACACAGGACTATGAGTTTATGAGTCATAATACAAAAATGCTCCCCCTATCTCCATGCATACCTTATTAAAACTACTCACCTACTCTTAGAGATAATAAACCACCTGATTAGCTCCCCCCAAGTACTTATCTTCCTCAATGACTACTAGGAGCAGGAATTACACCCAATTCCTACCTTAGGTGTTCAAATTTTGCCTTTGGAGGTAGTTTGGTCAAAATGTATACAATTTGATCATGGGTAGAAACATATTTAATTCTAACACTTGTTCACTTACCTAATCTCTTAGAAAATGATACCTGATGGGAATGTGCTTAATCTTTGAGTGCATGATAAGGTTATTTAAGATGCTTGTAGCACTTGTATTGTCATAATAGATAAGACTAAGACCATCATACTCTAACCTGTAGTCTTTCAAGGTCTATATCATCCATAGGACCTAAGTGAAACATGAAAATGCTACAATGTATAGCTTCACAAGTGGATAATTCTATTGATGGTTACTTTTTACTTATCCAAGAAACTAGGCACCCACCTAAGAAGAAAGTTCCTCCTTTGGTACTCTTCCTATCATCTAGACTTCCTAACCAATCTGCATCTATATATGCAGTCAAATTAAATTCTTTGATCCTTGGATACCACAACCCAAACTCCATAGTCCCCTTGAGATACCTAAGTATCCTTTTGACTACTTGTAAATTATTTTCATTTGTATCTACTTGAAACCTTCCCAAAAGACCTACTTCTTACATGATGTTAGGTCTAGAGGCAGTGGTGTATAGAAAACTTCCAATCATTGACCTATATGATGTATGATTGACCTTTGGAGACTCATCTTCCTTGCTCAACTTACACCATGTGATCATAGGTGTATTAACTTCCTTGCAATCTTCCATCTCAAAATTATTCAACATATCTCTTATGTACTTGGCTTGTAAAATGAATATAGATTTTTTAGATTGAGTGATTTACAAGCCAAAAAAGAATGATATTTCTCTCAGCATGGACATATAAAACTCTTTATTCATCACCTCTGTAAAGGCCTTGGTCATGTTCTCATTGTTTCCACCAAATATGATGTCATCCACATAGACAACTACTATCAACCGATGGTCCTTTTCTATCTTTATGTACATATTACTATCTATAACTCCTCTTTTGAATCATTAATCCAATAGATACCTATCCAACTTGGCATACCAAGCTCTAGGAGCTTGATTTAAACCATAAAGAGACTTTTTCAATCTATAAACATAGTATTTATCACCTGATAGTGAGAAACCCTCATGTTGCTTTGTGTACACCTCTTCCAAATTCCCATTCAAAAAGGTAGATTTGGCATCCATCTAGTATAATTTAAACCCTTTGAATCTTGCATATGCTAGAAATAATCTGATGGCCTCCAATATTGCTACTAGTTTAAAGTTCTCCTCAAAGTATACCCCTTCAACTTGTGTATATCCCTTGAATACCAATCTAGCCTTGTTCCTAGTGAATTCTCCATCTTCATTCAACTTGTTTCTAAACACCTATTTTGTGTCAATGTCATTCTTGTCTTTAGGCCTAGGAACTAGTTCCCAAGTCTCATTCTTATCCATTTAGTCTAACTCCTCATTCATATCACCTATCCAAAATTTGTCTTTTCTTGCTTTTATAAGGTTCTTAGGCTCAATCTTAGATTATAGAGCAACATTATCTTGATTTAGGTTACTTACCAATCTTCTCCTTATTTGCATACCTACATCCTTGTTGTTAATGATTTAAGATTCAAGATGATTTATTTTAATCTATCTTGAGAGGCCTTTTGAGTCTTATCTCTCCTCAAATTTGTATTTTTCCTCATCAACCTCTATTGTTTCCTCTTCATTCTTGAAGTCCAGATTTTCTAATATATCCTTTTATTGTGAGTGTCATTTACATGTTTCATCAATATTCACATGGTGCTTTCCACTATTTTTAGAAACCTCTTGATATAGCATCTATAGGATGATCTTACTAATGAATACCCTAAGAATACACCTTTATCAAACCTAGAATCAAACTTACTAAGTCCTCCTCATCTATTTTGATGAAACATTTAATTCCAAACACTCTAAAGTATTACACATTAGCAGGTATGATTTCCACAATTCATAAGAGGTCTTATTGCCATTAGTCCATATCTATCCTCTATTCAAGATGTAGAGTGTAGTACTCACTACCTCTCTCTAGTACCCATCATATAATCTAAACTCATTTAGCATAGTTCTTTCCATGTCTTGGACTATCCTATTATTTATTTCCACTACCCCATTCTATATAGGTGTCATGGCTACTGATAACTATCTTCTTATCCCATAGACCTCATAGAAGTCATCAAACTCATTAGATGAAAACTCTCCTCCTTGTCAAATCTTAGATACATAATCTTCCCATTATGCTCATTCTCAACAAGGGCCTTGAATACCTTGAACTTATCAAGAGCTTCTGTCTTTTCTTTTAAAAATTTTACCCAAGTCATTCTTGTGTAGTCATATATGAGTAATATGAAGTAGCTATCTCCTTGAATGTTTTGGATTCTTGTAGGCCCATAGAGATCAGTGTGTATTAAATCCAAGGGTCTTGTAGTAGAGTACTCCTTGGACTTTAACCTTATTATAGTCTAATTACCACGTTGGCATGCCTTACAAAGTATGTTTTTAATTTTGGTGATCTTAGGTATGTTCTTCATAGGCTTCTTAGCACTTATCTTGACCAGATTGTTAAAGGTTAGTAGACCTGACTTTCTATGCCATATCCAAACTTCATCCATATTTCTCATAAATCATCTCTCCTTCTTGATCTCATTCAAGACATATAGATTTTTATTAATCCTCTTAGCTTTGGCAATTAGCTTTCCTGATTTGGATCTCCTTATTTCACACCCTCTATCATGAAAGGTTAGTGTGTGTCCTTTGTTTCACATTTGACTTACACTAAGCATGTTATGTTTTAAACTTTCCACATACAGCACATTTTATGTCTTGGTCTTCCCATTATCCAAATTCAAGACACCATTTCCAACTATATTAGTAGTTGTGTTGTCTCCAAATCTCACTATTCCTATAGCATTCTTATTCAATGAGATGAAATTTTTTGTCTCCTATAATTTTGCTTAAGTAACCACTATCTATATACCATTTCATGCCTTTATATTGAATGTGAAATGTTGTCTGAGCTAGCATAGATTCCTCTTTAGTCTTTAGCTCCTCCTTATCAAATACTTCATCTAAACTTTTGGGCTCAATATGATCAATCCTAACTTTCTTTAAATTCCACACCAATTTGTAACCCTTCTCATTCACTCTAGAATCTATATATACCTTTGTAAGTCCTCTTGATTGTTGACTCTTTCTCCCATGGTCCCATGATAACTCATCCCTTGAGACCATTCTAAAATCACTTACTCTATGATCAAAGGTATGATAAGAAAAATAATAACCATTGAAATAATTGGAATACCTCATTATATTGGGCTACTTAATTGGTCTCTTCATGTTAACTTTCATGTTGGTGTTCTTAACTTGTTATGGCTTGTCACACTCTTTCTTAAACTTGCTCATCTTGTCTATGAGTTGTTCATGCTCAACCTTCAAAGAATCTAGCTCTATATTCAACTAATAATACTCAACTTCTTTTGATATAAACTTTTTATTGACAACTTTTAACTAATTCCTAGGTTCCTTGATGATCTTCTCATCCCTTTTGTCTTCTTTAACCCAGTCACTCTTCAAGCTACAAATATGTTCCTTAATATCCTTGACCATAGATCTCAAATCATGCTTCCTCTTGTTTTGATGCTTCAAATCATATAGGGTAATTATGATCTCATCTTCAAGGTCTACTTCAGCTTCTCCTTTTTCACTATCATAGTAGACTTCTTCATTATACATGTTGTCTTCTTGATCACTAGACATCTTGTGCTTTTTAGGATCACCTTCAAATTATTAGGACTAATTTAAAGGACCAAGATCTGATACCAATTTCTAAAATAAAAATGAATAATATTGGGTGAATTAGTATTCAAAACATTCATTCAATTCCACTTAATACTCATGATCCATTAATACAAACATATAGATCAATAAAAGCATAAGCAATCATACATATGAACATAAAATATAATAACACATCACATATATGAGAAACCCTCAATGGGAATAAAAACCAATTATATACTCAAATATACTTAATTAAAATAATACAAAAATCAAATTTATGTAATCACCAACTCCACATGGAGCACCAACCACAACTAGCCAAGCACCCACTTGCAAGGAAGCACCAACCTCCTAGATGAATCAGCACAAACTCAGACACTTGATTGATTTAATAACCTTAAAAACACCTTATTTCTCACACAATATATGATCATCACCTTCTTTATCTCTTCACATTCTTATCCCTCTCAAATTGCCTTTTAGGCTTCTTCATTCAACTAGGTCTCTTCAAGACGGATTAGGTCATATGACCTTGATTTTAATATTTAGACATCCTATTATATATTTATGATATTCCATATAATTTATTATAATTTCATATAATACCTTTTTCCACTCAAGGATCTTCCATCTCATTCGCTCCTCAATCCAATCCACTAACAAGCCGATTAGGCCTAAAAGGCCTTGTTCTTATACAAGCCTCTTGCTCATACACCTCTCGGTCATACACACAAACTTTAACACTTATATTTGAAATAAAATATGCCTTATTAAATGTGACAATTAATAATAAATCATTACATTAGGTTGGCCATTACTCAAAAATACCAAATCCTTCTTTAGGTCTCATGGAGACCTAATTCCATTAGGCCTACTTTAGTAAATGTTACCTTATGACCCCTTAAAAAATATACGCATATATAAATGTAAATAAAAATCAATATAAAATTAAAATAGTCCTTATCCAACATACTCTGAGCACCATGACACCTTTTAGTTCAAATCACCACTTGAAACACTTCATTAGCACTGTTCACATTAGACCTTTGAACACATAGAAAAGTATGTCTTAAAAAAATAAAGATAAAAAATAATTTATCCATTAAAAAATGATAATAAATCCCTTATAAAAAACCTACATTACCTAAAAAATATTACCATATTCATTATAAACTTCCACTCAGGAGATAAGGCTTCAAAAACACCTCTACAACTCACTCACTCAGCACTGCCATATTACCTCAAAACACAGTCATGGTAACTTAGACCTTAAACACATGTATAAACATTTTAAATGAATTTTTATTCATTTATATAATCATATTATATAATTATCCCATTATTATATAAAAATATCATATGGTCAAATGGCAAATATTGGTCTTGCAAACCAATCTCATAACCTTATATCTCACTGTCTCATATGAACCAGACAAGTCAAATTGTGAAAAAAAATCACAAAAAACATTACTTAAAAATATTATAATAATAATTAACATATATTAAAATTCCTTAAAAACATTTTCATGTAATTGATTTCATCATTTTATCATGATAATACATTCTAATTCATCTTCTCACTGTTGTCTAGTTTTTTCACTATTTTCACCATTAAGCCCATTAGTGACTGGCTAACTTAGATGATTTTTTTATCACACTTGAGGAATAAAAATTATATATAAACCTTCATTGACATAAAAAAAAATATGTACCTTCTTCTTCCATCTATTTTCTTATTATGTTCAATATAACTTATGACTTCTATAGTAACTTCTACAGAAACAAGCCTGTAACTCACCATTTTATCTCTCCTCTCTCTAACCAATACCACCTATAGGTATTTTTGAGAGTAAAATATAATATCCAATATCTTACCTGATCATACCAATCTATTCTAAGCACTTTTGATCAACATCTTCAACATCAAGTCTTTATTAGGGTTTTAATAGGGTTTAAACCTGTGTCCACTCTTAACGATCATTCCTAAATCATATCCCCTCAAATAAAAAACTAATTCATATAATTTTGAGATATTAACATTTAACATATACCATGAACTTATTATTTTTCCATTCAAATCTTTGACAAGCTAATGAGCACAAGAAAATCTTTCTCGAGTTAAGAACCCTTCATTCTAAGCACTTGAGAGACCTGTAAACAAATTTTCATGCCTTGTCCTTCAAATTAGAACCTCAAAATTCATTTACATGCCTAAAATATCTTTAGTTACAATTTTAAATGCTTATATTACCTTAAACACCTTAAAATTTGATTATAAATCTTCATTAGGCCAAGTAGGCTCCAATTATAGACCAAGATAGAATGCCTTACCCTCAAATACCCACCTTACAACACTTATAAAGGCTTATAAACCTAAATCACAAGACTATACAATTCCAAAAAACTTCTCACTTTCCTGATCTCACTCACTTCACCATGCTACCTGCACATACCTCTTCATGTCATGACTAGACTCATGACTAGGCTTCTTATGCAACTTGACATCAATGACCTATACCTTTATGCAACCATAAAGCATTAGTTGCCTTAAAATTATATATTTTTCATTAAAATTCTATTTCATGACAATTTATTTAAATTAAAACACTCCATTAATTCCCCTTTCACATCAACACATTGCCAATTAGATACACTCTCTCAATGACTTCAACCTCAAGCAAGATGTACCTTTGACATCAATGACAATAGTTAACAATCACCATTATTTGTTTCATAGTTTCAAAACTCATATATAATTTTTTAAATCATATGTCCATATGTTTTTTGAAATACCAAGGTCCTCAAAGCAAATTTGGGTAGTTTTTAGCTTTCACCAACTCTATTACTTAAAATTTTATAATGAAATTTGTTCTAAATATGTCAAGTTTGTTGACTTTCAAGACTCCAATTAGCTTAAAATGAGTCTTTTTTTCCATTAAAAATAGGTTTAATAAAGGATACAACTTGGAATCTCCATCCTTATCCATGTATCCTTTGTCAAAATGTTAACTTCCACACTAGTATCAACCAAGATGTTGTTTAAGTCCAAATAATTGATCTTGGAATCAATGATTAACTCTTCATCATAACCAACATTCTATGTGTATACACTTATATTTTTTAATTATTAATTATTTATCATGTAGGACTCATCCTCACATTGATCTCTTTGAGTACACATCCTAAGGAGTGCACCAAGAAATGGGTGGGTTGACTTATTATATTTTGTTAGAGATTATTACATAAGCACTTGTTATATATTTTTATACCCATTATCATTCTGTCTAATCAATATAACCTCATCTAGTGTTATTTTCACTTCCATCTTCCTATTTTTCCTTATTTCATGTATTGCCCTTACTAACTCAACCATGTTGAGTCAATTCTATAGCATTCCCTATGTTTTATGTTGTATCAACTAGGAATAATAGAATCATTTTCCTATTTATCATCCCTTTCTAACTATATCAACCCAACCAATATATTTTTGTACATTTTTTATTTTATTTTCCATAAACACAATACTATTTTCATTTTACTTATTTATACCATATCAATCCAAGATGAGTCTATTGGCATATTTAATATATCACTTTTAGGAGTTGGATCCTTATATGTAAGGTTCCTACATGTCATTTTTATATAATTACAACATCATTATTCTCTACTTGTGCACAAAAACCTACCTTTAGTATAAGAATATTAATAAGTGAATATGAGATTATATTTATGGAGGTATATGTTTGTACAAAGTCTTTGAAGGTCATAAGAATATAAATTTTCCTAGAAATGTACACCTGGTATTTAGAGTCCCCATATAATGATACTTATATATTTGTATTTATATCTTGAGCTTCACCTAACACATATCTCATAAAGTTTTACTTGAACCAAGGGGATATTGGTGCACAGATAAGTCAACCCAAGGTAATTATCACTATCTCTAAACTCTCTATTTCATTTACTTTGGGGGGGATGTGTGTGTATATATATATATAGACACCACCCTAATGCTAGAGTATTATATTATTGTCTATGCATACTTAAATTAGTTTATTATATCTTTCCATATCATTATGACATTAATTAGATACTACTTGGTTACAATCCATAGTTTAAATACCTCTTGGTTATTGTCTAATGGAATGTATATTTATATAGATTAAAACTTTTACATCTTTGATATGGATTGTCTTTCTTCATTAGATCCTTACATGGGATTCCTAATAATATCATTGTTCTCCCTTTGACAAATAACTCTTGCTTACATTTCAGCCCTTCTTTGCAACGCAACATATTTTTATGTATGTTCAATCTTAATAAATGTTTTCCACCTAGATTTGAATGTTTCAATTTATTTTTGATTTTTTAGGAAAGGAGTTTATAATTTAGTATGAATGAAACATGTACTCTTCCTAAATAATGTCTATACTTTTCCTTAATGGTTGTATATATCTTAGAGCATACCATCCTTCATGGGAGATTGACAAGGTGGTTGCATGCCTCACCAATTAATTTTTTCAATGTGGTATATTTTGTCACTTATTCAAAGTGGCCATATTAGTGGCTCCAATTGACTAAATTAACCAATAGTCTAACACCAATGAGTATAATGTGATGACTATGTGTAGGGAGTGCACCATTAGCTAGTTGGTGGGTCCCAAGATACTCCCTTCCTTTTATCTTATTTATTTGAGAAATTAAATAATCCTCTTTGTTTAATCATGGAAATAAAAAATTTAGAGGATTTGAGTTGATTTATCATTGATATACGATCCATTAGTGTGTGATTGGGTAAATCTTTATAGTAATAGGTCCCTCCAATAACTAGTGATCAAATCCAAGCTGAGAATATTGACTTATAAGTTACATATTCCCATGAGGAAGGACTAATGTCTTCAATACTTAATTTAGTGTTTTTATCACTATAAGTATGACCCTTAATTTCATAATTAGTGCACTAAAATCCATTTTGTTTGTCTTATATACTATTTAGATTTAAATTTTGTAACCTTATATCTATATTTGAAATTTGTGATTATAAAATAGATTAATTGTCATATCAAAACCTCATACTACTTCCATACTCAACACAACCTACAATTCCTCATGTGAATCTATGAAAGTATTCATTTAAAAATTCCTTTGAGTTGGTGCCAATAGTCCACCCAAAAACTTATGTGCCTGATGTAATGGATGTATCTCATTAAATATATTTGATAGCAACATATTAAAATTTACACACACTTTTAAACACATATTTATTAATATCCTTAAGAATGGAATTACTTTGTTACTAAAATTTTGAACTATAAAACTCCATTAAAAATGTAGTCCTAAACACATTAAAATCAACCACTACCTAGTTAGGATCAAACTTATTATATTAGGTAAGTGTATGCAATGAACTAAGATTGACTTAAAACTATCCTATCTAAAGATCTGGACTCAAATAAGGTAAATCAAATAGAGACAATTAATACTTAATTAAGTCAGTATATGACTAATGTCTCCACTAAACTTAGTAAAGGGATCACCTGCAACATAATGTCAAGAGAAATGGTTCCAAATCCTCTAGGAAATCAACATAATCCAATAGCCCTAACTAGGTCTCTAATTAAAAATTAATCAAATATCACAATGAATAAATGTAAGGGGATGGGTTAGAAGCATATTAAAATGAGTAAGGAGCCATGGTAGGAAAATGGGGGGCCTAGCCTACCTAAGGTGTATAAACAGCAAGTTTGAATAATCCTATAGCCATAAGTTTAGGTGTAGAGATAATTCAAACAAGGAGATATGCATTCATTAACCAGGTAATTATGCAACTTCTTATATCAAAAGGAAATAACTAACATTAGAATATACGTACCTTGAATAAGACATGTTAATCCTCAATCTCAACCTTAGCCAATGGTGTTTTGCAAGAGATTATTTTTGTTTTAAAGATCTTAATGGTTGAATCCAGCTCTAGGCAAAAAAGACTCCTCTTATTTCATCCAATATTTCACAAGATAAGATTTTCCTTCCAATATAATATCTAAGCAATAACTCCTTCAAATGTAGACTTAGGGTAGAAGAGAGTAATATCAATTGAAAATGAATGTTCCTCTCTATTGGATTGAAATGGTAACTTTTATTCATAGGGATGGATGACTTTTATCCCTCCTAAATATTTAGTTGATAATATCAGCCAACTTGATTTAGTCCTTAATAGGTTGACTAACCTTAAACTAGGTTAACAGTTATAAAGCATGTACCAAAAAGTTTGTAATTACATTAAATTGATCAATGTAGTTGGAATGCAATAAATAATTGTTATAACTACATTTATTTGATTGACATAGTAGGAAAATATAGGTATTTTTAGAATTAGAAGATATTGTATGGAAGGAGATAGCTTAGGGGATCAAATATGGGGAAGCTAGAATGGATATGGGAATGATAGATAAATAATAATGTCTCTCGTAAAGCACCATCGATCTACCCACCCCTTTCATGGTGCACCCTTTAATGCATGCACTTAGAAAGATTTAAAATTGACAAATTACTACAATAGAGATTGCATTAGTAAATGATAAAGTTTAAAAATATTATATGTATACATATATCCCACTTGAAGCTCATCATGTGTCAATAGAGTGTAACATTGGATGATGCTTTTGGAAAGAACATATAAACATAATAATTGAGATAAAAAATTATAGTAAATAATATAAAATAAATGTTGACGAGTTAAATAATTGTAAGTACCACATATGTACCTTAACTTACCTTTATCATTGAATAGCCACATGTTGTATTTATAGTCTTGATCATGGAGGGCACAAGAACTGCATTAGATAAACCTTGGGGATATAAGGCTATAAAATAAATAAATAAATCTTAGGAGGACCAAAGTAAATAGAAAACTGATTAAAATAGTTTCAAAATTAGTAAGACATGAAAAATTCTAGGTTAGAACCAAATGATAAAAAAATGTGGGAAATAGGGGTGGAGAATTGGGTAGCCAAAAATCCAAGGCTATTAACAACTGAAAGACCCAAAAATCTATCCAAAATAAGAAAATTAACAATCCAAATCAAACTTAAGGATTTATGAAATAGAATAATTTAATCAATAATGATGAAAGATAAGCAACAATCCATACTCAATAAAATATGTAAACATAGTAATAAATTAGTTCAAACAACATCTATGAAAGAGAATTAACAATCCATAATCAAATATTGAAAAATAGGATGAAAATAGGAGAAATAGGGAAAACATGGCCTTAAAAAGGTGAAATAGAAAATCCAAGGTCCCAAACATAACAAAGAGAGATCCAAGAAATACAATGCAATAACAAAGAGCATTTTGTAACAAATTATAGATGCATTTTATATTCTAATGATAAATGAACTAACACTGTCATATTTTGAATATGTCAAAAATATATGGAGAATAAGAAGTATATAAGTTGGGAGAAGATTTAGGAGAAAACCTAATTATCAAGGGAGTAAATGAAATGGGTGGTGTGTAAGAGAGGGTAATACCAAGGTGAGAGCATAATTTTTACCATAAGAAAGACATTCATATCTATTTGGTAAGACTAAGATACTTTTAACATGAATAACCTAATAGAACTCAACCTAGCAACACAAGTTTTGGATAACTAGTGAAGTATAAGAATCATCCAATGAAGGCTAGTATGTATGAAATTTAAAATGGACCTACCTTCCCATAACATATTCCTTGTTCCTTAGGACCCCTTAAATATCCATTGGTCTACCGTGAAGATTAGGTACTTACATTAGAAAGTACGTGGCACTATGAATATATATGATAATAAAACCTCTTATCCTAGTATATTGGCCTACTACACCCTAATAGACCTCAACTCTATCATGAGGCTAACTATGGAGTTTAAACTTCAACTATAATAGGAGATGTGTTAAATGTTTATCACATCTTTTGGTGTGATCTAAATTTTAAGATTGTTATTGTGTTTTGATCATTGCCTTTTTATTGTATGATATAGCTATTAATTTCCATGGCTATTATTATTTCTTCTCCATATGGATTAATAAAAACCAAACATGGGCTATAAAAATGACAATCACAAGAGAGATTACACTTGGTGACTAGAGGAGATAGCCAAAGGACCATGGTTTTGAAGACTCCTAGACTTGCACGTTAGAAAAGAATAATATCTCAAACCCAACCTTGGTGTACCCAAAATGATGTGAAAAAAAGGGAATGATGAGCATAAAATGATTAGGTTGCTCCAAATCACAAAAAATGTGTAAATGGAGATGGTACAATGATAGTTAGGTATGAATCATCACAATAATAAATGGTATCAGTGATTGAAGACATGAAGGTAGACTATTAAAGTTTTACCATAGAAGAATATAATTGATTCAAAGTGTAGGAAAATACTAATCTCAATAATTACCTTATATTTTAGGGAAGATATATATCCACCTTTGGAGAACATAAAATGAAGTTATGAGTAATTGTGAGGAAGGCCTAGTCTTATCTGAGGTCTTATAATGAAACTCACAAACTGTAAAACTAAGAGGTGTACATTATTCTAGAAAGGTACTTAAAGTGATAATAAAGGAACCAAAAACATGATAGAAGCTTTATTGAATTGAGAATATGCACATTTATGAGGAAATACAGGGTCCTATCCACAGTATCAAAATACATACTAAGAAACTGAGAAACCAAGTGGTATAAAAAGACAAAATATCAAAGAGTCTAGGATAAGAACTAAGGCTTTGTGTAGATGACCCCAAAGTGTGTAAAGAATTGAAGTTAGAGCTATGTAGCATAGCAGAAAGGCTTAATTAAAAATTTTAGAATATGTTAGCTCCACACTATATACAAAAATAATTGTAAGTATGCAAGTAAAATGTGCTAAAAATGGAAAGTAGTATAGGAAATTAAAACTAAGAAAAATACCTCTTCCATAACTAAGCATTGGTTGGTTATTGGAAGATATGCCTTGCATTTGTTTATAATTTTTAAGTACTAGGTCCAAGAATATCTTTTACTAAGTAAGGAACCCACCAATTTTTGGCATACTTGCCTTCTTTTCCATAGGTATAAACTAATTTAAGTAATAAGTCTCTAACATATAAAGTACTAACTTTGAATTTTTTGTTATGTTATATAGTTATACAAGCTTTGTATTGGTAGTTGTGTCGTAAAGTACCCAAACATTGATCATCAATAAAATATATGGCATGAAGATTATCTTCATGAAGATCTTCATCTATAATGATTCCATGAAGAGAAATACATAAGGTAATTCCACTTTTAATGGTAAGACAACTTTGGAATTATAGACTAAAGAGAAAGGAAATGTCCTAGTGGTGGTATGGATAGTAGTGCACAATAAAGTTTAAGGTGTCAGTCAAAGTGAGAATCTCATATAGTCTTTTGTAAGTTCTAGTTAAGTATTTTTTTAGTGGCTTTATATTGATCATTACACTAAGTATGGTAAGGTGTATAAAAATTTTACGTGATTTTAAATTTTGCACATAATTATTTCATGTCTTTGTTTTTGAAATTCCCACCATTATCAAATATGATGGTGTGATGGATACCAAAATGACATAATGAATTTATATATATTAATACAAGTATCATTTACAATGGGCATGGATTCAACCCATTTAGTGAAATATTTTTTGGTTGTAATGATGAAGACATGGCCATTTTGGGATCGAGGTAATTTTCTAATGAGATCGAGTCCACACATAGAAAATGGCCAAGGAGATTCCAAGGTTTTAAGTTCAGTGAAAGGAGAGTGAATAATATCATCATAAAGTTGACAAGGATTACACTTTTTAGTAAAATTAATGGCATATTTTTCAAGAGTGGGCCAAAAGTATCCCATGTGTAGGCATTTATGGGCTATGGCATGTACATTGTAGTGACCATCAAAAATTCCCCATGCATCTAGGGATTTTTTTCATGCATCTTTCCATTCAAGAGTAATACCTTTCTTGAGGGAATTTACTAAATGAGTATGATAAGTCATTTCAGGGATGAATCGATGAATTTCCCCAAGTTTCCAAATATATGTATGAATATTAGGGATAGAATGAAGGATAATCATGTTAACAATAATTTTTATTTTAACAAGATCAACATCAATCCCTCATAAGGAAATTATAAATCCTAAGAGTTTTCCATGAGTGACACTGATAGAACATTTGTAATGATTGAGTATAACTTTATATTTAAACAGTCAATCAAAGGTAATAGTCAAATCATGAATATGATTTTCAAAATGCTTGGTTTTATCTATAAGATCATCTATATAAGTTTTGATGATCTTATCGATGAGATCATGAAAAATATGGGTCATTACACATTGGTATGTAGTGTCGACATTTTTAAGACCAAAAGGCATTTTAATGTAACAATAGGTTCCCCATTTAGATTTGAAATTAGTTATGTTGATATTTGGGGGAAATGTGAATCTAATTATATCCTGAGAAACTATCCATGAGAGATAACATATTATATCCAATTGTAGAGTCAATAATTACTTCGATTGATGGTAAAGGAAAATTATATATAGGATATGCTAAGTTGAGATAATGAAAATCAATAGAAGTGTGAATAACCATATTGACTTTATTATAAATGGGAATGATGTTGGATACTTATTTTGATTAATTTATAGGTTTTATGAACTTAGCATATATAACATTGATGATTTCCTTGTGACATAGGGTATAAATTTCTAGAATAAATTTTTTTTATTTTTGACGTACTAGTTTTGCATTAGGATAGGTGATGATATTATGGACAATGATGTTAGGGTCAATACCAAGTATTTATTCATATGACCAATCAAATGCATTATGATATTTATCAAATAAAATACTAAAATTACCATGCTCTATAGGATGAAGTTCATTAGAGATAATAATAGGTCTTGGACATGTAGGTGTACCATTATTTATTAAAATAATTTCTTTGAAAATCATGGAATTTACCTGTTGAAAATGATATGGTGATGGAGGAAGTTTTCAAGCAAGATGTGTTTTAGGATTGATACTGGCCATAAAATTATTGAAGAATGGAGCCTTTTTCTAAAAAAGACCAAGCATGTGGTAGTGGTGAGTGAGTTGAGGATATATATCATGGAGTATTTCTAGGTTAGCTTCAACATTGAGAAGTGAGGGTAAAGGTCCATAATACTTGACATCCATTTTGAGATCAATGATCTGATTACCTTTATTTTCATACTCAAAATCTATTTATCTTACAGCAGTAAATTTAACATCTAAGATAATTTTAGGAGATGAATTGGAAGGTAAATAACTTGATTGAATAGTATCAATTTGGGAAATATAGTTTGGGACAAAAAAATGATCTGAATTATATCGATTTGTTTGATACCATTATCAATAATTGTATTAATTTTGACTATATCAAGCTAGTTGATGTAGTCTTTTATGTATGGTGAGTCTAATAGTATTTTATCAGTATTTGATGATACATGATCAATAAAGTCTATTATTTAATGTTAGATTATATCAAGTTGGCTGATATAATCTAAATTCTAATAAGTAAAGGGAACAATATCAAGTTGGTTAATAATGTTAGGATTATATTTCACTATATGAATAGTATCAAGTTGAACAATTCTATCAAATGTGGAAATAGTTAAGATTTATTGAACAACCCATGGAGTGCCTTCTAATGGTCGATAAGTAGGAGGGACATAATATTTTGATTCTAAATCAATGTTTGAATAGTTAGATGGTATATGAATAATATAGACATCATGGTTGGTTAATTTATTTTGATAATGCATTACATCCATGTCTCATTATTGAGCTTGAGCCATGACAAATGAATCATCATAAGATGGAGAAATAACACATGTATGAGACATAGGTTGATCTATGTCAGTAGGGATGTTGATGGTATAAATACCCATGTTATTGAAAGTACTTGGAGATATGGAAAGAGGATCTTGAAATAGTTTTTCTACCCCATATTCATTATAAGTGAAATATTATTTTTTATAAGAGGCTTCATGAGAATTTCAAGGGGGAAGTATTTTAGTAATATCATCAACTAGAGGAATAGTCCTATCCTATGGAAGAAGGGAAGGAGTGAGCCATTCTAAGATATTATAAGGTAATTTAGTGGTATCACAAGTGTTTTTCAATTCATTAGGCTTATCATCATCAAAATTTGTAAGAACGACAAGGAGATTAGGATGGAAATTGATGAATGTAAGAAGTGAACTATTGATATGATTCATAGTGGGAATGCGATATTGAGATCTGGGATTTGGAAGTTGGATGTTCTAAGGGTTGGGATCTACCTCATACTTATAATGTTTACCATAATGAATATATTTAATGCATTGCCTAGCAGAAGATGTTATAGCTTACATATGATGAGTTTATGGACATCCTAATAGCACCTTGTAATAAAGTGGAATATCTAAAACCATAATATTTATGTGAATCATTTTGGGTCCAATCATCAGGAGGACCCAAATACAACAAAGAGGCTTTTGATTATTTTTATCAAATCCATGACAAGTAAGGCAATTTGGCTTAAGGTTTTAGTTAGAGTATTCAATTTGTTAGAATAACCAAAGTTAAGTAACTTTAATGTCTAAGCCTTTATCTACCAAAACTTTTCATATTAACGTATTATTGATTTCAATCTTAATGAAAAAGGGTGTATCATCGGCTCAAAAAATAATTTCATCATTAATCACTTCTTCTACAAATTATATGGAAGGTTTGGTATACAAAAAAGATGTATAAATAGTTTCAATAGCATGAACCTCTATAGGTTGGGGACCATCAGAGAGTAAATTATGTATACTAGAATCATTAGATGGGTGTTCTTCGATGTGTTATAATTTTTGCATAAGAAACTTGTGATAATAGGGAGAAGTTCTTACTAATTCAATGATTTGAATTTTTCAAGGCATAGAGTTAAGTTCATATATATATATATATATATATATATATATATATATATATATATATATATATATATATATATATATATATATATATATATATATGTAATTAGGTTTGGAAGAAGAACTATAATGAGGCTTATGTGGATTATAAATGGTATTCTTAGATGGAATGGAATAACTAAGTCAAGGTTCCACTTGTGGATACAGCTCATTACTAGTGGGTTACTCTAAAGAAGTAGTAGGATTAGTGGTAGTATCTTTAAGAAGTTATTCCTTAGTAGAGGGCTTCTTAGGTTTGGTGACTTGATCTTTGTGAACAGGTTTATAAAATTAATTAAACTTTGACATTCTCACATATTGAAAATTAGTGAAATATTGATCATAATTGGCATCAATAGTATAAATATTTTCATTAGAAAGTTATATATCAGAATCCAAAGAATATTTGTGGTATTTTTAATTTGTAGATTCAAAAAATATTTGAATTTGAGAAGCTTTAAGATATTCATTATGGAAAAATTTAATCATAGCATCATGATCAAAATCTTCTCCTAATATGATATTAACCATAAATTTTGGAAGATCATGACAAATCTCATGAGAATGGTCAATGTCAGCATGAAACCAACAATATGTTTTAGGTTTGTACCATGATGGAGGATAAGTAGTGGTATTAATGAAAGGTTTGTATGGAGGTAACAGCTTCCTCATTTCCAACACACTAAAGGGTGGGTGGAAGGGAGTTTGAGTATCTAAATTGATGGTTCCCATTTTTGTTTGAGGAGGTTATATTTGAGAGTTGGTAGTGGCTATTGCATTAGTTGAGGTTTGGAAATATTCATTTATGAGACTATGCAAAGGTTCAAATTAAATCATAAGCAAATATTGTCTTTTTTTTATCAAAGGCCTCTTCTAAGGTTTGATGATAAAAAATCATAACCTTGTATTGTAGAGAAGATTTAAGAGAAGTAACAAAAATCTTGAGTAGATTATGATCACTCATGTTATGGTATGATATATGTGCTAAATACTTTCATTATTGAATACAAGTGTGATTAGATTCATTAGGAAGCTGTTTAACATTGATGAAATGGCTAAAGTTATTCTTAGTGAGATCATTATGTTGAAATTCCTTAACTAAATCATTGACTAAATCCTCTAGTTGTAAAAAGTAGCATCTAGTGAGTTGGTTATTCCATTCTAATGCATCTCTCGTGAAGATTTTGACAAGAAGTTTGATAGTGGCAAAAGTGTTAGTTTGGACCCATTATTTATAGAGACTACCAAAATATTTAAGAAAAATAGTAGGATCTTTATTCCCATCATATGTGATTATTGGAGAAATATTTTCAATGCCTATGGACATAATGAATGGTGCTAAAGATTCATATTGAAAATGTAATATTTTATTATGCATAAGAGGTTGAGGTATGATATTCACATTGGAATCTCTAAGAAGAGGGGACATAAAATTCATATTTTGTTGAGACATGACAACTAGAGGTTGGCTAGCCAATTTGTAAGATATGATTTTGCATTTAGAGTATTTGAGAATTATTAGTTGTTTGCATGGTATTCATTTGTCAAACCATTTGTATAAGTAATTGATTTGTATCTATAGGTGGGTTTTGATTAATAAAAGTGGGGGGAGTATTTCTAGTATTTATAGGAGGATTCCCAATGTTTTGAGGAGAATTCCCAAGGTTGTTATTGGTAGATGGATTCCCAAGATTAGTATCAATTACTCCAATTGTATAATAAGAAATTTTAGATAAATTGCCATTTTGATTAGAGATATAAATGGTATTATTATCAAGGTTTCTAAAGGTTTTAGAATAATCTATATAATCATTTTGAGTGATTTCAACCATGTTACATTCAATAGATCAAGATAGATTTTGAGAGTATTTGTTAGTGTAGTGTTTTTTTCCATTGGATTTTGCCTACATAGTCTTATGGCTATTTTATGTTAATCAAGCTTCCTTAGGTTAGTTATAAAAGGGTCACATGGGCTAATTATATTTTTATGTAATTATATAATTATGAAAATTAGAGGCTTCTTCATGTTTCCCTAATTCTCTCTATATGTACCCCACTTTTTTTTTAGAAGGTTAGACAAGTTAATGCAGTTATATGCAAGCAGCGATATTTTGCAATATTGTCATATGAAGACAAGCTTCTTCCTCTTTTGTAATTTATTTATGATTTCATTATTTTATACATAGATTTTCTCAATATTATGTGTAAGGATCCAAGATTGAGGCCAATCTGACATGGTATCAGAGTCATTTTTGTCAGTATTATAGCAATCTTTGTGGTGAAATCTTACTAGATTTGTTATTTTGGCAAAAAAAAGGGTTTGGTGGGATTCCTTAGAGAATTCATGAAAATATTTCTACTAGAGATTTCTATCTCAAAACCAACTGTGCCATTAGTTTTAGAAGGTGACAAAACCTTAGGATCAACTATAAACTCAACCTAGTTTTGTAATAGTCAAAATTTCTTCCTTTTTTGGCATCTAAAGACCCTATTTTCATTTTTAGCAAAAATACATACTTCATCTATTGTTGTGCAAAAACTTCTTCTGGGTTTTCTTCTTTGGGTCAAAATTTCAAATGGGTCTCCTTCATGTTTTTCATATTTAAAGTATTTTAGATGTTTTTGGTTTGCCTCAATTTGTGTGCCATCTAACCTCTATGCTACTTAGATCTACAAGAGGTCATTACTTTAGCTTAGTAGTTGATCATCTTCAAGTTGCATGTTTTGGAGAGTCTTCTGACCAATCCAAACTTTTAGAGGGTTGTTACTTAGCCAACAAACCAACTCATAATTCCAATGGTAAGTAACTTCAATTTTTTAAGTTAAGTTGTTTGATAAGTCTAATTACTTACCTACAAACCAAATTGGGTTTTAGATGTTGCTTTACTTACAATCTGAGAAGTTAAGTAATCAAGGTCTAAAAACCTAGATTACTTACCCATAGACTAACTCAAGTTTGAGGAAGTACTTTACTTAGGTTTATGAAGGGCAATTACTTATCGACTAAAGCAGTCCAAGAAACCCAAATTACTATTTGTAGACCAATCCAGGGTTTTGGAACAACTCTACTCAAGTTCTCAAAGGCTGACTACTTCTGGAGTAAAGCAGTCTAAGAATCTTGAATTACTCTTCATAGACTAATCCAAGGTTCTAGAATAACACTACTCGAGTTATTGAAGGTTGATTACTTCTCAAGTAAAGTAGTCTAGAAAATCTAGATTACACTGGGAAGACCAAATCGAGTTTTTGAAGGGTCATTACTTCAAAAGGTGATTACTTTTCAAGTAAAGTAGTTCAAGAAACCTAAATTACTCTTCATGGACCAACTCAAACTTTTAAAGGGTCTTTACTGTTTAGGTTTGCAGGGTAGCATTATTTGAGTCTAAAAAAAAACTTTCCTTTTTTGAAAAGGGTCTAGGAATATGTGAGTTAATAACTTGTAAGAACCATAACTTTCAATTTGTAGCTCTTTTTTTTAAAGTGCATATTTTTTCAAGATATACACATTGGTGATATTTTTTTTGACCTTTGTAAAATTCATTTTCTTCATGGTGTAATGGCTTAAAACTCACTTCAAAATTTTTGTACCTTTCTTCTTGGATGCATTATCGATTGTACCCTACTTCCCTCTCATACTATCTCACATTAATTTCTCATAGACACATTCTTGGTGGTACCCAACATCCAATATTGAGTGTGTGTTATATTGTAACTTAAGGGGGGTCTTATTGGTAATTCAAGGGGGTACTTGTATTGTATGCAATCTATTCTTTGCTTTCATTGAAATTTTATAAATTATCTCAATCTAATCTACACTAATAGATCTAAACATTGAACACTCACACCATTTAACTATCTCAAATAGAAGTCTAAAATGCAGCTCACCTTGAGAGGTAAAGGACTCTATCATATCACTATGGGTAAGGAAACTAAGCCATATACAAATGCAAAAAATGTTAAGTGGTATAAAAAATGTGACAAATCCTATGGATTCTTATGTTTTTCAATGTCTCCCAACCTCCTATTTTATGTTGAATCTACAAAAACACCCAACAAAGTATGCACCATTCTAAATAAGTTTTTTGAAGTGTAGGATATCATGAGAGGTCATGAGCTAGAGAATGAGCTCATCACATTGAGCCCAGGTGACTATGACACCCTACAAGACTTATTTACAAAGTTTAAATCAGTGAGACTACAGTTGAAACAATGTGGCATTGAGAAAATAGATGACCAATTGATTCTATCTACACTTACAAAATTGGATCATAACTATTCAGTTTTCATCTTTGTATTTCATGCTACCAAATGTGCATTTAGATCCACTTGGAAAATGCCATCATTTGATGAGTTTGTTACCAATCTGACTCAAGAGTAAGATAATTTGGTTCAAATGGGTGCACTAAAGTCTTCAAAAACACATTTTTTGATTGTCAATCAGGACAAGAAGAAGCCTTTTAGTAGTGGTAAATAGAAGAAAAATTAGTCTAAATCAGATCATGAGTATAAAAAGAATTAGAAATCAGATGCCAAGTCTACAGCATCATCAAATGAGTCCTCCTCAAGTGGGAAACCTAAGAAGGAAAAGTTCAAATGCAACTTTGATTAAAAACTTGGGCATGATGAATCTCAGTGCATGAAAAAGAAGATTGACACCTTGACTAAGATGCTTGAGAAGAATAACATCAGTGTTCCTGAGTCCTCAACTTAGAACATGTCCACACAATATTCTATAAAGGATAAAGATAGTAAAAAGGGTAAAAATAAAGGCAAGGCACTTGTTGCAGTAGCTTTTTAGCCTTTGACTTGTGTTATTGACTCAGGTGCTTCCTATCACATGGCCTCCTCAAATGATCTATTTTTAAAAATAGAGCCATGTTTTATGCCTTCAATTGTTAGAACAATTAATGTCTAAGTGGTTATTATTAACCCTTAGCTTACATTGATACGTAATTAAATAAATAATAATATAATATTTATTTACTCAAGGTGTAAACTTTGAGAAAATAAATAATCTTATTATAGTTATTTAATATTTACCAAATGTTTATCAATTGGATTTATTGGGGTGGATGGACCTATTATTTTTACAACAGTCACATAAATAGGGTTTTACCCTTATTGTAAAATATGTCAAACACAAAAAATATTCAAGTATTCTTGTGTGTGGCAAATACTTGTCTAAGACAAACTTGTGAAAAAATTATCTGAGGAGTGAGATGAAGAAGATTTGATATATTGGGTTATTATTATTTCTCAATAATGAATATCACTTTACTGAGTTTTTTTACCTCTTTGAGGTTTTCTCAAGATAAATACTTGTGTTGTGTTTATTGATTTGGGCTCATTATATGTTATGCTTTGCTCATTAAATCTCTTCTAGATCTGTAATCATTCATATAAATATTTTATCATGGTATCATAGCCAGGCTACGAGCCCTAAGCACCTATAGTGTGGCTTAAGGGGGGGTGTTGAAAATAAGCCACACCCAAACCGATGATGGGTTGGGCATAGATGGGCCATTAGCTCAGTTGGTAGAGCACTCCAATAGTAAATAAAAGGTCATAGGTTCAAGTCCTAGCTAGTCCATATGAGTTGTAGCTCACATATGGTATCATAGCTAGTCAAAAGTTTGAAATGACTGATTTAGGTATTCTACATCATTTTTTAAGAATGGTTATATTTCAAGATAAAAATTCAATTGGTGTATCATAATCTCAGTATGCACATGACCTTATTGTTAAGTTTAACATGCTTGATTGTAAATCTTCTTCTACTCCTATTGAAGTTGGTATTAAACTTGATTCTAAACTTGCATGTGAAAAAACTAACCCTACATTGTATAAATAGCTTATTGAAAGTTTGATGATTTATCTAACCATTACTAGGCCAGATATTTCATATGATGTTAGTGTTGCTTCTAGATTTATGTAGGATTCATATTTGGATCATTGGAAATTAGCTAAATGAATTCTTCATTATATCAAAGGAATTATTAATTATGGTTTACTTTATTCTTCCATTGATAATGTTAAATTTTATGGTTTTTACGATGCTGACCATGCCAGTAATACTTTAGATCACAAATCTAGTTCTAGATATGTGTTTAAGTTTGGTGCAGGTGCTATTAGTTGGAGCAGCAAAAAAGTAACCTACTATCTCTCTTTCTTCTATAGAAGATGAGTAAAAAAGTGTTATGGAAGTTTCTAAAGAAGCCATGTGGCTATGAAAGTTATTAGGAGAACTTCATTTGGATGTTTCTCAAAGTACCATCCTTTATTGTGATAACCAAAGTTGTATAGCTCTGGCAAAAAATCCAATGCAACACCAAAGAATTAAACATATTGAAGTTCATGTCCATTTTATCTGAGAGAAAGTCCTCAATGGTGATATTAATCTACATTTTTGTCCTACAGATGAACAAGTGGTAGATATCTTCAAAAAACTACTTGGTGCTACATGTAATGTTAGGCCTCTGAGAGTTGCCATTGAAGGGGAGTGTACATGACAATGTCACTTCCCAGCGGCCATGTGTTTCTTATTCTTCTCTATACTTATTCTCATTTGTATATCATTACAAAAACTTCATGTGGAAGTTATTTTATTTAAGTAAACTTTGTGTGGAAGTTTTACTTGTGTACCCCAATACATTTAAAAGTATAATTTATAATGGAGGTCTTTATGTTATAAAAGGCTCCAAATATGCTTAATGATTATTCATAAGAAATAGTGAGATGTAATCTCACAATCATGCTAACCTAAATTTAATTTTGAGTAGTTTATAGATTATAATTCCTTTTATTTCAAAATGTGACCTTTGGTATGATGAAAGTTTTTAAATCCTTCAAATTTTGCACATAGTATAATTCCTTTATGGTGACTATGGCTTTTATCTCCACTTAGCATTAAAGGGGAATGTTAAAATAATTAATGTCTAAGTGGTTATTATTAACTCTTGGCTTACATTAGTAAGTAATTAAATAAATAATAATATATTATTTATTTATTTGAGGTGTAAACTTTGAGAAAATAAATAATCTTATTATAGTTATTTAATATTTACTAAATGTTTATTAATTAGATTTATCAGGGTGGATGGACCCATTATTTTTACAATGATCACATCCCCTCATGAATCATTATAAATAGGGTTTTACTCTTATTGTAAAATATATCGAACACAAAAAATATTAAACTATTCTTATGTGTGGCAAATACTTGTCTGAGATAAATTTGTGAAGAATTTATCTGAGAAGGAGTGAGATGAAGAAGATTTGATGTATTGGGGTTATTATTGTTTCTCAATATTGAATATCACTTTACTGGGTTTTTTACCTCTTTGAGGTTTTTTCAAGATAAATACTCGTGTTGTGTTTATTGATCTAGGCTCATTATATATTATGCTTTGCTCATTGAATCTCTTCTAGATACGTAATCATTCATATAAATATTTTATCATCAATTTTCATGGGTGATGGTACTTTGACATAAGTCAATGGTAAAGGATCAGTTGAAGTAAGTGATGAGACCTTCAATGATGTTCTATGTGTTCCTTCACAATCCACCAAATTTCTGTCAATGTACCAAATCACTCATATAGGTGCAAGGAAATGAGTTGAGTTCACACTTGATTCAATGGTTATCAAGGAGTTACATAGTGACATCATAGTGGCTTATGGGAAGTAAAATCACCAATCTAGGTTATATACCTTCTCATAATTTGCCCTAGATCAGCCCTCAACTACACTACTTACTCATGTAGATAGAGTGAGTAAACTATGGCATGACTGGTTTGGCCATTTAAACTACGGTTACCTAGAGAAACTCAGTCATCAGGGCATAGTTTTAGGGCTGCCTAAAGTAAAAATTTTAGATGGCCTATGTTATGGTTTGATTCTTGGTAAGCATCCAAAAGATAAAAATGACAAGAGTAAATTAAGGAGAGCCAAATAGAAGCTAGAAATTGTCCATAGTGACATAGCAGGTCTATTTCCAAAAAATTCATTTAGTACGACCAGATACATGTTCATGTTCATCAATGACTTTTTGAGGTACACCTGGGTGTTTTTTCTCAAAAAGAAGTCTGAGGTCTTTGATCACTTTAAGGACTTCAAGGCACTTGTGGAGAAGTAGTCAGATTATTCCATAAAAATCTTAAGGACTGACAATGGTGGGGAGTATGTCAATAGGTTTGATCAATTTTGCATATCAAAGGTGATTCAGATGCAACACATTGTTCCATATAGTCCTCAATATAATGGTGTGGCTGAATGTAAGAACTATACCTTGAAGGAAATGTCCAATTGTATGCTTAAATCAAAGTCTCTTGGTCCTCAATTTTGGGCTAAAGAAATCAATTGTGTGTGTTATATTTAGAACCATGTTCCACATAAAGACTTGAAATTAATCGCTCCCTTTGAATCTTGGGATGATCACAAGCCTACATTGGATCACTTTTGAGTGTTGGATCACTAGCAATGTCATTATTCTTAAGAATAAATGCAAGGCAATGGACCCTAAGAGTCAGTCTTGTATCTTTATGGGGTATGGAAAGGGTACTAAGGGATATAGGATTCTCCATCCCAAAAACCATGAGTTTTTCAGAGAAATGAGTTTCAAGTTTCATGAGGGCCCACTTGAAATCACTATTGGCACTCCAAAATCTTCAAAAAGTCTCACTGAACATTGATTTCACCTCAGACAGTGACTTAGATCCACCTCAAAATCCTCTTGATGATCAAGATGACTCTTCTTCTTCAAGTTCAAGTGATGAGAGCATTGATGAGGATTCTCATCTTCCATCTCAAACTCACTATTCAAATGATTATGACTCACCTCTTGATTCTCTAATCTCATACAATTATGGTCCCACTTGGGCAAGACAAACACTTCAAAGTTCTAGGAAATGGATTGGAAATCCATCAAATACAAGGTGGACATATTCACAATTTTAGAGGACTTCATCTACCTACTTGGATATTGTCTCAGATCCACAAACCTTTCATGAGGCATATAGCATTCCAGAATGGGATTTTGATATGCAGGAGGAATATAGTTCCCTAATCAAGAACAAAGCATGGAACTTGGTCCCTCTTTCTAAAAGAAGAAAATTGGTTTGTTGTAAATGGGTTTATCAGACTAATTATGGTATAACTAGGTCTATTGAAAATTACAAATCTCATATGGTTTCAAAGGGGTTTTTTTAGGTTCCTTGCATAGACTACACTGAGACATTTGTTCTTGTAGCCAAAATGACGTCTATTAGACTCATTCTAGCCATCATAATTGCACATCGATGGGATGCTCACCAAATAGACATCAAGAGTGATCTTTTACACGGTAACCTCAAATAAGATATTTACATGGAGCAACCACAAGGCTTTATGAAATATATCCTCCTTGATCTGTAGACTCAAGAAATATATCTATGAACTCAAACAAGCCCCTTGGTCATAGTATGCCAAGATGAACTCCTTTTTCCTCACAGTCAAGTTCACCAAATGCCACTCAAATTTGAATGTCTACATCTTTTGATAGGATGATTCTCTATTAATCCTATTTCTCTATGTGGATGACTTGATGATTATAGGGAGCACATGATCATCCATCTCAGTAGTGAAAACTGCACTTTCAGATAGATTTTCAATGATAGACATGGGATTATTGCATTACTTTCTCAAGATTAAAATCATTCAATCAAAATCTATGATAATTTTATCATAATCCAAATATTCTCTTGATTTGCTTATGAGATTTAACATGGTTGAATGTAAGCTCGATCCTACTCCCTTCTTGTCTGGTGTGAAGCTTGAGGTTAATTTTCCTACACCATTGGTTGATGCAACTCCATATCAGTAACTTGTGGACAGTCTTATCTATCTCACACACACTAGACTTAACATATCATATGTAATTGGAATGGTCTATTAGTTTATGTAAGAGCCATATGAATTACATTGGAAATCAGCTAAGTAGATTTTTCATTACATTCAAGGTTTGCACAACTATGGGATACACTACGAAGTAAAAATAGAGCTTGATTTGATCAGATACATAGATTCAGATTGGGCTAGAGATATTTAGAGTTAAAAGTCCACTCTAGGCTATAGTTTCTCACTTGGTTTGAGTCTAATAAGTTGGTCAATCAAAAAGTAGCATACAATTATTTTGTCATCTACAGAAGTAGAATACATAGGGGTTGTCAATGCCATCACTGAGGAAATCTAGCTTAAATGGATTTTCACTAAGTTTGGCATCTAGTTTCATAAGCCAACAATCATCTATTGTGACAACCAAAGCACTATCTAGATTTGTAAGAATCTAGTTCTCCATCAAAGTACCAATCACATAGAGATTTACATGCATTTCATCAGGGAGCTTATCAATGAGCAAGTTATTGATCTTCAGTATTGTCCAACATCAGATTATATTATAGATATTCTAACCAAGCCCTTCACAGAGAGTAAATTTATTCATCTGTGAGCTTTCATTGGGGTTAGGGTTGCTCCACCTTCTTCTTCCTCTTATGAAGGTTTTTCACTATGTACTTAGGTACCTCATCAGGCTTTCAATTTTAGGACCTAATTCTTATATCACCTAAGCTATACTTTAGGGGGGTGTTAGTGTAGTGATTTTTCCCATTGGGTTTTGTCTACATGGCCTTATGGCCATTCTATGTTAATTAAGCTTCCTTAGGTTAGTTATAAAAGGGTCACATATGATAATTATATCTTAATGTAATTATATAATTAGGAAAATTAGAGGCTTCCTCATGTTGTCTTAATTTTCTCTATATGTATCCCACTTTTCCTTTTTGGAAGGTTAGATAGGTTAATGTGATTATATGCAAGCAGCCATATTTTACAATATTATCATGTGAAGACAAGATTATTCCTCTTTTGAAATTTATCTATGATTTCATTACTTTACTCATAGATTTTCTCAATATTTTGTCCAAGGATCCAAGATCATGGCCAATCTAACATTATTGGCACCATGAAGTGTTATCTTCAGTGGTTGACAAGGTATGTAGAAAAGAGAAACCCATGTAAAACTTAAATGGGTTGATGTTATCCAAGAAAATCCTAATAGGTGACTTAATGATATTGATGGGATGTGAAGAGGTAAAGGAGTAAATTAGAACAAACAAATGATATCAACCAAGCTGATTTAGTGGGAAAAATTAACTCAGGATAAAATAGTATCAATCAAATCGATATAGTATAAGCAAAAAAGTGATGCAAATGATAATTGAAATAAATAGACTATATCATGTGGTTCAATATCATCAAAAAGTTAAAGTTGAGATATAAACTATAAAAATTTTATTAACATAGTCTTATCTATATTGGAAGTGAGTTATATCGCTCTAGTCGATAGAGTCACAAATAAGGGTGATGAAATTCAAGTGAGAAATAAACTTTTTCAAGTTAGTCTATATAGTTTATTTTGATAAGATTATGGTAAATAGACTAAATTAATCTATTAAATATAGTCTAAAGTATAAAGTCTAAGAAAAAATTAATTAATTAAAATATATCGATCTATTTGATATGGTTTCATAGGCAGATAGATAATATATAGGGTAATAGATTATGTTGAGCTATGCGATATAGTTAGGGATGCAAACATAGTGATTGTATCAAGTTGGTCAATGAAATATACAAACATAAGAGACTTATCGAGTTGTTTGATGTAGTTTGCAAACACATATAACTATATCGATGATGGTCGATGTATTTACAACATATAACACAAAACTATATTAATTCAAGCCAGTGCAAACTACAATACAATAGAAAGCAATAAATTGAAACTTAATTATTTTTTATAACTATTTTTTTTAAATGAAGATCAATTATATATACTAAAGGACTTGAATAATTTGTAGGCGCTCATAGATACTGACATATTTTTTAGATAGTGTCATCCCAATGTTTCAGAACACTCACTATGGAGGGAGTACCATGCCCATAGCCACTAAACCTAGTGTGGAGGGTAAGATGAGAGTAATTTATTGATGTTAACCATTAATTGGTGCACTATAGAATCAAATAGATGGATGGATTACTAAAGTTTATTAAAAATAAAATCATAGACATTTTTGATATACAATGAGGAATGTGGAAACTAAAGTTTGTGTTTAACTTTATATTATGGCTATGACTATCAGCGCAACCCCTCATGCCATGATGTATATATAATATAGACAATTATTGTAAAAATAAAACCCATATCCCTTCATGATAGTAGCTAAGTAGTTTGAAAACTACCAGAACATAGTTTCTATGGAAAACCAAACAAATGAAAAATAAAGCTCAAAAATTGATATCGAAAACTAATTTCCAACATTCAATAAATTAAAATAAACATGCAGTCAACTTGAAATAAAATGTGTGATTATATTTTGAAAATAAAGGTTTATTTGTCTTGATTGTGCTTAAAAAATGAAATAAACAGAAGTATATCAGTGCTTAACAATGTAATTTTACACAGTATAGAATTATATCAAGAAGATTGATACAGTATATGTAAAATAAGGTTACAAATAGAGATGTAAGACTAAATCAAATAATTAAATTTTATTTGTTAATTATGACTATGATTATAAAGATAAATCAAGTACATTGATACGATTTATTTGAAATAAATGAAATATATAACTAAGTTGAACAGCTCGATATAATTTATCAAAAATAAATTAACTATAAAATTAAATCAGCGAGATCAATATTGTTTGCTAAAAATAATGTGTAAAATGTAATTATATAACTATGTTGAGTAGTTAAATATAGTTGGATGAAAAGGTTTTTACATAGAACTAAAAAAACTAGGACAATATAGTTGGCTGGAGAAAATAAGAAATACATCTAAAAATAAAATTATATCACGTTGGCAAAAACATTTCACTAGGAAAAACGTAGAGATGAAACTATGTCACATTATTTGATATAGTTTCATGTAGGTGAAAATTGAGATAAATCTATATCAACCTATTAGATATAGTTCAATGGTACATAATGAAATAGAATTGGATCAAACTATTCAATCTAATTCACTATAGAGGTAAAATTAATGGTTAGTTCACATCGGACTCACCAAAATGTATGCAATGAGATAGAATTGACCTGTAACTATCCTATCTAAAACTCTAGACTCATAGAAGGTAAATCAATTAGATCCCATTGATACTTAATGAAATTGGGATATAACTAATAGTTCCACTAAACCTAGCAATGGGAACACCTATAACACAATGTCAAGGGAAAGGGTTCCAAAGCCTCTAGGAAATTAACACAATGCAATATCCCTAACTAGGTATCTAATTAGAAAGTAATAAAATATTAAAATTAATAAATATAATTAAGGGGATGGTTTAAAAACATATTAAAATGGGTAAGCAACCATGGTATGCAAATGGGGGGATAGACTACCTAAGGTGTATATATAAAAAGTTTGAATAATCTTATAGCCATACAAAGTTTAAGTATAGAGAGAATTCAAACAAGGAGATATGCATTCATTAACCAAAAAAATAAGAAACTTGTATCTATCAAAAGGAAATAGCTAGGGTTAGAATATACTTACCTTGAAGAAGACCTATCGAACCTCAATCTCTCCCTTGGCCAATGGTGATTTACAACATATTTTTGTGGTTGTAAGGATCTTAATGGTTGAATCAAGCTCTAGGATAAAAGGACTCCTATTGCATCCTATATTCCACAAGACAATATTTTCCCTCCAAAACAAGGTATAAGCAATAACTCATCCAAATGTAGACTTAGGGCAGAAGTTCAAGAAATAGAAATTGAAAATGAATGTTCCTCTCTATTGGATTGAAATATTAACTTGTATTTATAGTGATGGATGACCCTAATCCCTCATAAATATTTAGTTGACAATATTAGCCAGCTCAATTTAGTCTTGAACAAGCCAACAAACCTCGAACTAGGTTAGATATGTCATCTTAGTTGTGAATTATGTGCCAAAAAATTTAAAACTACATTTATCTGATCAATATAGTTGGGATGGGATGGACAATAATTACAACTACATAAATTTGGCCAACATAATAGGAAAATATATGTCTTGTCATAGTTAGAGGATCTTAGATGGAAGCAGTTAACTTAGGGGATCATATATGGGGAAGTTGGAATGGATATGGGAATGATAGATAAATAACAATGTCTCTCATGAAGCACCATCAGTCTATCCACTCCTTTTTTGATGTACCCTTTAAAGTGTTCACTCAAAGAGATTGAAACGTGACAAGTTTTTGTAAGATAGAAAGTGTCAATAAATGATAAAGTTTAAAAATATTATATGTATATAGTATGCACATAATCACATGATGTCATTAAAAACTAATTTGATTTCCTTTCTAGATTTGTAACTCCTTTTTCTATCTAGACTATTTCACTCTTATAAACTTGTTTTCAAACATCTTCCATGCCCCCATACTCTAGAAACTTCATAGACATATCATATAATATGTTTTGATACAATGCTTGTGCATTAGATCTAGTATTTAATATACCTCTTTTTTGCTAGTAACCCCTCCACTAGATGATATTAGACATATGCCTCCTTTATTCACACCTCTTATTGCATCAACTACAGGGTTAACAATTGGACTTGTATTACTAACCAACAAACTTGTAGTCCCTCTCATTGGTTTTCCTAGATGCATTCCTACTTAATTAAGTCATTATTGTTTCACTACATCTAAATCCTTACATAATGTTATCCTTATCATCTCACAATTTTAATGGTGTGTAAGGTATAAATTGACTCATCATAAAAAAATCATTCTCTTGTGATAAATTCTTGAATTCCCTCAAACTCTACTCTGTCTTTAAAATTTTATTCTAAAATATTAACATGTGCACAGATTTTGGCTTCAAATAGGTATGGAACTTATTTTATAAAGGTTTTTTGCATTCCACTTCCTCTTGTGGAATCCATTCACATCCTCCTTTTGGATCTTCTTTAATTAATGATTCCATCTTATGTAGTTATTTTACTAAATTTAGGAAACTATAAGGGTTAATTTCATAGATAGTCAATTGGTTTGGATTAAGGGGAAAATTAGTAAATAAATGTACCTTAATTAACATACTAATTTATTGAATCTAAAAGTGCTTAATTGATTTCTAAAAATAGTAAACAAGGAGATAGAGAGTAAAACTTAGCCAATTATGGGCTGAGACGGAGGAGATAGAGATTATAAATTATTGATCTAGGTGGGTAGACTATCAGAAATAAGATCCAAAGGTTTATTTTCTACTTGGATAAGAGCATCAAAAATGGGACACCTAGAGCTCTAGCACTGTAGTCCAATTTTTAGCATTGTAGTCCTTAGTGTCTAAACTTTCTAAGTTTTTTGGGTTCTATTCATCTACTTCGGGAGACCCTGTGCCTGAAATATCGAGTCTTAGTTTTTCACGAAGCTCTATGTGTAATCAATTTTTTCTTCAAATATCCTAGTTCCTCTTCATGCTTGATAGGTGATCTTGAATCTAACTAAAAAAATGGGTTAATGTGTAATATGCACTGAATGTGTGATCGCTTTCCATGTGTGGGCATGCTACCTACATACAAATACTCTAAAGAGGGATCAAGGCCAATGTAGTTATCCCAATTTGAATGTGTATTATGCTATAATGTGTATGAAATACAAGTGCATAAAAATTTGGGCAATCTTGATATGACTCATGACTAGTGCGGGAGCTTGGATAGGCTATAAATAATAGTGGTGGTTGTATGCAGAGAATAGGAAGACTTGCTTAAGTGTGTTTTAGTATATTTTTAGCTTGTGTTTCTTGAATGATTTTCAACCCTTCTAAATGACCTTTGAATGGAATTTTATAGGGAAACTAGTGATCCTAGGTTAGATGAACTCACATTAGGCCGACAATGAAAAATATAAGGATTCAATAAAATCTGATCATTTGAGGCTATTATGGACTTGGAAAATAGTATTGGAAAGTGCACACCCTAGGTCCCAGTGTTGTAGTCCAACTTATGGCACTATTGTCCAGGGGAAAGGTATCCTAGGGGATAGATTTTTGCCTGGGAAAGGAGTTCAGGACATCAGGGGCTAAATCTAGAAGGCTTTAGATGACTGAAAAATAGTGAAAACATGCCTAAGTGGGCTGTGTAAGTGAGTAGGAGAGACCTATAGTTTTGGCATCACAAGTCATGCTCAAGTTGTACAAATTACATTTTAATATGACTAAATTTCCCCCCCCCCTTTATTATAAGTATGCAATAAATCAAAATACTATGATAAAGGAAAAAAGAGAGAAACGTACCTGAACTTACCTGTGAGGCTAAGCCTAAGAAGTTATGTGATGTTGGGTTGTGCACATTGAGAGCACATTGTACTATGTAAGTCTACAAAAAGGAAAGTGAAAGTATATCAGTTCTTACTAAATACGCTATATCTAAAATAATAATGTATAAATCTAGGTAAAGAGAGATGAAGGAAGAGAAAGGAATGAATACACCTCACTGGGTATGTGAACCAATACAAAACCTATTATGTTGTTGGGTTGTGTTGGGTGATGCTAGAAGTATGTTAAACCAAGAGTTATGTTGATGAATGAGTCAAGTGCTCAATCCCTTAGAAGTTGGGTCAAGAATGCAAAGGTAGGCCCTTTGGTTCCATCATCATCAACTATGTGAAGTTAATTAATCATTCATGTGTTAATCGATGTCTAGACCATGTGTTCAATCCCTCTTAATAGGTGGCTCAAGAATACAAAAGCTAGCTAGTCCTTTGGCTTCATCATTTCCCCATGATGTGAAGTTGAATGAGAAAATACCGGTATAGATGAATGTCATATGATATGGCTCATGAAGCCCCTAAATGTGTTATGATATGGCAATGTTGGCATGGATAGCCAAATGTAAACTAGAATCTAGGCCACTGTTGGCCACTTTGAAAGATGGAGATGGGACTTGTATAGAATCCCATCTTAAAAGGGGAATCAAGGATTAGGAAGCCACTTGAGAACTCAGGTATGTGGGAAGAAAACTTGTATGAAATTTTACTTAAATGTGATGCCAACCACCTACAGATGGAGTAAGGCACGCAACTACTAGGAATGTGTAAAAAAATGCAATAAACTTAAAAATAGAGAAGGCCCATGTACCATGTACATTGCCCCCAATATCTGGTGTCTGAAACATAAATTCTAAACTAAAAGTTGTATTAATTGCCATGTCTGAACTAAAAAGGTAAACTTTGATGCCATGCGTGATGCCCCTATATTTGGATTCTCTGAGTGAAACAAGTGCAAAAAACTAGTGATTTTTGGACTGAACTATACTAGCAAAACTATGACTGAACTTACCTCTCTGCTTGATTCTATAAAATTTAAATATTCTACTATTTGGACAACAACAAAAAAAACTAGATACTTTGGGGTCCAACGCTGATGATTGATCT
The DNA here is from genome assembly GCA_037957365.1 of Torreya grandis. Taxonomy (NCBI): domain Eukaryota; kingdom Viridiplantae; phylum Streptophyta; class Pinopsida; order Cupressales; family Taxaceae; genus Torreya; species Torreya grandis. The sequence goes on from JARHVA010006816.1 coordinate 129,094, forward strand.
AGATTCATTTCTAGTGATGTTATCCAGAGCCAAAATTAATGATTGATCTAGATTCTCTATTGTCTATTTGGTTTGGTTTGCCTATGTTAAGTTTTGGATTATGGACTATACTATTCTAAAACTATTTTTTTGACCATTAGGAGCTCTGATCTCTGTGACAAAACCCCTATTTGTTACCTCCTCTTCTGAGGGTAGGAATGAAGACCCTATAATGACTGCCCTTAGAAGAAGAAGCCCTATAAGTGTGTTAAGATGTGAAAATATTTGATATAGCATTGACATACATTATCTCAATATATATAAAAATTTGTAGAGAGAGATTGTTGTATCCATATGGTATGTCTAGATAGATATAACAATGTAATAGCATGTGCATAAGAGTAAACTAGAATTCAAAATGCTAGTTTTTAGTTGTTAGTATCATGGAGGGATGAAGCATGATGTCCATCATGGCATCCAAGAAGCAAGGTAATTGCATGATTGGAATCATGGCATTGTACACAAAGATAAGCAATCAAGCAACTAGCATACAAAGCAAGAAGTAAGAAACATGCAAGGGTGGCCAAGTGGCCAAATAATCACCCAAGGCATATAAGGCATGTTCAAATACTACATACACACATAATAATAATAAGCAAATATTAGCACAAGGGCCACAAGCACATGAAAGGCACACATAAATGACATTGTCAAGTTTCAAAGGCACACACATATAGATAGTAATAAAGGACATTGGCAAATGTCCTAGAATGCAAGAAAGAAGCAAATAGGAAATGGAAATAGCAAACACATCTACCTAATCAAAACAAAGAATGTAAGCATGCAAAGTAATGAAAACATAAACATGCATCTAACTATGAAAAGCAAGAAGCAAGAGTATACAAGATATGTAATACAAGACTAATGTATATGCTATAAAATACAAAAGTGTGATATATGTTAATGGATGTCAATGTGATATCTATGTAATGAAATAATAAACATACTACAACAAGATGTCTAGAGTGTATATTATAATAATGACATAACTCATATGGTGTAGTCATATAGAGTATGCCCTTAGTGGGTAGATGTATCGATATGTAGCTAGAATGTAGAATTAAAATTCCCCCTCGATGGGTGGAGTGAAGCAATCAAGGATCTGGATGCACTGCACACATTCAAAGAAGATCAAGTGAAGCTTGGTAATATAGATAAATTGATGAACAATAGCATAGAACAACATAATTTAAGTCTAGCATAATGGTTATCAATGTAAAACATAGATGATGCATACAATTGACATGTTTTTGTATTTCTAAAATATTATATTATTTTTATATTTTGAATATTTGAGATATGTATAATTAAGTAGAGGAAACTACGTACAATCAAGTAGGAGATAATATGTACAATCAATGTTAAAAATAAATTATACTAACCAATTAGTGTTGGATGAGACTCCCTGTCGTGGTGTCTTGTATCAAAGAGTGGAATTGTGCATGATCATGAAGCATGATGGAAATGTTGAGACTGTGGATCTGAAAGTTGTATATACTGTAAATGCTCTAAAATATTTGAATTAAAAACTAAATATGGGTAACTCTATAATTTTGAGAAGTGGATATAGTTATAGGGATCTTAGGGACCCATCTGGAAGTAGGAAAAACTCACTAAACATGTGCTCTATGTGTAGATGCATGACATCTCAATGAAACTACTATAGATGTGAATATTGTAGTTAGAAGCTATCTAGAATCCTGAAGTTGTGGAAGTGTATAAACTCTTTGTACTAGTGATGGATATCATATCTATGTCTGATTTTGAATTGGAAAAAAAATTGGTGGTAAAGCTAGAACTGGTAATGGAATTGAAACTAGCTCTAGAACTGAAACTAGCTCTGAAAGTGGAAGTGGAAACTCGTATGGAACTCCAATAACTATGATAACCTGATTAGTGTGAATTAATTTCACACATTGATGTACTGTAGATGAAATTCCTTAGAGTTTTTATATCCAAGGTTTGCCAAGTAACATGTCAAAAACTCCCATGCTAGCAACTATATTAAATGAGGTGGTCATGTGTGTATGACCAACCTGTAGAGGAATGAGGATCTCACCTAATATAGTCTAACTATGTCCACTAAAACCATTGATAACTATATTTTTTGGAGTAATATCTTACTCTATATAACCCAAGGTTGTAATAGTGTCATAGTACACATGTTAATGCTGGATCCAGTATCAACTAGAACATTGTGAATGGGATGACCATGAATAAAATCTCTAATGAAGCGTGTGTGATAGTTTGTGTCATCCTCAATAATCTCCTCATCGAAAAAGGAGATGGGAGTCTAAATTAGAATGGTAGAATGAAAATTACCAATCATGTGGCTTAATAGATGTGAATCAGCTATCAATGCCCTATATGTAACTAGTGGAGGATGTGCCTAATATGCATGATGTACACCTGATGTGTCTTGTGTCTTTGACTTGCCATGCTATGGAAATGGATATGAAAATATTTTGAGTGACTTATCCTATGTTGGTTTGGCCAAAGGAGGCTCAGTTGAAGTGCCTAAATCAATTTGATTACCATCAATTAGATCATATATCTTATGCCTAAGAATAATGCATCTATTTTTAGTATGGCATGGTGCCCTGTGATAGTTTCAAAATATATTCTAGTCATATCCCCATGGAAGAGGCTTTGCTAGATCAATTTCTCTGATAAGAGGAAGAGATATGATGTTACATTCTAATAACTTTTGTAGAACTCTTGTTGGAGGAACTGGTAGATTTGTAAAAGGTCACTGAGGAGGTGCTAATAAAGTGACTCTCTATGAGGGCTCTAAAGTTGCATTAAATATCTATTGAGTTGGTTCTTTACTATCATTAAATTTGACTTTATATGGGGCTTTGTTGTTACTCTTATTAGTTGTATCTGGTGTACTTGTGTACTTAGGTTTTCCCAATGAAATGATTTTGATTTCTCTTTCTTTTAAAGTGTGATATAAATTAGTGAATGAAGAGAAACATTTGAACATGATTGTCTCATGCAAAACTAGTATAAGACTCTATTTGAAGAGGTCATGTAACTCCTGATCTACCATAGGGCTAGTCATCTTAGACAGTATCGTATTGTATCTAAGAATATACTTGGTGAGAGGCTCATTTGATTTCTATTTTTGTTATGTAATTTGGCATATGAAACCTTATCATCAATATTGATACTGCAATATGCTAGGAACATGTCAGCAAGACGATTGAATGCATTAACTGACTGATTTGGTAGACTATAAAACCAATCTAATGCAAAACCTTTAGGCTCCTTGGAAATAATTTATTTAATAGCCAATCATTTGGTATATAGTCCATACATGTTGCATGAAAGGCTCTCAAATGTGTCTCTGGATCACCCTTGCCATCGTAAAGAGTGAGCTTAGGTTGTACAAATCTAGGTGGTAAGGGTGTAGCAGCTATATGTCATGCCAAAGGTGTATGCAATAGAGTGAAAGATTCCAATGCCTGTGTAGATCAAGTGGTACCTTTCTCAAGATGTTTCACCTTATATTTAAGATATAAAATCTCTTGCACAAGGGTTTCCACATCAAGAGATAGGGATATACTAGATACAGTTAGTGGCATAGAAGAAGGTTAGGTTGTTATAGGGGGTTGTTGTGACATAGTTTCCCCCATAGTGTCATGTGAAACTGGTGGCTCTATAGTTTGAGAATATTGACCATTCATTACCTTATGTTGTTCCTCTTAAAGGATTCTAATCATGTCATCTTGCATATCTAGGTGTTTGGTTAAGAGGTCTTGAAGCTCTCTTTTATCAATTTCATCAAAGTTGGTATATTGGGCCATTCTTAAAGTAGGAAAACAATTTGAAATGTGTTTGAATGTTTTGAAACAAGTTGTAATAGGTAATGTTCTAAAATTAGAAAGTATTGGATACAATAAATGCAAATTTATAAAATAGTAGTTTAGAATTTACACAAAAAAAAGATACGAAACTGCCAAACATGTAAAGTAATACCATCAAAAGCAAAGTAGGAACTAGTATATGCGACTAGGGATTGTTCAAAAATATTGTTTGAAAAATAATATGAACTTTTGAATTTGAAATTGATTTTCTGAGCTAAGTATGCAAGATAAAATTCAATAAATTATGAGAAATTACTTGCTTGAATGGAACCTAGTAGATGCAACTAGGGTTTTGAGACAAATAAATTTTCTAGAATTACTATGAATTTTTAAAAATTTGAAGTGATTTTATGATTTTAATATTCAATCAAAATTTGCAAAAAATAAGTAGAATATTACTTGAAAATTACTAGGATTTAGTTGATGCAACTGGGATTTTGAAATGATTTTTTTCAAAATTAATTTAATAATTTGAAATTTTTGATATGAATTTGTAGAATTGAGCTTTAAAAAATTAGAAAAAATCTGAAAATATTTCTAAAATTAGAAATATATTTTTCTTAGTAGTTTGAAAGTGTTTGTATGCAAATAGGACCTAATATGTGCAAACTAGGGTTTTAGTGAATTATTGAAAATATTTCAATTAATTTGTAGTTTTTTTATTTTTAAATTCAAGAAAAATCAAGAAAATATTATAAAAAATTATAAGTAATTATCCATAGGATTTCTAAGGTTTTTGTGCAAAAATTCAAAGTAAGTCGGGTTCACCAAATGTTTTACTAAATTTAGAAAACTATAGGGGTTAATTTCTTAAATAGTAAAGGGGTCTAGATTAAGGAAAAAATTAGTAAATAAATGTACCTTAATTAACCTACTAATTTATTGAATTTGGAAGTGCTTAATTGATTTCTTAAAATAGAAAACAAGGGGATAGAGAGTAAAACTTAGCTGATTATGGGTTAAGACGGAAGAGACAGAGGCTGAAAATTGTTGATCTAGTTGGGTAGAATATCAAAAATAAGATCTATAAGTTTGTTCTATACTTAGACAAGAGCAATGAAAATGGGACACTTGGAGGTCTAGTATTGTAGTCCAATTTTTGTCACTATAGTCCTTAATGTCTAAGCTTTCTAAGCTTTCTAGGTTCTATTTGTCTACTCTAGGAGACCCTATGCGTAAAATATCTAGTCTTGATTATTCATGAAGCTCCGTGTGTAATTGATTTTGTCTTCAAAGATCCTAGTTCCTCTTCATGCTTGATAGGTGATCTTGAATCCAACTAGAAAAAGGGGTTAGTGTGTAATATACACTAAACATGTGATCACACCCCGTGTGTGGGAATGTTGCCTACATACCAATACTCTGAAGAGGGATCAAGGCCAATATAGTTCTCACAATTTGAATGTGTTTTATGCAAGCCTATTTATGCAATGCAAGTGTATGCAAATGTGGGAAAGCTTGAGATGACTCATGACTGGTGTGGGAGCTTGGATACGCTAAAAATAATAGTGGTTGGTTATATGCAGAGACTAAAAAGATTTTCTTGAGTGTGCTTTAGTATAATTCTAGATTGTGCCTTTTGAATGATTGCCAACCCTTATAAATGACCTTTGAATGGGATTTTATAGGGAACTAAATGATCCTAGGTTAGATGAACTTGCATTAGGCTGACAAGAGAAAAAAATAAGGATTTAGGAAAATCTAACCGTTTGAGGTTATTGTGGACTTGGACAACAACGCTGAAAAGTGGACACCCTGGGTCCCAGCATTATAGTCTAAATTATAGCACTATTGTCTAGGGGGAAAGGGACCCTGGGGGATAGATCTGTGATTGGGAGAGGAGTCTGAGATAGTAGTGGCTAAATTTAGAAGGCTTTGGATGACTGGGAAACAGTGAAAACATGCCTAAGTGGGTTGTGTAAGCGAGTAGGAGAGACCTATGGTTTTGGTGTCACAAGTCATGCTCAAGTTTTACAAATTGCATTTTAGTATGACTATAGTGTTTCTCCTTTCTCACTAGAGTGCATCTCTCCTTTGTGTGAACTAATCATGTACCCTCTCTATCTTCTATGGGTACTTGTGGAATTATTTTATCAAAATTAAAGATTAATGTGTATTAATATAATTAAAACAAAAAACTAAGTAAATCAAAATGTATAAGATATTACAATTAATTTTTAACTTACTATTTTTATAAATATTCTAAAAGGGTAAAGTAGTAAGAAATGGATGGCTTAGTTGGAACTCGGGTCTGTATGACTACAATAGTGACTGAAATTTATTATGGAACTATGAGATGTTGTGAATCAAGGATAGGGCTCTATGTTATTATGGGACAAAGTTGCACTATTTGGACTAGATCATCTTATGTTATTTGTATGATGTGTTGGTGTCTTCTAGGGTTTTTTCCCTCTATATAAATTTTTATCAATGTAACTTCACCTACATATATTGTGTGTATATATAAATATATTTTCTTTGTTATGGGAGTTTTTTTGTACCTTCTTCACTCAAAACCCTATTTCAATGAAAATGAGGAACAAATTTAGTAAAATATGGGTAGTAAGCAAGGGGATGGGGTTGTACTTGACCTCAACACCTCATTTGTTGATTGGTGCCTACATACCAATACTCCAAAGAGGGATCAATCTCCATTTAATTCTTCCATGATACGATGGTGTATGTACAATACCAATAAAATGATAAATATTGGTGTAATTATAGTGTAATTAAGTGTTTAAAATAATGACTTGTGACCTTGATGTGGTATTCAAACCTAGCTCAGGGATACTTGAGATTATGTACTCAAAATTGGGAAGAATAGGTGTTCTCTCTCAATATACAGTTATAATATATCTGGAATTTATAATGATGAGAGCCTTTTTTCATCTAGTGAACAAATGGGTAAAAAATGTGCTTATATAATGGTATTTTACGTATTTCCTCAAACTAATATTGTGAAACATGAATGATGCCCTATTGGAATAAATTTGAATTTATATAATTAACCATTAATTAGTAGGAGGATGAAACTAGTGGATTCAAATGCAACCAACCAATGGTATTGTGTTTAAGGAGCAATTTCATCTTAGGAGCAAAGATAGCTAAATTAGAAGTGTTAATCAATCCAATAATGAGTTTATGTTGCTTGGAATGAGTAATAGGTATATTCAACATCATATTTGTTTAAAGATAGAGGTCATCCACATAGAAGGAGAGGAATAGTGGTTTGAAACTATAGAATTGAGCATAGGTTAAGTGTTCATAAGGAGTGGTCACTAGCGCATTGTTTTATAATTAAATGTTAATTTTAACATCTACATTTCTTTCCTTTTATTCTATAAATCTAACAAAAGTAAAAATACTAGAGTAAAAAGAAGAGTGTTATACTTGAGCTTACTTGTGAAAAATGCTTTTGAATGTAGATCACATTCTAAACTATGTTTCATGAAATCTTATAATGAAACATGTATAAATCATTCCTTACTTAGGATAAAAATATGAAAGTAAAGACAAGAAACTTATAGATCAAATAACAAGGAATGAATACATATTTTCATGTATGTGAACCATTGTATTTTCTAGTGCAAAATTGGTGACTAGTGAGGGTGGAACCCTTAGGTATTTTCTTCTATTGAAACACTTGGATTGGATTGTGCATGTCCCAATCCCCATTGATAAGAGAGTGCTTAAAAACTCAATATGTACTTTACTTAATCATCGCACATCTCAAGATATTAAAGTATATTGGAATCCTTGTATAAATTCCAATAGATCATTATGGTGAAACAATTGGTGCAAAAAGTTGAATCAACAACTACAAACTGAATAAGATTCATTTAGGTGAAAAATCATGAACTAGATGTAGTGCATACAACATAGAGAATGACATGAATTGTCATTCCTTCTGTGAAAACTAGTTCAAAACTAAACAATAAATTGATCATGTGTTTTGTACATGCCCCTAATCTGATGTCTAAGTATATTGATTCTAATAGTTGAGCAAAAACTTGTGTAACATTTTGGAACACATGTCATGCATGATGCCCTAAATCTAAGAAAAAATTGTAATAATCATATGTATAAGTCTAAAATTATATCTAGGTAACCATTCAAAACTATTTCGTAAACTGAGTATGATTATGAGAATTATGAAAATAATGTTTCTAATTTTGGGGATGAAAGTGCATTGTTTTGGATAACCACTGTCTACATTGTTGCATAAATGGTGTGGTATTGTCTAAATGTACTTTATGGGCAAAAATTGAGTATAAACTATGATCAACTAATCAATTATTTTTATTTTTATTTGTATAGTAGAATTTTTTAACTTAATCTCTAAGACAAGCCACTGTGTATGCCCCTCTTTTGAGGTGAGTTGTGAAGCCTGCATAATAACTTAGCTCAAAATAAAAATTTATGTGAATAATGTTATATAATTATTGAAATATGGAGTAATAATTAAAAAATTGGAGATCAATAGCATCATATTGATAATTTTAACAAAATAGTAATATATGATACATTTAAATCTAAGTATACATAGTGTCATGTCTAGATAGATGTTAGTAATTAGGCATGCAATAAATAATGATCATATATTGAATACTTGAAATTATTAGATAAATACTTATGAAAGATTCATGATATCCATCATGGCATCAAAAAACTATAAATATGCATGATATCTATCATGGCATCAAAAAACTAAGCAAAACATAGCATGCAAGAGTCATGGTCATGACACACACATAAATATTACATGGAAGAGCACATAAATAACACAAGAATTCCAAGGGTTTGCATATAAGGGACATGTTCAAATTTCACTTACATGCATAAAAACACATAATAAAGATTAAAGCCACAAAACAAATATTCAAATGTCCATAATCTAGAGAAATGAATACACATAAAACATGAAGCAGATAGTAACACACGATAATCATGCATGAATAAGTGAAATTGACATACATAAGTAATTTATAACATCATCATATACAACAACCCAAGTATCTAGTAAGATAGTAATGTTAAAGTAAGAGAGCAAAATAATAATAATAATAATTGTGTAATATATTATACTATAGTAAAAACAAAATGGATAGTCATAGAGTGAAAAAACTTGTGTAAAATATGCTCTCAATGAACTTATTATGATGAAAAAAAATTTAGAAGGCTTGCGGCTATTTTTAATCTAAGAAATTAGAGCCTGTGTTCACTAGGACAAGTCTGTTGGAATTAGACAAGAGCACAATGTGTGACTGTCTAGAAAAGTGTGGTTTTGTCTATGTAAAAAAAATTGGTTTTGATATAGTATCACCACTTAAAATTGCATCTATAAGTGACAACTTATATGTTCTAAAACTCACTCAAGTACACTTTTGAATCATATTTGATATAGATATAGATATATAGTAGTACTACATATATTGAAGTACAAATCAACTAGTGTAAATGAACTACATATATCATGCATAGGACCTAATTTTACGAATTTTTTGAAATATTCTCTTTTTTATATTTTTTAATATATATAATATAAAAATGAACATATTAACCAATGACTCTCATAAGAGCCTCATTATCAATAGGTCTTGTATCTAACATAGTAATGATGACCTTTCACGAAAGGAAAACATCATGCCATTGTGACTCAAAATCTGAAAACTAATTTGGATCTATAACATAAGTGTCATTGTTATGATGATAATATGTGTTTAACATGGTGAACTTTAGGAATATTCAAAAATCATTGTGTAGTATAATAACTTTGTGTTAGTGTTCTTTTTGGAACACTCATAATGCCCTAAAATATCAATATAGGACATGCTAGAGTATAGAGTGGTTCTCTAGAATCTGTGACAAATTGTTAATTAAGTGACTTTTCAATAATAAGCATCCTTAGAAATTTGACCACTTGCTTATGAATTCTCTAAATATGTTGAACCTTTATAGGTTTCTCAAACTAATATTTTTGTGTGGGAATAATAACCTTTGGTTGTATGGAGTATTCATATGGAATACCATGAACTTTGATTACCTTATTTGTGAAAATGCATTTCAAACATTTGTGTGCTATAAAAGGTACTAAAAAAAAATTTTGAATCCAAGAGTGTCTCAATAACATATCAAAGACTCCTACACTAGGTACTACTATAAACTTGGTGGCCACATATATTAAAAACCCCTATAATGGTAATGTGATCCCACTAATATAACTCTAAACATGTACATTGAATCCCTTAAATAATGTTGTTGTAGGAATTATATCCATATCTGTGTATCTAAAATGAAAGAGAAGTGTGAAAGTGCACATATTCAAACTTGAACCATTGTCAACCATAACACTTTGTATAGGTTGATGATCAATTTAAACTCAAATGAATAAAGAGTGCAAGTTAGAATCATCATCTACTATCTCATGTTTTGTGAATATGAAAAGTGGTTTAGATGGCACTGAAACATGATATGTACCAGCACTTCCATTCAAAGGATGATGTGACTCTGTATGAGGATGATAATAATCTAGTGGAGGATGTGCATTATGTTTACACATAATACACTTTTTATTTATCTTTTATTTCTTGACATGTATGCTTAGGCAAAGGATTGGTGAATATATTCATTGTTTGACTCTCATTTGGTTGTGCCTTTGTAATTTTGCTATATGTACCCACATAAATTATTTTATCATCTATCAAATCATGTATATTATGTCTTAAGCTTATGCATATGTTATTAGTATGTCCTAATGCTCTATGAAAATCACAAAAATCATTTTTATCAAATCATTTTAGAATAGGTTTACTCATATGAACCTCTTTAATGGGAGGGAGCGATATGAGGTGACATTCCAATAACTTTTGTAACACCTTTTAGGGAGTTTCTAAAAATTTGGTAAATTGTTTCTTTAGATAAGTGTATAACATAATATGCCAAGTAGGTTCTAAAAATGCATTTATTGTTGTCTTTGGATCACTCTTATTCTCACTTGGCTTCACCCCATATGGTGTGATACTTGGATTCTTTGTATGAGAAGTAGAAATTGGGTTGGTTACATACTTTAGCTAATTCATTGCCAACAACTTAACCTCTCTTTCCTTAACTATGTGACATAAATTAATAAATAATAGATACTTATTAAACGTAATAGATTCAAATAAAGGTGGAAGAAAATTCTATTTTAATATGTTTTGCAATATCTTATTCTCCATAGGATTCATCATCTTATATAACATGTTCTTATATCATAATACATAATTTGTGATATGCTCATTGGATTCTTGTTTGAGATGAGAAATCTGAGCATATGAAATATTCTCACTTATTTTAATTGAGAAATATACAACAAATCTACCAAAGTATTGAATGCATTAACTAACTGATGTGGTAAAACATAAGACCATCTTAAAGTGTACTCTTTTAAACTCCTAGGATACAACATAATCAACAACCTATCATTGGATGCATAGTCCAAACATGTTGAATGAAATGCTCTCAAAATGTTGTTTGAGGTCACCTTTTCCATCATAAAATTTAAGCTTACATATCACAAAAACTAGGTGGTAATGGATAGGCTAAAATGTGTTGAGCCAATGGAATATGAAATAAAGTCTACGAGTTAAGTGTCTGATTCAGTTTTGAAGCACCTTTGTATCAAATATAACACCTTAGTCTGCAGAGCTAATTCTACATAATGGATTATACATTAGGAATAAAATGTGTGCTAACCAAATGTGGTGTAACAAATGACTAAGTATAGATTGACATATTGATTTTATAAAACCCTTGGATTTCCCCCATAGTAGATGATGTTTCCCTGATTAAATGTTTGTTTGAGCTAAAAAAATTGAGCATATGAAATATTTTCACTTATATTAATTGAGAAATGTGCAAGGAACAAATCTACTAAAGGATTGAATGAATAAATTGATTGATATAGTGAATCATTAAACCATCTAATAGCATACTCTTTTAAATTCATGGGATACACCTTGGTCAACAACCTATCATTGCATACATAGTTTAAACATGTTGCATGAAATACTCTTAAAATGTTATTTGGGGTCACCATTTCCATCATACAATGTAAGCTTACATACCACATAACTAGGTGGTAATGGATAGGATGAAATATGTTGAGCCAATAGAGTATGTAGTAAAATATGTGAGTCAAGTGTCGGATTCAATTTCAAAGCACCTTGTTCCAAATGTAACACCTTAGTCCATAGAGTTACAATTTTATGCATAAGGGATTTCATGTCAAGAATAGAATGTGTGCTAACCAAAGGTGGTGTAACAAATGACTGATTAAATATTGACCTATTAATCTGTTGAAACCCTTGGGTTTCTCCATTAGTAGATGTTGATATAAAATTTGTATTGAGTGATGCAGAGATAGGTAAGGAACCCATAGTATTAGAAGTCTTAGATGATTAAGCCATAATTGCACGTTTTATTTCCAAAATATTTTTCAAGATATTATGATAATCTTGAGGTTGTTCTCAAATTTTTTTAATAATTTACATTATATTAAGCTCTGGTAAATCATCATTAATAGGTTAAACTAAATCTTAATGCCCATATTGAGAATCAATGTTGTCCTATTGATATAGTCCATGCTCTAAAATATTGTCATGCACTTTTACATATTCATCCTATTCATTATTATTTGAATATCCTGATATACCCTTATTCTTATCCATCGTATGTGCCTTATCAAAATAAATCTGAGTATGCTCAACTTGAATGCCACTTATTCTAACACTTCTTTTAAGAGAGGTAAAAACAACTTGCTTAGATTGCATAAATTATGAAATATAAACTTGAAAGATTTTTGTTAACAAATAAATTGCTAAATCTAAAAACCTTAATATAACAATTGGAAATAATAAAATGAAAGAAATAAATCCTATCAACATGAGTGGTTAGGTTTTTTCAATATTTAATAATAAATAGGTTCACCAATATGTTTTATTAAAATTAGATATTAAGACGTATTAATCTAATTAAGACAAAAAATTGAATAAATCAAAATACATAATATATACAATAAATACATATAACTTATTTAGAACTTATCATTTTTAGAAATATGATAAAAGAGAAAAGTAAGAAGAAATGGATGTCTTAGTTAGAACTCGGGTCTGCAGGATTGTAATAATGACTGTGAAACTGACTGTGGGATTGTGATAGGTTGCTATGAATCAGGAATAGGTTTTCATGTTATCTTGAGATAAGGTCATGTTATTTGGACTAGGTCAACCTGTGTTGTTATTTGTAGGGCGTGTTGGCATCCTTTAGAGTTTCACCCTTTGTGTAAATTATAATCAATGCACATTTACTTGTAGATATTGTGTTTATATTACTATGCCCTTAACCTATAATGCATCTAGGGATATGTGTGATTGACTTGTGGCTTACATACCTTCATATTATCTTATTGCATTTCTCAATGTTCTTAGTATGGTTTCCCTATAGAATAAACGTGGTTGAGTAAAGTATATATATGAGGTATGGTTAGTCTTTTATCATCATATTATGAATTTTTTTTTATTGCATTGTTGTTTAGGTTGTTCCCTCTAAGTGGATTAGTCATAATATTTAAATATTCTACTCTTTTATCAATTAATGTTGTGGATATGCTTATTTTATTCTTAATTGTGCAATATATAATTATGTTGTTATGAATCATCTAAGTAATTTCATTACACGTGGTATTAGAGCTTTTGATTCGGGCAAGTTTTTGCAGTGTAGTTTTTTTTCAATCTGGCATCCTAAGCACTAGAAGACAAAAAAACATAACATGTGATTGGGATGAATTGAATTTTTTTCATCATATCAATTTTGTTTGTGAGGTTTTTTACAAAAAAAAATTATGAGAAAAAAAATTTGAAAATTTTGTTTACCTTGTGCAAATTAGTAATCTTTGGATTCATCTATGTGAGATGATCACAATGGTATATTCTATTGGTACATTTTTCAGGTCAAAAATTTTCACCCTTGTGCACATTAGTAGTCATTGGATTCATCTTGGCGAGGTGATCACAATGGTATCATCTTTGATACATTTTTGTGAGTCACAACCTTCCTAAGGTTTGTGCATGGTAGGGCTTAACACTTGTGGTCATGGGAAAGGGAAAAAAATGCCTAAAACTCCTCACAAAGACAATATGGAGTTTTAAACTTTCAATCTGAGTATTTCAGAGATAGTTTAGAAAATGAAGTCAATTACAGGGCATGGTGCAGAAAGATGATCTTGATGCAATTAAAGGGGACCTCATAGGGTTGAGAGGGGTCCTGAATAGCTTATGAGATCAATTGCAAAAATCATTGGGTAATAGGCCAACTTTTCATCTCAGTAATTGCAAAATAACCCTCCACCATGCCAGTTTGGTTCTTCTCCTCTAAACAATCACAATGCCAACCATGGTACGAAGCCATATTACCAAAAGTGTATCTACACAAGTTTGATGGTAATGATCCATTCACATGGATTACTCAAATTGAAAATTTATTTAATCTATATTAGACTATCAGTTCACAAAAGGTGGTTATGGCCTCTCTGTATCTATAACCTAAGTAGTTTATTTGGTATCATTGGTTGTGTACTCAAAATAAAAATAAGGGTCTCTTGATTTCTCGGTCTATATTTTTTGAAGAGTTGCAGCTCCACTATCAAAATAATGTCTTAGAAAAGTACCTTGACCAACTAGCCAAGTTGCATCAAATTAGGATTGTAAAGGATTAAATTAATCGATTTCAAAATCTCTCATTACGTGTGGTAGACATCACTGAAGAAAAATTGACTAACTTATTTTTGGGTGGCCTCAAAGATAACATTCTAATTAGAGGCTCACATGTTTCATCCCATTAATGTATCTAATTCCACACCAAGGGCACATTTGGCTGAAGAAAAAGAGTTGATCAAACGAAGATCTTTTACTAATGTTCGTGAATGCACCTTCCCAACACCATCATTTTTGCATCCTACATGATTGACATCTCAATAAATTAAATAAAAACATGCAAAAATTTTGTGTTTTGGCTGTGATAACAAATGGAGCAAAGGGCATTGATGTCCTGAAAAGTTGTTTTACATTGAAGGTGACAATGAGGAAGAAGAAGATGATGAGAATTTAGGGGTAGGTTTAGAATAACCTAAGGATGAATTTGAATATTCTCAACCTACTATTTATTTGCATGCACTTTCAAGCATTGGTACTCCTCAAACTCTTAAAGTGGTGGATTTTTTGAAGAAATAGAAGGTGGTTATGTTAATTGACTTTGGGAGTACACATAACTTCATCAATAGTAAGTTGGCTACTTGCTTATACCATTTTATTTACCCAACTCTAGAATTTTAGGTCATGATTGTAGATGGTGGTACCATCAACTATTCTAGAAAATGCCATAGCATTAAACTTTTTTTGAGAGACTACTTGTTAGATTTTCCTATGTTTGTTATTCCCATGGGAGGATCTGACATTATTTTGGGAGTGCAATGGCTCACCACTTTGGGCATTGTTGAGATGAATTTCCATGAATTATTTATGAGGTTATATTCAAAATATAGAACCTTTGAATTGTGTGGATTATAGGGTAAATCTCCACAATTGGTTAGTTCCCATCAGATGATGAAGATTCTCAGAAAATGTGTTGAAAGATTTGTGGCATGTTTATTTTTCATAGAGTTTCAAGTAATCAAGGAGCCTACACATCATGATTTTCCAAGGGTGTTGGATGACCATTATATTATTTTTGGTGACAAGCCAAAAGGACTTCCTCCAAGCCGTGTGCATGATCAAGTCATCAAGTTCATTCTAGTAAGTACACCACCCAACATCAAACCTTACAGGTATCAATATGCCAAGAAGAGTGAAATTGAAAAGATGGTAAATGAGATGTTAGAGACAGGAATCATTCGACACAGTCAAAAAAAATATTCCTCTCCTATGGTCATAGTATGGAAGAAGGATGACACTTGGAGGATGTGCCTAGACTACATAGAACTCAAAAATTACACCATCAAAGATAGGTTTTCTATTCCAGTAATTGATGTTTTTCTAGATGAATTGCATGGTGTTGTTTATTTCACCAAGTTAGATCTTTGTTCTAAGTATCATCAGATTTGAATCCGTAATGAGGACATACCTAAAACAACTTTCAAAACCCATGAAGGCCATTATGAATTTATGGTCATGCATTTTGGCCTCACAAATACACCATTTACATTTTAGAGTTTGATGAAAACTATTTTTAGGCCATTTTTAAAAAAGTTTGTATTAGTGTTTTTTGATGATATCTTCATCTACAGCAAAAATTAGAATGACCATTTGAAGCATGTAAAATAGATACTTTTAGTTTTGTAACAACATCAGATTTATGACAAACTTTTCAAATGTGCTTTTGGTGTCCAAGAGGTGGAGTACTTGGGTCATATTGTTTCACAAGAAAGAGTAAAATTTTATCCTAAAAAATCTAAGCGATGATGAAGTGGCAGTTTCTTAAGACCCTTAAGAACCTCCAAGGATTTATGGGACTAATTGTTTACTATCATAGGTTTATCAAAAATGATGGTAGCATTGCAGCCCCACTCACCTCTTTGTTGAAGAAAGACTCTTTCCAATGGACTAGTTCAGCTAACAAGGCATTTGAATAGTTGAAAATGGCTATGTGCACAACTCCAGTTTTGGCTACTCCGAATTTTTCAAAAACTTTTATTGTGGAGTGTGACGCATCGTGATATGGCATGGGAGTTGTACTCATGCAAGAAGGCAGACCACTGGCATTTGAAAGTCATCAATTGAAGGGAAAGAATAGGATAAAACTAATCTATGAGAAAGAGATGATGGTTATTTTATATGTATTCAAGTAATGGAGACCTTATCTGATGGGTCATCACTTTCAGGGAAAGACTGATCATGATAGTCTCAAATATTTTTTGAAACAATGATTGTCATCTGAAGAAAAAAGAAAATAAGCTACTAAAATGTTAGGCTATGATTTTGAAATAGTCTATAAGAAATGAAAAGAGAATGTGGTAGAGAATAGACTATCCCAAAGGGATGAATTATTTGAGGCATTGTTATGTGCAATGACTATTTGGCAGACAAATTGGCTAGAGGAAGCAAGATTAGAATGGGAGAATGATAGGGCTATATAATTCAAAATCTTCAGTAGGGTTCTAGGGAAGTTAAAAAATTTACATGAAAGGGGAGCACATTATGGTATAAAGACATATTATACCTTTTCTCTCAAAAATAAAATCCTTCAAGATCTTCATACATCTCCACTGGGAGGTCACTTAGGATTTTTGAAAACATATCATAAAATCAAGCAAGATTTTTTTGGGGAAGGACTCAAGGGGGATGTCCATAAATATGTGGTTGAATGCATGATATGTCAATAGAGCAAATATGAAACCATTAATACCTTAAGTCTTTTGTAGCCTTTATCCATCCCTAGCCAGCATTAGGTGGAGGTTTCCATGGATTTCATTACTAGGTTACTATGGTTTGAGGGTAAAAATTTCATCATGGTAGTTGTGGATCGACTCACCAAGTATGCTATTTTTTTCTTTATCATAGTCATTTGTTGTCAGTATAGTAGCTTTTGCATTTTTTAATACAATTCAGAAATTGCACGGTACTCCAAAGACCATTGTAAGTGACTGAGATCCCATATTTACTAGTAATTTTTGGATTAAATTATTTACATGTTTGGGCACCCAATTGGCTCATAGTTCATCCTATCAACCTCAATCTAATAGACAAATAGAGATAGTCAATAGATGTCTAAAGGATATCTTCGTTTTTTTGTTTCTGACAAATAGGAAAATGGGTTCATTAGCTACCACTTGCCGAATGGTGGTATAACACTTCCTTTTACACTTCTTCCAAACTGTCTCCCTTTGTGGCATTTTATGGTATCAACCCCCATCCATCACTTCCTCCTTGATAGTGTATCCTAAGGTTTGATTTGTTGAGGAACACATTCACCATCAACATGAGTTACTAGTGAGTTTGGGAGAGAATTTAGCAATGACACAAAATAGAATGAAACAGCAAATAGATCAACACTGTAGTGAGAGCCATTTTGACATAGGTGATTGGGTTTTTGTGTGTTTGCAGTCATATAAGCAGATGTCTCTGAAACAACATAAAAAAGATAACAAGCTATCACCTGAGTATTATAGCCCTTATCAAATCTTGCATAAAATTGGTAGTGTGGCTTTCAAACTGGAATTACACCCATCCACTCGCATACATTCAGTTTTCTATGTATTTTGCTTGAAGAAGATACTTAGACACATAGATTCCACTTAGACTAAGTTACCAGAATTGGATGAAGGCCAAGTCATTCTAAACCCTGAAGAGATCCTTCACATGCACACTAAGCAAGTAAAGACTAGAGATTTAAGGAGTATTTGATCAAAAGTAAAAACTGACATTCTGAAGATGTAACATGAGAGGATGAAGTGTTCTGACAGAAATATCCTAGTTTGATTCAACATTGAGGGCAACATTGTTCTGAAGTGGAAGCGTATGCTACGCCCTTAACCTATAATGCATATAAGGATATGTGTAGTTGACTTGTGGCTTACATACCTTCACATTATCTTATTGCATTTCTCAATGTCCTTAGTATGATCGGCCTATGGAATTATCATGACTAAATATAATATATATAAGAGGTAGTAGTTAGTCTTTTATCATCATATTACAAAATCTATTATTATTGCATTATTTTGGTGGTTGCCCCTTCAAAGTGGCTCAATCATAATATTTAAGTATTATGCTCCTTCACTAATTATTGTTTTGGATATGCTTATTTTATTCTTAAGTATGTGATATATAATTTTGTTGTTGAGAATCATCTAAGTAATTTCATTGCATATATAAATATCTCTAATTCATTGTGCGAGTCATTTTGTACCTTGTTCTTTACTCAAAACCATAGCTCAATGACAAGGAGGACCAAATGCAATAAAATGGGGGCAACGGGCAAGGAGATGGGGTTGTGATTGACCTCAACACCCCATGTGTTAAGCATTGCCTACATATAAATACTCTAAAAAGGGATCAATCTCCATGTAGTTCTCTCATACTACAATGGTGTGTGTACAATATTAATTCAATGCTAAATGTTGGTGTAATATTGGTGTAATTAAGTGCTTGAAACAATGACTTGTGACCTTGTTGTGTGATTCATACCTAGCTTAGGGCTACTTGTATTGTATGTACTCATAATTGGAAAAAATAAGTGTTTTCCTCTCAATGTGTAGTTAGAATATATTTGAAATTTGTAATTATGGGATCCTCTTTCCATTTAGTGGACAAATGAGTAGAAAATGTGCTTATATAGTGGTCTTTTGGGATTTTTCTCAAATTGGGCTCATGAAATGTGCAAGATGACCCATTGAAATGAATTCAAATTTTGGTCAATTAGTCATTAATTGGTGGGAGGATGAAATTGGTAGATTTAGCCATGATCAACCAACGAGATTGCCTTAAAAGAGGGATTTTGCCTAAAGAGCAAACATAGTTAAACTAGAAGTGTAAATCAATCCAATAGTGAGTCTAGCTTACTTGTGTTGGGAGAATAAACCGGAAGCACACAATTTGATTACCAAACCAAGCAACTTAATATGCGGAAATTAACCAGATTCACCAAGTAACTAGAATTCAGAATAACACATGATATGAGAGACAATACACAACTTGTATTAACACTTTATACAGAAAAGAATACAATAAAGAAGATGCCACTTCTTCTCCACCACTTTACAGAGGTTTCCCACACCTCAAGTGAACAGTAATTCTTCTCCCCAAAGCTCTCCCTCTCAGGTCCCAACACCCAACTCAAAATACAGAGTTGGTGTTCACCTCCCGTGCTCCACGCACACCACAAGTGCTCCACGCACTCCACAAGTACTCAAGGTACTTCAAGTAGATCTCCCATGAATCTGCAACAACCTGCAATTCAACAGACCATACTTATGGAAGGAACTCCCTTGCCTTCCTCTTGCTCTATCCGAGTACACACCTGTACTCCAAGTAGATCCTGCCTGATACTGCTCCCTGTTGTGTTGCTGTCTATATGACCTTGCACACCTGCAAATCAAACAACGATTCTGCTCACCTGTGAACCTCGACCTTGCACACACATACACCTGCAGATCAACGATCTTACTTACCATGTAGATCTCCTATATAGGCCATGCAACTGTGACCAAGATCCTACACTCTTGAAGAACCCATCTGGCTCTCCAATCCAGCACCAACACACTTGGTACTGAGGCACTAGGAGGAACGCACCATTGCTCTACCTCACACACAGAAGGAGCTTATAATTATGCTCTCTTACTTCCTAGCACACTTTTCCAATACAACCATGAGTCTATTATATAGATCTCATCCAAACAATAATTAGACATCTAATTACAATAATTAGATCCGCAGCTCTCAGTGTATAATTAGCCCTGATCATGCAAACACTTGGTTCGTTAGCTAACTGCCCATAATTAGCTCGCAGTCGAACCACACAGGCGACCGACGCCGGTCCCTGTCCGCCTGGGGGTCACCGACGCCGGCCGATCTCTGACCGACGTCGGTTGCTTTCCTGCCCTATCCTGCCGACGTCGGTTGGTCTGACCGACGCCGGTGTCTCTGACACTCAGCAACTCTCCTGCAACCTCCTCCATGTCTGCATCAGTGAAGCTTTTAGCTCCACAATCCTAACAATCTCCCACTTGGAGATAAACAGCTGCACTGTACCTATTCCTGTACTCTGTCTAATCTATTTCCTGGTTTGTATCCCTCTTCAAGCTCAATCCTGAAGACAACCCACCACACATCCCGTGGTGTACCACCTGTCATCCGAGTACCCTGCCACATCCGAACCTACAACACCTGTAGTGAAGTCCTGACCCTGCATAGCAACACCTGCTGCCGGTCCCTCTCAGAAAACCTGAGAACCCACTTCCCCGAATTGGCTCCTAACTCTCTGACAGCTCCCACTGCATGGGAATACTCAGGTCTATACCAGACCTCATGTGATTTCGGACACTGTACCTGTCCAGCCCTTAGTGTGCTCCGGCTCTGCATCCTGAACCTCGCCAACACCTGATTCACATCAGCTCTCACTCGAGACAAAATCAACCTGTGATCTCCATGCCTCCCATGTCAAAGAATTCCGCTGCTCCAAACTCCCCCTGACATGCCACTGAACTAATCTTACCCTTAGCTCAGCAAAACCCTGTATGTACACCCCTGCTAGCTAGCATACTATCCACATACAGCAACAGAATGATGTCGCGACTCATCATCCTCCTGGTAAGACAAAACCACAGTAGTTACCCTGACATTGACTGAAGCCATGCTTCGTCCTCCACCTGTCAAAAAACTGTACCACTGTCTTGCAGCTCCACAAGACCATATACCTGGTCTTCCGTCTCACGTATCCGTTCTCTCTATTCTTCTACTAAGGTATCCATTCGTCTCTGTGCTTTCATACCTGCTGGCATCCCTACCAAAACACACCTGTCTGGTTCTCCTCCAAGGAATCACATCCTCATCCATGCCAAGCTCACACCTGTTTCCTGGATCCTTCCTGCTCTACAATCAGCAACATGTATAAAGAAGAGGAACAACGAATTTGAGGGCCTACTTACGCCTTCAGTCCTCCGTATGGGTGTTTGAGACTCCTTGACAACATGCTGTCCACCCAAAATTCGTTACAGTGACCGACCTCGGTCACTCCACAGTCTGCATCCGACCGACGTCGGTTCTATGCGTCTGTACCTGACTACCAACCTGCCAGCGCTGGTGTCTCTGCTGTCGACGTCGATCCTCTGACCGACATCGGTCTTATATACTACCGACGTCGGTCTTCTGACCGACGTCGGTCTTACCCTGCCTGACATCGCCGGCTTCGGTCTGCACATGACCGACATCGGCACCTGTCTGTTCGACGCCGGTTCCTCCTGACCGACATCGGTACCTGTGTTCACCTGTGAGTGATGAATTTTTACCCGCGAGCTTCTTTGAATCAAAACCCATGTCTAAACTGCCCTGCTCAGAAGTATCCAGCCACATCCACTGGGTTCTGTCCGCCATCTCCTCCATAAACACCAAGGCTTTCCAGTTCTTAAGCCTGTCAAATATATCTGTCTTCCGCTTAAGAACATGCATCTCCTTCCTGCTCATGTGACCAAGCCTACGAAGCCACGTCTCCGCAACAAAAGAAGAATCAGTAATATAAATAAGTAGATAAAGGATACCTGTTTTCTTACCACCAGCTAATTCAAGTGCATCCGCTGTGAGAGTTCTTGTGCATCTCTCATCACCCAATCTTTCTGAAGAAATTAGTCATATCTCCAAACCTGGGACCTGCATGACCTTCATCAACACCTGTGTGTTGGCCGCCTGCAATTTCAGCTTCACTTCCCCTTTGCCAATTCTTTGGCAAGGCTTACCAGCTCCTCTACCTGGAACTGCATGGAAAGAGGCAACCGAATCTTTTATCCAAGATTCAACTTTATCCAAGAAACCTCCAAGAACATCCTGTGCAATAACACCTGCAACATCTGCTTCTTCAGTTTCTTCATGCTGATCTGCTACCAACCAACAATAATCTTTTACCTGCTCTTTCTTTCCATAGGACCGTGAGTGACCATCTGTGCTTTTCAACTCCTCCATTCTTAGCTTACTTTGATCTGCTGTTGCTCTACTCCCACTCGATCAGAAACCCCTGAGAGTGCCCTGTAACCAAACACAAAACCTGCTTCCTCCAACCTTAGCTCTGATACCACTTGTTGGGAGAATAAACCGGAAGCACACAATTTGATTACCAAACCAAGCAACTTAATATGTGGAAATTAACCAGATTCACCAAGTAACTAGAATTCAGAATAACACATGATATGAGAGACAATACACAACTTGTATTAACACTTTATACAGAAAAGAATACAATAAAGAAGATGCCACTTCTTCTCCACCACCTTACAGAGGTTTTCCACACCTCAAGTGAACAGTAATTCTTCTCCCCAAAGCTCTCCCTCTCAGGTCCCAACACCCAACTCAAAATACAGAGTTGGTGTTCACCTCCCGTGCTCCACGCACACCACAAGTGCTCCACGCACTCCACAAGTACTCAAGGTACTTCAAGTAGATCTCCCATGAATCTGCAACAACCTGCAATTCAACAGACCATACTTATGGAAGGAACTCCCTTGCCTTCCTCTTGCTCTATCCGAGTACACACCTCTACTCCAAGTAGATCCTGCCTGATACTGCTCCCTGTTGTGTTGCTGTCTATATGACCTTGCACACCTGCAAATCAAACAACGGTTCTGCTCACCTGTGAACCTCGACCTTGCACACACATACACCTTCAGATCAACGATCTTACTTACCATGTAGATCTCCTATATAGGCCATGCAACTGTGACCAAGATCCTACACTCTTGAAGAACCCAGCTGGCTCTCCAATCCAGCACCAACACACCTGGTACTGAGGCACTAGGAGGAACGCACCATTGCTCTACCTCACACACAGAAGGAGCTTATAATTATGCTCTCTTACTCCCTAGCACACTTTTCCAATACAACCATGAGTCTATTATATAGATCTCATCCAAACAATAATTAGACATCTAATTACAATAATTAGATCCGCAGCTCTCAGTGTATAATTAGCCCTGATCATGCAAACACTTGGTTCGTTAGCTAACTGCCCGTAATTAGCTCGCAGTCGAATCACACAGGCGACCGACGCCGGTCCCTGTCCGCCTGGGGGTCGCCGACGCTGGCCGATCTCTGACCGACGTCGGTTGCTTTCCTGCCCTATCCTGCCGACGTCGGTTGGCCTGACCGGCGCCGATGTCTCTGACACTCAGCAACTCTCCTGCAACCTCCTCCGTGTCTGCATCAGTGAAGCTTTTAGCTCCACAATCCTAACAACTTGGTATGAGGAATAGGGATATTCAACATCAGAGTTGTCTAAAGATAGAAGTCATCCGCATAGAAGTAGAGGAATAGCAGTTTAAAATCCGTGGAATTGAGCATAGGTTAAGTGTGCATAAGGAGTGATCACGAGTGCATTGTTTTAGCATTAAATGTTAATTTTAGTGTCTATAGGTATACATTTGACTTGATCCTCCCCTCTTCCTGGGATCTTTGGTAGGTATTACATTTTCCCTACCTTCACCATATTTATTCATCATTTGTTTCCATTTGTTTAAAATTGACGAAGCATCCACCAAGATCTTTGGATCAAATGCAAGTACTGGTTTGTGAACAAAGGACAAGCAATTGCATATATTGTTGAAAGAGCATGAAACCATCAAATGAGAAGATTGTTGAAAACACATAAGCAAATTATCCAACACACACTCCATGTAGAACAGTTCACCAAAAGATGTGCAAATAGGAGAGAAAGGTATTAACTCCTCCACAAAGGTCCTAGAATAGGCATGCAACTCCTATGACAAAATAATCAAAGAGTAACTCCTATGACAGAAGTACACCTAAGCAAGTTAACTCAAGTGTAAGAATAAACATGAGTGTAGGAATAAACCTAATAAAAGGAAAATGAATACCCTACACTAATAAAAATCTCTCTCCTTAGATATTTTCTTATCTTTCATTTTTATGCAAACCTCCAACCTACCATATGCCTAGTTGATGCACATCATGATTCAACTTTTCATATTTATCGTCTCAACCTACCATATGCCTAGTCGATGCACATCATGATTCAACTTTTCATATTTATCTTCTCAATTACCCTATCAAAGAAAAGCTTTTCATCTAAAGTGGAATTAGTGAAATAACTAACCCCCTCGAATCATGCAAAATGCTGAAACTCTATCTCCTTCGAGCATCTATACATTGACATTGAAAACTCCAACATGTAACTATTCTAAGCACCTCTCCATGACATGTCCATTGCACGTGTCCAACCTTGTCGCTTTCTTTTAGTTTCTTAACTCGATCCTCTGACCAAGCATATCTCTATCCAATATTATATCTTCTTCCCACAACATACTTAATTAGCCATGCATGAAAGTGTTCAAGATATTTCGGACATAAAACTTTATACAGAGTATTATATATCTCACTCTAACCACTTATTAGACTTCAAATATTCACAAGCAAGTGCTTCCTTAGCAAATTACAACACTTTTGCCTCAAATCACACCTGTGCGCATTTTGGTGTGATGTTCTCGACCATACAAACATCCAATCTCCATAACCTAAACAAACAAGGTCCTAACAACAAAACCAAAATGTTGCACTACTTCACGATATACCAATCTATGTATAACCCATTGAAGATAACATCCACACTAAATAAACCCTAATGTAGTGGCATATCACTTAAACAAGAGTTCAAGAGCTCACTCAAAATACACTAGAGACTACCAAAAACTTTGTGATTAGAATACCATGAAAATTAATAAAAAATATAACAAAACACATACACTTCACCATTCAACTCTAACATAAGCATAAACTAAAAGTATAACTCATAATGATGTAACACTGTGTTTTATATTCATTCACAACTCATTACATACATATATGTTTATCATAGGTACAACCATATACAATAAACTTGAACAACTTTTGCGCATATACAAAAGACCTTAAGACTTTACAAAATACACTCACTCTTCTTTTACACCCAAAACATGTAACATGTATTAAATTCCCTAATAAGAGATCGGGGGTCTTATTTAAAAAAATCCTCACAAACATACTCGTGATAACTAGATCCAAATGGATATCTTCTAGAAATAAATATTATATTCCATGGATCTTTACAAAATAGTCAAATAAGATTCTCTTTTGGATCATTTGCGGGCTAGGTCATCTTCATGTCTTAACATCTATCCATTTGCATCCAACTACCTTGCTTGCGGAAATATCCTTTGTCTCCTCCTTGTATAACTATGCATTGTACAACTTGTGCACACTTTTACATACTCCCATACTTGGGGAGAAGACCTAATTCCCTAGTCTAGGGTAGGGTGCATTCTAGGGTCAATACCATTCCCTATTTGCTTGTAATTCTTTATTTATAGAGTTAAGCCACAAACCCTACATTCACTATCATTGAAAAATTCCACGATTAATTTGGAATCCCCTTCAACTTCAAAATGTGTTCATCTTTTTTCTTATGATTTCTTCAAAGGCTTCCTTATGCTATTATTTTCTTCACAAGGCTTCTTTATGCTTTTATATCATTCATTATCATTGAAAAATTACACAATTAATCTAAAATCCCCTTCAACTTCAAAATATGTTAATCTTTTTTCTTATAATTTATTCAAAAAAATTATTGTTCTATCATTTTCTTCATAAAGCTTCCTTATGCTATTATTTTTATTTATTCAATCTTATGAAGAAAATAATGACTATTAGAACCTCCCCCAACTAACCATTGAGAAGCACCCCTACCTATTTGAACCATGGTCCCTCTTCTGAATCTTTCTTATATAAAATATCGATTGAAAAATTCTAAACGGATGAACCGTATGTGGTGTGTTGTGTTTAACACTATATGATATAGATAAAATTATAATTGTTGTCATATTTTCGGATTATTAGTGAAAATTTTCCTCATCGTTTGTATTACTATGATCATATTTCGAAAATTTTATTGCATGTTGGATTTCAGTCATAGCCGTAAAGGATTGATAACTTATAAGAAAACATTAAGTTGAACCGAATCTATGTTGTTGTGCAGGATCATTAGAGCGTAACCTTGTTCGTGTGCATGCCACCACATGAGTGATCTCATAGGATCAACCCTGAAGGTATAAACTTGAGCTTCAATGGGTGGTTCTGCAACATCGTCTACACATTTGTTTGTGGTTCTACAACATTGTCTACATTTGTGGTTCTTGCAACATTATCTACGTTGATCATCAATGCAGAGAATGAATATTCCGTGTTGGTTGTTCACAGCGGTCCAAAAGTGAAGCCGTCTTTTATTTCATTCAATATCGGCTTTCCAGATGAAATTCATTTGAATTTGGGGAAATGGTAACCTGTGAACCATAATTCACTGCAATATGCCTACCTACCCTGATGAACCATGATTGCCCGTCGATGAAAATTGACCAAAATTAACCCTGCGAATGGTGCTGAATCTTCAGTATGTTTCATTATAAACGGTTTACAAAGATAAATGTAGTTCTTTAGGTCAGAGCCTAGCGACCAATTTGTTATATGAAAAACTCATTTCACCTTATATATATAATGTTCAGATTTTGTGCTCCATCAGTTTCAATTTCATAACCGACAGTGATAAACTCGGCATTGCCAATCCACCGACACCATGAGTAAGAGTAATTTGAAATGCAACCCAACTCTTGGTGATCATGACTTTGGTGTGATGCCACAAGTATCGAATTAATGTTCCCTCTCTTGGATAATATTTTTGCAGAAAGACATTATCTATAAGACAAACTTTTGTCTCAATATTTAATGCCAGTTATGGAGAAATTAATTCTCACTTCGTTGAAGCCTTACTGCAGATGACATAAAGAATTCTGAGTGGAAGAGATAAAAGCTCAATGGCAATTATGATCTTTGATTTTCTTTTCAGAAGAAAACAAAGATTTCACTTGACACTACACGCACAAGGAATTGCAGACACACAGAATTGGACTTACCAAAACAAAAAATTGAAAATGGACAAGCTTTTCAAGTAGAGTTTATATGATAAACATTCATAACATTTTACAGGTACAAGACAGTTGCATCTAACCAGGTGTTGTCTATGACATCCTTCTTTTCTCTCTTATTCATAGGAAGGGATATTCCCTTTATTTCATGCACTCTGTATGAACAAAAGTATGTGCAAATGCCAAAGTTATTTCTCTCTCGCACCTAAATGGTTTTCCTGCATGGCAAGAACAAGCAATGTACATCAACTTACATTATTGGCTCTATCTTTGCGAAACGGCCTTGGTCAATTTGATCAGTCAATTCCGCACTCCCAAAGAGTAGTGAATATTGGGCCTTCGGAATTTCTTTCTGTAATCGTTTCCACAAATGTTTTTGAATGGAACAAAAAGGCACTCTCCAAAATAATATCCTTATAGGTTCTCACTGCTAAACCCTTACCAACCCAACAGCTCAACAGCTTAAAGCTGCTTCCAATAACACTGTTATCCACTCCTCCAAAATTCGAATACATGCAAGTCTGCCATAGGATGCAGAAAATATCACCAATGGACCTCGCTATCTTACACATTCATAAAGGATCTGCTTATGAACAAAAGTAGCAAACTTGTTTAAAATTGCCAAGATCCACAGCAAAGATGAGAAAGTATTATCACTCAGTTTTCTTTCCCCCTCCCTGCATTGCCTTAAAAAACGTTGGCTTCAAAGAATGCTCTGTTTAAGTCAAATTTACTCTTCAATATTATATCTTTCCATCCCAAACTTCAACCACTATGGTTATTCTTTCAGGTCAAGCATAATCATCGATTCATTGCTATGACAACTGGAAAAAATCAAACCACTTAACATCAGAATTGCTATGGCAATAGCATAATAAATGGATTGAAAGCAAGGGAAATAACTCCATTCAGTCCCAAATCAATCAAAGCTTGATGAACGGCTACATCGAGCTTTCAAGTAATCTTCAAAAGATTCTTTTCCTTGTAAAATGTCTACACTGTGATCAACACTGCTCATTGATATGGTATCATCATCCACCCCAAGCATTGCAAGTGTGAGATGAGTTTGTATATCATGCTCTCCCTGGTTTACAATGTGTTCATCCTCATCTGAAGCATCTCTGTCCTTGGTCATTGTATGTTGGCACCATGCCCGACCAGTGAAATCATCTTCTCCTCGTAGTATTTTTAAAATCTGCCACAAATCATATCTAGGTATTAACAGGTTACAGAACCATGAACAACTTATATTGGCTTAAATGCAATATTCTTCTAAAACTTTTAGTGGGAAATGGAAGAAATCTGACCAGTATAGCCATCCGTGCAGCTTAAATACATCCTTGAAAAGAATAGACAAATAGTAGCATGGATGTACAGAGCCATGCAAATCAATGAACTTCAATGCTATGTGGGAATGATTAGAATAAGATAGTTTACTTGACTTATGCGAGGCCGGTACTGAGACACCTGTGTTACACACAGTGAAGCAGCAAGCATCATCCTTTGCATCTCATTTGTATCATATGCATCTTCCAAACCTTGATCAACAAGCTCTCCCATACTCTCCTTCTCTAAAAGTGGCTTTGCCTGGTTTCCAAGGTTTTTCAGAAAAATAGACAAGGCCTGATTACCAACGAAAATCAGCATACCTGTAGTAAGTGGACATCCAAATGGAAAAGGCAAGCCTTACCCACATCACGATGCTTTCTTGACCCTTGGGATATCTTGTATTGATTGGCTTCCTGCCGGATATTAACTCAAGTAGTACCACACCAAATGCATACACGTCTGTCTTGTCATTAACCTTGCCATAAATAAAATATTCTGGAGCAAGGTACCTGAAAAATTACATTCATGATTAGCGAACCACACAGGCATTATTGGATAGTCTTCTCTTCAGAGTAGTTAGATAAAAACAGGAAGAAGTTTGCCTACCCAAATGTTCCTAAAACATCGCTGCAGCTGATATGTGAAGATGTTATTGGTGCCCATTTTGCCAGCCCAAAATCTGCCAGCTATGGTAAACAAGTCCACAAATTAATATTGTCAAATGAATATAATGATACCACAGTCCAATCATAGGTCACTAAATAAAATTTATTTGGATAATGTGCAGTTCAAAATCTGGCCTAAACCTTCTTTCCTTGACAGTATACCAGGTACCTGTGGTTCAAAGTTTTCTGAGAGCAGAATGTTGGAAGACTTCACATCTCTATGAATTACAGACTGCGAACATCCATTATGCAAGTAATCTAATGCTTCTGCAACTCCAATAGCCACTTTGAACCGCTCTGTCCAACGAAGTACTGGTTTATCGTTGCTCCCTGAAACACTTATTGTCAATACCCAAAGCTAGAAGTAATACTTATAACAGAGAAATTAGAAATCCTGCCAGATTACATGAGATCTATAGTTCTAAAAATCAGCTGCTCTGTACTAAATGCATACCATGGAGGTTCTCTTCAAGATTTCCCCCTGAGACAAAGTTGTAAACCAGAAGCCGTTCATGGCCTTCTACACAGTATCCAACAAGGGAAATAATGCGATCATGGTTCAATGAAGTAAGAATCTCAACTTCCAATACAAATTCTTCCTCTGCTTCTGATGAACAATTCAAGCTTTTCACTGCCACAGATTGCCCATCGGGAAGTAAACCCTTGTAGACTCGACTCCATCCTCCACTTCCTATAAAACTCTCTGCAAAACACAGGAAAGGTAAATCCAATAACTTGTATTGGGTGCAGAGTACTAATATACAGTTAAATAGAGAAATTTTCCAGTCAAGCGGTAACTTGTAAAGGAAAAATGTACAAAGAAACTTTTCAACCTGCTGAAAAGTTGGACGTTGCAGATTGCAGCTCATGATAAGTAAATTCTCTGCAGGTTTTACTTTTACAAGGAGAATCTAATTGCTTTGTCATAAAATGTTCTTCAGAGCTCGTTTCAATGTGCTGACTGCAAGGGAACCCAGCTTCATCTTCTGGGGCCTCAATAAGAGTTCCCTCATTTGGAAACTGCACCTTATACTCTTGGTTGTAGATCTCAAGAGCATTCTCTGCCTCCACTTGTAAATGTTCAGTCATCCGTGCTTGTCTATTTGGGAGCCGCAGTGCCCATTCAACCACAGACATTTTCCTTGCTGTAGCCTGTGGGCTGGGAGGTTTACTAAATGAAATGACTCTGTGTAAGAGGGGCCATCCAGGTGAAGACTCTCCTTTTTGTTTATGTGATCCTGACATTAACTCTTTAGAAACGTTCGGGTCATGTGTTGTGCAGAAACCATTCTCCTCTTCTCCATGAGAGAACAGGCTGGAAGTGCTGGAAACAGTTTGAAGTGATTCACATGAAGATAAACTTCTTGAATCCTTTAATTCAAGTCTTTTGTATTTCTTCTCATCGCAAACAAGAGTCTGGATATTTGATTCACAGAGCACACACCTTGATCTTGAAGGAAGGAGTGACCTTTTGAATGCTTCCTTTTCAGATAAGGCACATTTGCAAACATTGACCATGTTCATAGGAGCAACTTTGAAACGATCATGATTTGACACAAGATCACGGATGTTATCATTCTCATCGGAACCATAACTGCTACTAGAGGTTACGGCTGTTGTTTCCGAAGAGCACTCTACAACAGGTAAATAATTTCCTACACTGGTGTTCAAAACTTCACAATTCTTGCTTCTAATCCTCCATTGTATTGAATTAAACAATCCTAACCGAGGACCATTAGCTGTTCAACAAACAAGAAATTCAAAAGCAGAGAAGCATCAGGAACCTCAAATCATTCAATGTCAGTGCATCCAATTCACCAGCCAGGGGGATTATCTTGCACTTGTGTGTGCTTGTGAGAAATCATGAAAAACGGACATACCTGGAAGATGATGTGCTCCATCCCTCTCAAATATCACCTTGCCATTTTCAACAACCAGTAAAGAAGTGCTGCAAGGTAATTTCTTCATACAATACTTGGCTAGTGAAATTGGAGACCTGAAAAAACAGCCAAATCAGGATTCAAAATCGCACTCCTCATAGTTTCAAATGTGATATTTTACTCCTGCAAGAAATGACTGGCCATACCCTAAAGATTTGTGCTTACTAGCACCTAGAATCACTTTTGTGGCCTCGTGTAATTTTGCTTCTTCAACAAGCACCCTTTTCACAGAAGAGCCATGAGTTATCTTGAACTGAAGACCTACCTGTTGAATAAGATATAATCAACGATCCAGTCAGAGTCTCAGAGATATGAGATATCATTAATTAAAAGTAAATCCCGAAATGAAAGAACGTTGCTTCTAGAATTTCAACTCTGCTTATCTTAGTGTTCCAGTAAACAATGGAGCATGAGGTCATGCATTCGTGTTACTGTATTTAACATTCAATATCTGTATAATCACAAAAGGTTGGAAGGATTTTATTTGTATAAATAGTATGTTTATATTAAATAAAAGCGTAATGCAACATTAGTATAGGAATGCAAAACAAGATACTCATGCTGTGGAAATTCAAATCAAATTAAAACTTGCAAGGATTGAAAAGAAGTAAGGTAGGTTGTACCTGTTTTAGGCTGCAAAAGCCCTCATAGACTTCGACAGCTGAATTAAAGAAAGTAGCAGCCTGAAGATTTGTGTTGCTTTGTTCCTTGGAAGACAGATCTGCAGAATAACCAGACGCTAAGAATCTTAGGAAACAAATGCTTGTACTCATTTGCTATTGGGTGATGTGTATTCAAAAATCGTGAATTTGTTATCCTGTATTAAAACTTGAACTCTTTAGTTAATGTAGAAATTACTAACATCCAAACATCATGGATTAATTAACAGCCAGATTTAGTTTGCCTTGACAGCATTAATTGGATTGTTGGTAAATAAGGAATTCGTAGTGATTCCTTTAGCAATTAACACCCAATAAATTAGATATCATAAAATAGGTTAGACTAGGATTCAAACCCAAGTTACTCCCCTAGGTAGTGGTCTGCTCTACCACTGAGTTATTTGCCACTATATAACAGTGTAAATTGGTTTTCTCATAGATTTTGAGAGCTAAACTGAGGCCCAACCTTACAATTGATATTACTTTATTCTCTGAAAAACATCCCTCCGGAATAACCGGGGCCTAAGAATATCTAGGAAGCAATTACTTCCATTCAATTATTAGGGAGTAATCAGAATCCTTCCTTCTAAATCTTCAATCCTGATTGACTAATCTAGAAAATGCATATATCCAAACATTTGCACATAAATTAAATTTTATTTATGGCACTTATTGAATGAGTGGTACTGGTAAATAAAGATTTCACATGTAATTCCTTTTAAAAACATGAAAACCAAGGCCCTGACTGAGCTGGTGGGCTCCTCTGCCACTGCATTCCTTGCCACCGAGAGTGTGATTTGCATTGTTTTGTTCCTTGGAAGAGAGCTCTGCAGACTAACCAGAAACTAAGAATCTCCACGAAACAACTGCTTCTACTCAACTCCTAAGGACCAACAAAGACTTCAACCTAAGACCACCATAAGCAAGCAAGGATGCTCTACCACTAAAATACTGGCCCTATTGCCCGAGTGTCGATTGTTCTTCAAATGCCCCCACCCCTCAAGCCACATATCTTTGTTTCAGGCTCCTAATCTGGCTCTGATTCCATACTATTTTCTGATACCATTCTATTTTATGTGGACCATCTTAAGACTCAAACCACGGATCTCCCATTTGCAAGCTGGATCGCTCTACCACTAAGTTTCCAGCCCCTCGGTGGTTTGAAATGTGGATTGTTTTTCCCAACACCAGGAACAATGTTTGCCTTCAAACATCCTAAATTCACAACCGTGTCTTTGAATCTTCACCCCTCGACGATTCATCTAGGATAGAAATAACCAAACATTATAGATAAATTGATACTCAAAAATAATATATTAACTGAATTGCTTAACATTCTCCGAGTCTCCACAAACAAGTGGTGACTAAGGAGTTCCCTTAATGCATCCCCATTCATCAAATTAGTCGTAAGCCGTAACTAAGAAGTTACTATGTGATTTTTTTGTATAGTTTGAACTGTGATATACAGATCACCAGAATTGCTTAGCCTTTAGTGACCGGTGTGTTACGCCTGGTGGAAAATGTCTCTGCAGTGGAACTTCGGATGGCATTTAACTAGGATATGCACCAATAAGGACGGTTTAGCGTTTGAGCCTTGAGACTCATCAGCTCAAAATAAAAGATCTAAGAAATTGAAACCCATTTAATCATTGGACGTTAGAAAATTATGAATGCCGCTTTAACACTGAGCTATTTCGCCCAATTGTACATACTAGTTACACTTATCCAAACACTGGCTATAACATCATAAGGGAAACTGGAGAGGCTGGGATCTGAACCCAAAACAATAGAAGATCTCTTTCTCCCATCTGACACTACAAATCCTAGATACAATAACCTTCTAAATGTGAATCTACAAGTAGAGTAAAGCATGCTGCATAAATATGGAAACACAAAACATAATGCTCAGAAAATGATCTAGATTTTAGATCAGACCCGAAACATAAAAGAGGAGATAACGCAGTTGTGTATCAGAAAACGAAAAACAAATACCTGAATTAGTGATAACATGAAGAGCAATGACAT
Source organism: Torreya grandis (assembly GCA_037957365.1). Lineage (NCBI taxonomy): Eukaryota > Viridiplantae > Streptophyta > Pinopsida > Cupressales > Taxaceae > Torreya > Torreya grandis. The sequence continues at coordinate 163,324 of JARHVA010006816.1, forward strand.
GATCCGCTGGCTGCGCAGCCTTGACAAGTGCCCACGTCAAAAGCTCGTGACTGCTAACGCCCACCTTAACTGCCACCACTATGCCTCTGCTTCTGCTTCTGCTCCGTTCCTCCTCCTCCTCCTCCTCCGCCTCCTCCTCTATCAGTGCAGTCATTTTAATTTTAATCAACTCAACTAAATTCTTCACGCACCCTCTTGTAAGTGCTTTCTCCTTCCATTGTTGCTCCACTTCCACTTCCAGTGCACCCGCATTTTCTTATATAATAAAAACAAGAAGATGTTTTATAACCTGAACAAAGGGAAAGGGTAAGGGAAAGGGAAACGGAAACGGAAACGGAACGGTCAGGGTCGCAGGTCCACCGAGGATCCAGCGCTCCAAGCAGAGAGGTGAGTAGCACCCTTCTCCAACAAAAACGTCACCAAACTGTCCCCAGTCACCCAACAACTCCAACTGCCCTCTGCCCTCTGCCCTCTGCCCTCACACACTTCACTTTTCAACTTTACAGTCGTTTTTGGCAGGCGAGTCGTGAGGCACCCTCCGAATAGTTAATTTATATATTATATTATATACACATGATTATACATAAAAACGAATTGTTAGGCTCTTTACTTTTTGCTCTTTCCCAATTCGACGTACATCACAAAAAGTAAAAAAGCATCTTTTCCTCTCTATGTCAAGTTTTGTCGTTATTATTAGTTAGGTGATCTCAGGAAATCAAAAACAATGGGAAAGAAGAATTTTATGACGGAGATTTTAGCAACTTTTGCTACACCAAAAGGCGAGGAAGCAGAGCATAGTACAAAATATTATTCAAGTCACAAATCTTCTAAAAGGTTACGGGAGTTGAAAAGTGTTTTCCTTCCTTTCTTTTTTAAAATGAAATATTTGAATAATCTCAATTAATTTAGAGATTAAATATATCAATAAGAATGTTTTGTGTTGATATAATAATTTAATATAAAGATCATTTTATTAGTTCTTTAAAATGTTCATTTTTTCAATGATGGATTTTTTACTATAAATTTTGATTTTAAAAATTATTGTTTTGTCTATTCTCACCTTTTTAAACAAGGTGATTTAGGTTATCCATTTTCACATTATTATCGTACTTGATTTATATATTGATCCATTTTCACATTGTTATAGATTGTGTACTCCATGATGTAGTGGCCTCCACCACCCCCTTGTTACAAAACAAGTATGTTCTCATTTCCCACTCTTCTTTAAGTATTTTTTACATGTTGGTTTCACACCTAAAATGATGTGAATTAGTCGTTAACTCAGTCATCAACATTTTCACCTTCCATTTGGTTTTTATTCCTATGTAGAGCTTTTTGTCATGGTCATGTATAAGATTAAATTCTTTGAAATATTATTCTTTCTTTCATCTATATTGTTTTGTCAACAAAACTATTCTAAATTTCTCTCTCCCATATTTCTTTTATTTCCTCATTAGTGTTTGGGCACTCGTGCATGTTAATGCTCTATTTACTCATCCACTTGTTATTTTTCATCCACATGTTCTTTCTCTTACTTAGCTCTTCCTCTACCACATTCTACGCCACCAATGAGTCTCCATACTGTGTCTTCTTTAAATAACTTATCATCCGAGTCATTGTTGATATTTCAAATGGGAAAGAACTTCTTTCAATAAATAAAATCTCATATGGAAATAATGTTTTAATTTTAGCACCACTTGTGATTACATGTTTTTGGATTCTCTCAGTCTCTATTTTAAATTTAACACATTACTTCTTCAAACTTCACATCTATAAAAGACTATTGGTGTGACAAGCAAGTCAAACAAGGTTCTTTTGGTATTCTAATCTTATAATTTTGTATTCTTGTATTTATTTTGTAGCGAGTATAAAATCTTCCATTCTTCTTATATTATTTTTGCCCTACAAGTCTCCTAACTAAAAATATTGTGAAAATCAAATCCAAGGTACTTGTATTCCCCCCACGCTACCGTCCCTCCCCCCATTTCAAATAGGCTTCGTTCAAAAATAAAATTTTAAAAATTTTCCTTTAAAAAAATCCATTAATTCTTAACTTCATTATTTTAAGGATTAAAATTAATTTTGTAGGTTTAAATAGTTTTATTTACGTTTTAAAGCTAAAACTTTATTTAAATAATAGACTCACCCAACTTATTTAAATAGAAGCTTTATTTTAAAAGAAGCCCACGTATTTAAAGTTGAAAACTATGAAGTGAGTTAAAAAAGAAGCTAAGGATGATAGAATTACCCATCCGAAGCTATATTTAAAAGAAAAAATAAATTCAAACTTAGAAATAAAGTACAAGCATGGACATCATGGGAAAATTGAGGAAGTTTCTTCAACCACTAAAAATGAAAGGGAACTAGGCTAAGGGGAAAAAATATATGATTTTTATTTATTTCCCCTCTACTTATTGTAGTGGGTGGGTAATTAAGCTTTTATTTGTTCGTTCTTTTTTATTTTACATATATAATTTAATCATTTGAATAAAGACTTGATTCTTTGGGCTTGGGCTTAAGTCCTTGTAGTGTGTAATATTTGAACTCTACTATTTATTATATAAGAATATCTTACGCATTATTTTGAAGTATAATGTATTTGTGCATACTTTTTATAATTGGTGTAAGTTATTGTGACTCTTATTTGTTTATCCTTTAGTTATTATCTTGTTACTACAACTTCATGCTCACATTCAAGTTGAATCTTGCTCCTTGTATTATTTCATTTAAGTTGTGTTCATTTTCCTTCTTATATAACTGATTTCTCTGTGTTCATTTAGATATCAACCCATTTTTTAATTCCCAGTGTATCTTTGTTTTTATTTTATGTATCTCTCTAACCTTTTTCCCCTCCAAGATTTTTCATTATGCATATAACTTAAGTAGATTAATGTTAGAATGGGAAGAAGAACTAGTTGGCTTTGGAGACTCTTTTGTAAGATCAATCCTACAATGGCAAGAGTTCTCATGTTGTGACTATTGTGTGGATGTAACCAATCAGACATAATAGACCATTAACAAGAAGTTAAATTATTTCTTTTTTATTAATAATGAAAAGAAATCGACTCTAATTTTATTGGTATTTACTTGCATTTCAACCTCTTAATAGAAGATCTCTAGAGACCTCAGGGGTTCTCTCAAATTGTGTGTGTTTTTTCAACTAGGATAAGATCATTTGCATATAAGATTAGCTTACTTCATAGCTATTTAGGAACATGCCACCTCCACCAACATTATTTATCAATGAAACCATGCCTAGAAAACCACTCCATTTTTTTTTTTGATGTCCTAGCCTACAAGGATTGTCCATGCAATTTTCAAATTAAGAGTTGATATTGTTAAGGTATGAGGACCATGTCCTTAATTAATAACCATTCATATATCTAAAAACTATTCTTCCATTAAAGCTTGTAAATTTCAAATTACAAAATTTTGTAACAACCTTATTATAATGCTTGGAAATATTAATGGTCATATTGCACATTAAAATTTGGCTATGTTCATTGGGGTGTGTGGTAGGCAGGCCCATCCTTGTAGTTGAGGGTTGTAACACCCTCATTTTTGGGTTTATTTTGGTTGGCTCCTATTGTTGTCTTGTTTGATTTGTTCTTGCTAAAGTTTCGTTGAAGATTTGTAGAATTAGCATGTTTTTCTCTTCTTTGTTTCTCAGTTGTTACTCAACACTTTGTTTTCATCTCTTTTTTGGCGTGATCCTCTTGTAGGATGTATTTTGTTGGATTTTCTTATCATTGTTTTGTCTCATTGTTTTGGTCTTCTTGCTTGGTATTCTTGCTCCGATCAAAAGCGTTTTACCCTATCTAATAAAAATATTGCACATTGAAATCAAATATTGTCAATTAGAAAACATAATTTATTAATCATTCTAATCCAACCTATATCCTGGAAATTTTGGCTTCACATTGTATTGTTTTATATTGTGCAATACAAGTTAGGGTAGAATAATTCATACCCAATGAGGTACAGCATACTAAGAAACGGAAGTCATAACATAAGTCTACATAAAATATTTAGTGCAAATAAGATCAATTCCCAACAAGGTACAGAATATGAACAAAAATCCTCAATTGTAATTATGAAGTCGATATTAATAATTATTTATTTACCGTAAAGAAATATTAAAATAATACACTCAAATCTTATTGTTTAAACCCCTTAATTAAATATTAAATACAACACAAAATAGTGATAAGGTATCTACACAACCAAATCCATCTTAAGACAATAATTATCAATGCTTAATAGTTATTATCATAATAAAACAATCATACAAAACACCAAATCAACAAGCTAACTGTCAATTATATATAACATAACTATTCATGTTTAAAGATGCACTTAAACTTATAAAAGTATGAACTTATCATTAATGACACAAAACATAGAATAGCCCCTCTTTTCTTGACTGAATATGCATTTAATGGGTCATACTTATATAACATAACTATTCATGTTTAAAGATGCATTTAAACTTATAAAAGTATGAACTTATCAATAATGACACAAAACATAGAATAGCCCCTCTTTTCTTAACTAAATATGCATTTAATGGGTCATACTTTCTAACCCACACAAAATTTTATTACCTTTTACATTATAACATAACATTACATTAATGTTGACCAAAATTTGGTCCTTTAGGCTAAAATTGGGCACCCCTATTTGCAAAAAATTGTCTAAGTCTATATCTTTGGCCACATCCAGTACTTAGTTTTTCTTCAAAAGAAGTGTTCTTTGTCAAAGTCCCAACAAATGTATAAGTCTATTCCTTTCGAAAAGTTCATTTTGGTCTTTTCTAAGCCTTTGCCTAATTATTTTAGGTTTTTGTTCTAAGCCTTTGTCGAATTCTTTTGGACTTTTTATCCGAATTTTTCCTTAAGTATATTTATTTCATGGTTTTCATTTGGTGGAATTCTTTCAAAAAAATTATCTGAGGGAACTTTTTCGAAGGGTATGTTCAACTTTCCTGAAGGGTATATTTATCGCAAGAAATAGTCCACTTCACTTTCCTGAAAGGTACGTTACAAATTCTCTGAAGGGTACTTTCATTTTTTCTGAAGGATACTTTATATTGGAAAGTGGACACTTGCATTTCTTCTGAAGGACACTTGCCTTTCTGAAGGGATATTTTCAAAAAATCTGAAGGAAAGAATTGTTTAAAACATTTTGTCAGAAACAACTTTTATGAAGTTCTATAACATTTTTTTTGAAGGGCAACTCAAAAGAAAAGGGCATCTTTAATCTTTTGAATGGTCACAACTTTTCTGAAAGGAACTTCAACTTCTCTAAAGGGTCGGTGACAACTTTTTTGAAGAACTTTTTCGGGCTAAGTGGACACTTTTAACTTTCCCGAAGGGATATTTTCAAAAACCCGAAAGATTGTTTCTGCGGGGAGTGGACCATTTCAAAAATTTGAAGGGTATTTTCCTTTCGAAAGAGACACTTACAATTTTTTCAAAGGGTCACTTGAAAGAGGCCGAAGGGTATGTTTCCTTTCAAAATGGGTCTTTTTCATTTTTTCGAAGGGTTATTTCAAAGAACCAAAAAGGGGAAAATAGAAAGTCTGAAGGAATTCTTTCAAAGAAATTGTTTGAGGAATTATTTCAGAAAACTTGAAAAGGTGCCAAAGTCTGATACAAAGAAAACATGATTTCCTTCAGATTTTTTATCCACGGAAATTGTTTAAGGCATAAAGGACCAAACGAAGAGCCGAAAAAAAGAATAAAGGAAACAAAAGACCCAAATAAATTCTTTCGAGAAAAGTGATGAGACAAGAAGTCTGAGGAAATAAAGTTTGAAGAAATACCTGAAAGGTGATGGCACATAAAATGTCAATTTTAGACTTCAAAAACTAGCCATTGGAGTTTAAATGGAAAGACTCAGTGGGAACCTAAAGGTGAAGATAAGAGATAACAAGTGGAAATTGTAACTAAGGCATTTTGTTTTAGTTGTAACTTATTCAACTATAGTTGATTCAATTATAACTAAGGCTTTGATTCAATTGTAACTCATTGTAATTGATCCATTCGGTGACATGGCATAGCTCGCCCACTTCTCTCCCATGCAAATGTAACTAATCCTTTCAATATGACACATGTTTTAGTGACACTTAGACTTCCTTTGATTGCTCTACCTCTCAAGGCTATATATATGCATCCTTTTGGCTCATTTTCAAATCCTCTATTGCTTATTGGGGAAACTCTGGCTAGATTTGTACTCGAAGAACTCTTGAAGAGATATACAAGTGTGATTGCCTCTCATATGTTGTAAGATTGAGTAACGATTGAATCATTGTTAGTCTAGTCTAGTGAAAGATTGTATTTTCTAGCTTGAACTCTTGATGGTCTACTAATTTGTATAAAGGAGATTGTTGCAAGTCTTTTCTAGTATTCTTTTCTAAGTGTAGAGATATCTTAGAAGTGATTTATGACTGTATCTTTCTTTGGATCATTCATTCCCTTTTAAGAATCATATACCTTCTCGAATCTAGCATATGAAATATTGATGTAGCAATGATTCCTGAGTTGTGAGTTCTATGCAAGAAAACACCACCTTGTTTTGTCTTTAAAGTAGTGGTTTTAGTCAATTGGGAGGATATCAAATATTGGTGCATCAACCTTTGTTTTCTTAGTTGTTTTCCTAAACTCTTTGCATACACAATTGATAGATTAGAGAGAGATTCAAAGGTGTATCAAGCGGAGCTAGCCCGTAATCTAGAGAATCATCTCAACAAAATTGTCACCCACAGCAAGAGAGATGATTCCATTTTGCCGCATGGATGAGGAGAGCTAAGCATCTCCTCAAGGGTGCAAATCCAAACATCAACAATTACATTACATACATACATATGTATATATTTCATATCATGAGTCATTTTTGAAGCAATTAGCTTATAAAAGTTTATATAGTTTGCATACAATACACGTGGATTACATAGAACTCAATTACTGAGGTTGAGTGTGTTAATCTCAATCTTCCAACTTTAAGAAACCATCTATCAAACAATACGAAACTTTTTAAACATAATAATGGTATCCTAATACCTTTATGGGGTTATAAGTATTACAATTGTTATAACTAATTTAGACTTAGCAACATCATTAATAAAATGATATAAAATTTACTCTTTCATATTTGATAACAACTCAGCAACAGGTTTCCTTAATAATACTTTTCATACTATCAATAACAAGACCAATAAAGTAATTACACAACCTTGAAAAAAATACTCATGAAAAGATCTATTAATACGCTAGATATAAAAACTATATACAAAGTTTTTACTCGAATATAATAGTTTTATTAATACATTGATAAAACTTTAAACATTGAGTGATTTTGAATTTTAATATACATCTTGTTGATGTGGGTCTTCACATCCCCAGATTTAATGAGGTAGCCTCTAATGTTTTAAGATCTCAATGGAGGTAAACTCCACTCTAGGGCATGAGTTACAGGTATGGGTTAAACAACCTTGTGGTGGAATAGTAGGCTAAGCATATAGGTTATTAATTGAGTGTACTTGTAGTGAAATGAAACCTAGTAAAGAAATCAAAACCTAAGTGAGTTGGATGGATGAAATATATTCTAGAGTGGTTAGGTCTTAGTCAAAGAAACTTCAAAAGGAGGGAAGGGTAGATCAAAAAATAAAATTATATGGTTTCAAGGGATCACTTCCTAGGCTGGTTCCTTTGTGGACAAGTGTTTCTAGAATTAATATTTGTTATCTGTAACTATTGCACACTCACAGAAAAACATAGTTAGATAGTCTAGGATGAAAAATGGTATATGAAACTTAACAATATTAACTAAAGGTTACTCCTTTTAGACTAGTAATTTCACACCCCTACTTGGGAGATTATAGCTCAGACCAAAAAGGTATCTAGGATAGTTATGATAGACACCTAGAAGACTATATCATGAAGAAATAATCCTACACACTTCACAATATTAAGATGGTCAATGACTTGGTTAAAATCAATGATATTTGCTAACTATTCAATAGATTTTGCACATCTAAAATAAACATATATCAATGATGACAAAATAATTATCCATAACTTTTGCACACTTCAAATTATTCAATTAAAACAACTAAGAAATTTAAATCTTTAATTACACAGAGATGAAAGGAAAATACATCCACATAGTTGCATGATAATCAAAATGATCTCTTCTTGTATTGATAAAAAAATTGACCCTTTGAAATGAGGGATTATATGAATATATAGACTTGAGGAGGGGTTACCTCATCCTCCAAGTTCATGTAAACTCATGGTTACATCAATTAATTAGAAATTCAATTCTAATTTTAGTGTCAAAATTGCTTATTCACATGCTTACAATTATTTAAAACTATGTCAGAAGTAAGTTTTCCTGTATAATGCAATGCAGTGTGTGTAGGGTTACAAACATACCAAAAAAACTTTTACATTCATATACCAAGTGTAAGTAAACTATAATTACAATGATTAGTCTTATATGTATGACTACATATAAAATTAGACTTCAACTAAGGCTTGTTAGGTGACTGCATGGCACTACTTGTTATTGTGGTAAGCACTAAAGTGGTAGCTTGAGTTGAAGTGGAATTTAAAGCATCGGCTTTCTTCCTGGCTTCTAACTCTTAAAAATACTTGTTACCGACATTGTGTTGGTACCTAATGATATCCATGTTAAACAGTTGCGGTCTATGTACCCTATTTACTTATCCCATCATCCTTACATGTTTAGCTTTAGTATTCCTAAAGTTGATCCTAAATATTTTCACTACAGTGACTTTCTTCCATGCAAAATTTAGATTAGCTTCAATCTCCTCCAATGTCAATCTCTGTAGATTTTGCTTAAAGTTGGTTGAGGCCCACTAAAGGAGCTGGTCAAAATTAGTTCTACTTATTAGCCTATCTGTAGAGTCCCTCACTTATGAGAGCTTCAAATCCTCTAGAATTTGTAAAATGAGGCTTCATGTTCTGCATACTTGGGCATTATTGTCTTAGTTGTTATAACCCACTCTCTTACTTCTTGTGTCCTGATGACCACCAAGTTGAGGGCATTTGAAGCCTCAAATTGTGTCATCAAATTAAGGTGGCCAAATGCCTTATTTGTTGTATAAAGAATGAAGATCTTTTATTTATTATCATATTGCTTTAAATAATTAAATAATTTAGCATCTTCAATGATATGAGGAGCTAATTCAACCCTCATTATAATAATAGCCTCTAAAATATTATACAGTCTTGATGCTACACTTTGCACATATATTTCAATCTGTATGGGAACATGAACTATTTGTTGTTGTTCCTTAACTTTTTTTAACTCTTGCTCAATTTCTTTCATTGCCAGTTTTCTTCCTTCATGGAGCTTGAATAGAGCATCCTTGTGTGTCTCAAAATAGGATTTGAAATCCTCAATGTAGGGGGACTTCCCCAATTTCTTGTTTTTCCTCTTAGACAAAGTGAACACCTCTTGTCTTTCCTCCAAAATTAGCCCCCTTCCAGTCTCGTCTTTGATTTTCCTTTTCTTCACCCTTTGGACACTCCTTGTAGACTTGTCAAATATGGAGTTCACTATGGGCAACTCTATGATTATAAGATTTGGTTGTTGAGAAGCATGTGATTGAAAATCAGTTGCCCATTATGGGATGACCAGTTGAGTGGTGTTTGTTGGTTGAGTGTCTTGAGTTTTAGTCTCAACCAATATGTCCCCTGAGGACTGCTTCAAGGCCTCTTCAATAAATGGGTCAAGAAGGACAGGGCAAATTATCTTAGATCAGTCCACACCACCATATTGAGGCAATGGGTGGACTATATACACCTATTTCTTCTTTCCAGCCTTCTTTGATGATACTACAGTAGTGTCTTGAGAATAACTAGAGGGAAGCATTGGCAAACCTGACTGAGTCAATGATATATGTAGTTGTAAACTTGCCAAGGCTCCCTTGGCTTTCTTATATGCCTTATTTTTGGTCTTTGGGGGTGTTGGGGTAATGGTAGAAGGGGAATGGATATTGAGGACACAATTGGAGGAGTATAAATTACTGGGGAAATGGATACTATAAGGGTGGAGGAAACATCCTCTACCTTTGGAATGACCAAAGATGGTTGCACACTAGGATCAAAGGAAACAACCTCTACTTTAGGTACCACAAGGGAAGGGGAAACACTAGGATTGAGAGAAACAAAATCAAACAAACTAATAGACAATAGGGAAACAAAAAATATGATAGGAGTGGTAGAAATTGAAGGAGTTGCGCCCTCACCTGATTGATATCCATGTAGTTGTGCTTTGCCTTTGGTATCTTGGAAGCTCAAAACTTTAACTTTTTGTAGCTCTTCCTCATCATTTGTAGACTCACCTCCTATTGCATGTCTCTCCCTTGATGGTCCTTATATTGATATATCTTTAATAGTTTGAATTTATGGAGGGATGTGAAATACTGACCATTATTTGGGGAAGGAATTTGTGTGACTATATTGAGAATGATAGGCATGGTTCGGTTCAGATATGGTGATGGAAGTCTCTTACAAAAATATGATCCCCCCTAATCAAAAGGTTTTGTCGAACTCTATTCAAGCCAAGCACAAGGTTTTCTTAAGTAACAAGGAAGATTCCATCTTCTGGATGGGCTCTAGGACCGGTGAGTGTAGACAACTAAAATGGGCCACCAATGGATCCATACCCGACTTTAAAAAAATTCTTACCAACCATTGAATATCTAGCCTAAATTTTTTTAAATGTCTTGAATTTGGCTTCATCACAAATAATTAAATCAATTTGGCCCATAAATCAATTAAAAAGAGTAAATGCCCAAATCAATTAAATCAAAACTTGCACAAATATTCAAAAGCCTAAAAGAGATTAATTAACAATCAAATCCTAATTGAATTCATCCATGAGCAATTAAATCAATTATCAAAAAGGAAAATTCAAATATCCACAAATATCCTAAAAAGCTAATCATTACCTTTTGTGAGTTATCCAAATGCAAAATATCTTAAAATACACCTATTCCATGCTAATCGTGAGATTTTGGGCACCTTTTAACTCTATTGGGGTTAACTAAGCCAACCAAGGTCAAGATTTAACTCATTCTAAGTCATTTCAAAACCTATAAAATCAAGCCTAGAGCTCTTCATTTGGAGAGCTTGGAACATAGTAGAGTTATAATGCAGGATTTGATTCATCAAGGAAATGCATATTGTTATAATGCCAAAATTAAGCCAAGCCAAGCCATTTTCAAGCAACATCAAGCCAAATCCAAGCTAGCGATGGTGTTAAGATGATATGGATATAGCCAAACCCCATTGATGAAGAGTTCTTGATCACAATATGAGCAAGCCAATGAACATATCATTTGGAGAATTCAAGGAAGGTAAGAAAAATTTGTAAGTTTCTTTACATTTTAGTTGAACTTTATCATTTATCGTTTGTTCACCAAACTCCCCCTATGATCTAGGCATGGAGGTGTTATGTTTTTTTAGTGTGTTTGTTTTTATTTTGATTTCATTTTGAGACTAACACTTGATTTAACCTCCCCTCCATCATCAAATTCCTAGAATCATAAATGGCACGTCTGGTGGGATCATGAGCATCCCACATAGCAAGGAGATCAATATGCAGGTCTTAAATAGAGAAATGGATGCTTGAATCTCTCTAAAATTTCATTTATAACCTTATTTTGGTCATATTTTGATTTCTTTTTATCTCTCTAATCTACATAGAGACCAACGATGGTAAAGTACAATCAAAGATGGTTTAGCCTAAACTGCGTGCAATTTTGCCTAACCACCACCGATTTTGTGTAACCATCGATGGTTAGACTGCAGGGTATAAAAATCATTAAATCTTTCATTTTAATTTTTTTTAAATCAAATCCTTGTTTTCTTGGTTTTAAAGGCTTTTAAATCACTAGACTTAAGTTTACTTTACAGGTTTTCTCGATGTTTGAACTAACTAGGGCTAACCTAACATGTTTGCCTTTTGTGATTTTGCCTTCGAGTTCAAAAGTCATAACTGATGATCTTTATTGATTGGTGGTGATTTTTCTTGACTGGTGATGGTTACCTTCAAAATGACTGTCATGGTTACCTTAAACTATTGGTAGTTATCTATGACCATCAACGGTCACTGTGTGAAATAAAATAAAAACTTGAAAGCTAAAATTTAAACCTCATTTGCTTAACAAGAATTTACTTCAAATCAAGGGTTATTATCTAACATTTTTAGGTTGAAGGATCGATTTGAACACTAAATTTTCTTATTTTGACTAACCAAACATTTCATTTTGGGCTTTAAAAATAACTTAGTCAAATCAAACATTTCAATTTTGGGTCCTAAAATGAACATGTCAAATCTTGCACATTTAGATGTTGGTATTTAAAATGAATATAGGATTGGTTAAATCTTAGAATAATTTCATTTTTAGTGCTTAAAATGAATCCTAAGTCTTGAACATTTCCAATTAGTGCTTTAAAACAAACTTAGGATACATCTTGAACATTTGAACTTTGGACTTAAAATGAACTGGATGGTATTGCTTGATTTAGTCTTTTGGGCAAACATTCTTTCAAATTTTTGAACTTAATCCAAGGGGTTAGTAACGAACAACATCATATTCAATTTGGTGCTTAAAAATCAAACTTCACTTAAAAATTATTTACAAATTGTTTGTTGATTGTTTATTTTCACAAAAAGGATAGCGCGTGTATGTTCTCTCCCCATCCCCTATAGGGAACTTGTGGGATCAAAAGTGCCTTTCCATTGCATTTGGTGCCTAGTCCAAGGTGTAAAAATAAATTTTCCTAAGCTCTCCTCAAACTCATATAGTATTGGGTGATCTAAACATAACCCTAAAGTCTTTCTACCCGTCTTTTATTTTCATGCATTTTGGCTTGTGAAGGGGGTGTCATTACCTCTCACAACTTATTTAGGGAAGCATTGAGTCAGGGCTTCATTTCCCAGTAGTGTTTCAACCCCTCTCCATGGGGGGGTATATAAATTGGGACTGCCCTACTAGGATGGTGGTTTGAGTAATTAAACCATCTCCATTAGTGACAAGCTAAGCACATAACATATGATCAATCTAGACATCACACTACACTGAGAAAGTGACAGATGTAGTGATTATGAAAAGGATAAGACCTTTTCATAATAAGCTAATTGGTGCATACTCAATTGATGTGTTACTTATCTTGTGTGCATATTGAAATTTTGTACACATGGGATCAATCTAGATGATAGAAAACTTGTAGGTTTAGTCAACCCCACTTTGCCACACCTTGATAGGATCTAGGATGATACACTTAATTATATTTTTATCATTTATTCTTTATTTCTTGGTGTGTTATAACTAAAACTTGTTGTTTAAACCATGTCATGAATGAGTTTTATGTCCAACACTACTCAATTATTTGAGGAGATGTTATGTCATCCATTTGACACCTTGCTTTAACTTAGAAAAATTTTGTATAAAATCATTAAATATAGGCACTTGATTGAGACGAGTAATGTTATGATGCCCAAATCATTTCAAGTCTTGTGCCTTTGAATTCTTTAAAACATAAAATTATCACATCTTTTGGGATTGTTAAATGTTGTTACAATACCTAAATTGTTTCAATAGACTTGTCATGTCTCCAAATTATCATTATTTGCAACCAATAATTTGAGCCTTGTTGAATCTTTGTTTAACATAGTCATATTGTTCAAATTTGCCTAGCTTGTTGTCATCAAACCTTATGTTACCTTAAGTGAGTCTTTGATTAACTTTTACAAGTTTGGATCCAAACATTGATTGATTTCGGTTTAGGCCTCGACACGTGGGGCTAATACACAAATCTTTCTCTTTTGGGTTGTGTAGCTTAGGTTAATTGATTACTCAAATTTAGAAACTTTATTGTTTTTGTCTTTGTTTGATAGAATTAGTCCATCTTCAAAGTGCTCTTTGTTTAGTGTTTTTCACCAACCATATCATATTTATGTCTAGAATCAAGTGCTTATTCTTTACCAAACTATTCCAAGTTTGTTAGATTAATCATCATCCTTTGTTTCAAGTCTATATTTTGATGCCACGTTTGGCCAAAAGTCCTAACACAACTTGTTTGAGCCTAGATTTTGACTCCGTATTTGGATAAAAGATCTAGCAACATTTCCCTTTCCTAGTTTTAGACCTATTTGGAACATGTTTGGACATTAGAGTTTGGTATCTTGTTTTTAGGTCATTTTACTTGACCTTGTTTATGTAAACCATTTAACGTTAGACATTTGACATTTTACTATTTTTACCAAATCTTTGCATCAAACTTTTTGGAGATACAACTCCACCATCAACCAAGCTAGATCATGTTTAAACCCTTTGTCTTTTCAGACATAGTTTTTCAGAGTTTGCAGAACTCTAATTCCATCTTGTTGTGAAATATTTGTCATAGATTTGACTATGGCTCACTATACACATAGTGGAATTAGGTATAATCCAGGATATGGAAATGTTAGCATTCAAGAAGACTTTGTTCAAAATGCTTATAAATATGATATTGTTTGGGAGATGGATTCCTATCCACCATACAACACCCAAATAAGGGAGCATAGTCAAGATCTTTTGACCAATTATTTGGTTAGCACGCCTTCATACATGGATCAAGATCAGGAGTAGACAACCCAATATTTGGCTAATATACCTATGTTTACAAAAAAAATCCAACAACAACAACCTTATTATGGTATAATTCCATCAAATTATGAGGTAGGGCATGGCAATTTGACAAGTTTATCAAGAGGGCATTACAATATGTCTTATCAGAACAACGATCAGGCCTCTTCTATCAACCCTAATGCCATAGTACCAATACCCTATCAATATCCTCGTATGTTTGTCACATAAAGAGGCCTCATAGAGGACCACTTCATTAAAATATAGACATCATATAAACATATCGATACCTAGCACATAACTTTAATCAGATGACCATGTCAAACAAGCCTCTTATTGATTTAGCTCCTTCAACAAGAGTTTTAATGGAATTGGTTGGTCAAGAAAATTAGAGTTTAGACCCATTTACACAAAACACTTTGGTCAAAAACATGTTCAACACCCCAACTATCGAGGAAGTGTCTTCTACTTCTACACAGAATAATGAGCAAAATATAGTGGACAATGCGCAAGCAATGTCTAATTTAAACCAAAGTGGTGTTAACATGCAAATAAATAGTCAATAATAAAAATGTGCCTTTAACCAACACCATGAATGGTCAACAAACATAGGGAGTAGGAGTTTATACATCCTAACCTCAACCAACTACCTCTAATCCTTAACCAACTACTTATTCTAGCACCCAACAAGGATTAAGTAGTCAGCCAATGACCAGTACCGCACTACAACAAAATGTAACAAATTTTACTTCACCCTAATAGGTGACTACTAATATTCCATAATAATAGGCACAATCTAGTATACCCATGCAACATAGGTAAAACATGTTGCCACATCAATAGGGGGCAACCAATTTTCCACCTCGCCAGGTAACAACAAACATACCTCTTCAATCATAGATTAACATGTCGATCGAAAACCAAATAATGTCTAACCATTAATGTGTAAATATTAGTCAACAACAGATGTTAAATATTTAACATGCATCCCCTTCCCATTAGGAATTCACACAAAAAATAGGTTTTAATGTTTCTCATGTACCTACTAAGCAATAGTTGCCTTTAGTGTAGAACGTGCCCCAAGTTTAGAGATAGGGTCTTGGTTCACAAGTTCCCTCTCAATAGAAAGGTTTGACTAGTTGATAACATGTCCCTATTTAACCTCAATAGGCATAGTATGGCTATATACCTCCATCCCAACCTCAATATCCCCAACCATAGTATCAAGCCTACATCCTCAATCCTAACTAGAACATCACACAACCTCACATGTAATTTTAATAATCACACCCTAACCCTTGCATGTGTATTTTTGGTCCATTTCCTAGTGAATCCAACCTACCCTAGTAAATGCCTCCATCATACCTTGGTCAAAGTAATCTAATTATAACTACTCAACCATCACCTCAATCCAATGTTCCCACAAGTTTCCTCGAACAAGAGCTAAAATAAATGAAAGATGCAATTTTTGCCATCCAAGCTAGAAAACAAGTCAAAAAGTTTAAGTTGGATGACATGTGTTCTTACCCTTTCAACATGGAATACTTGTAGATACCATTTCCTCTAGGCTATGAGCTACCAAAGTTTGACAAATATAAGGGGAAAGGTGACCCTAAGGCTCATCTAACATAATTATTTGTCACGTGCCAACCATTGGCCTATAACGACATATACTTATTATTGTTATTTCTAAGAAGTCTAGCTAGACAAGCCTTGGAATGGTTCTTAAAGTTACAAAAAAAATTATTTTCTGATTTTGATGATCTTTTAGACAAGTTTGTGCAACACTTCTCTAACAATCTTGAGCATGAAATTTCATTATTAGACTTATCATAAGCAAAACAAAAACTAGGTGAAAGATTTTCCAGTTATCTACAGTGATGGAGAGCCCTTGTAAGCTATTTCACCCATAGTCTACCAGATAAGCAACTAGTCGTTGTGTTTACCAAAAATCTACATGATGAGATATCTTACTATATGGAGTTGTAGTGTGCACACATTCAAAGAGATCATTGATAAAGGTTTACTGATTGAAAGAGCCCTCATTAACAAAGGGATTATTAAACTAGCCTCATCAAATCAAAATCAGAACAACAATGACCAAAATTAAAACTAGAATAGTGGTCAAAATCAACATCCAGACTAAGCGTAAATGTCTCAACCGACATAAGCCAACAATAATGATAGACCCAAGCATTTAAATCACAACAAGAATGTTTTAGGGAATAGAGTAATAGATTCATGACATGTATAAATGATGCAATCACCATCTGCTCTACCTATGCCACCTTTCCAACTTACTCCTAACCAATAATTTTTTAGTAGTCATAGTATGCACAACAAGTACAACAACCTAAACCAACACAACAAATGCAATAAATGTAATAACCAATGCCTTTGAAAAACCCTCCTCCAAGGAGAAATGTACCTACTCATCATGATTTTACTGACCTTGGAGATCCCATTGAATCAGTCTTTTGCAAGCTCTCAACAACTAACTTGATTAAAAGGCCTATTTAGAAAGATTAATTTTGTGAGGGTGCTGACATGCTAGACTGGTACAGGCTACAACAATTCTATGATTTTATTAGGTTTAATGGCCACAATTTGTAGTGTTATGTGCAAATTAGACATGTAATTTAGAATATGTTAGAAAATGGAGAGATCACATTAGATCATGGAGCTTCCACCTCCAATTAAAGCCTTTGCATTTATCAGAAAATTTTTCCCCAACATCAATAATAATAACAATAACAACATCAACATCAACAATAACAACAATAACTAATGCAACATCAATAAAAATAATATCAACAACCAAGGCCAACCCAATAAACTAAATAAAACCAACCAAATCAAAACAATGGACAAAACTAAGGTTAGAATGATAAAAATAACCAATAGACCTACCGTGCAATTGCACATGTTGTACATGACTATAACTCAGTTGTAGGCCATATTATAGGAGGTCACATTATAACTATTTTAATTAATCCAAGACCAAATATCAATCAGACAAGACCATTGCTAATCATACGAAATCAAGTAAACCATTTTGGTAATCCTTCATTAACTTGGGACTACACATAGGTAAACTAGAAAGCAAAGATTTTCATGTTGGGACCTTATACTAATAACTCATCATTATCTTGTGACCACACACAAGTGCATCAATAACCGAGACATATCCTATTTGGTCCCCCTCTACCATCATTTGTTAGCAACAATGGTCATGTATCTAATCCCAATTATGTAATCATAACTTAGTGGTCAAAGATTACCATACTAGGCTCATAACCATCTGCCACTTCACCCATCATCCAACTAGCCATTCTACCTCAGAACAAGCTATTTACCACTATCTAATAAAAGGCATTTGATATTATGGAATAATTACAAAAGATGTCAAAATAAATATCTATTTTAGATTTGTTGCATACATCAACCATCCACAAAAACATCTTGATAAAGTTCCTTGGTCAATCGACAATTCCAAATGACATATCTCTTGAAAAATTTCAAGCTTTAGTTGGACACCTAGCTCTAGCCTAACAAGTAACCTTCAACCAAAATTCTATGTCATCCCTTGACCCACTACATAATAATCCATTGTACATCTAAGTTTACATAAAGAGGTACACATTGATACATGTCCTCACAAATAATGGATTGGGTCTAGATATTGTGTTTTTAAAGCTCATCAAGCTTATCGAATACACCTCAGTATATCTCTAAGTAGAAACAATCACCATCAAAGCCTACAACAAGGATGAACGATAATCACAAGGCACCATTAGCTTATGAGTTATCATTGGGCCCTTGACCCATGATACACTTTGCCATTTTTTAGATCTTGACTTATCATATAACATAATTTTGGGTAGACCTTGGTTACATGAGATTCATGTAGTCCCATCAACATTTCACCAGTGTATCAAATTCTCCCATTCAGGAATGGAGGTTACTATTCCAGGAGATTACATCCACATGAGCATTACAAACATCTAGAGGTCAAGTTCAAGAGCTATAATTATCATTTCAGCATGAATCTAGTCACCAAGAAGGATAAAAGGAAAGACATACTTATTAATTAACCAAAAGCCAATTGCATTGACCTTGAAACCGTTGACTCACTTTCCCACCTGCTACCTCTTGAAATGTCTAATCATTATACCATCTTGGATAATAGCCCAACAAAATATGTGACCCATGATAACTTTCATATTGCAAATCTTCCACAGAACCCAAAGTTATTTGGAAGACCTAAATCCAAACCACTTCGTATGGATTTGCAAAGAAAAGACAAAGGCCAAATGTATAGTCCAACACCTATCATTTTCATACCAGCTTCTAGAAAATAAAATAACCCTCTTGAAGGAGATGAATCATTGTTATATAATGACAAATTGGTCGATTGAACAAGAATACAAAGTATCCTATTCCTAATTAGATCATGGAGAACCAAGACTATGAAGGAGGAGGTCTCAGGCCAAATTAATAGGGAATACTTGAGCTAATTTATATGACTTTGTATAAAGGAACCTATGGACTTAGATTTAAACCTCCTGGGGGTGACCCCATGTATCTTATTTAATTTCCATTGCCAATGACTAGTGATGATGATGTTGACAATAAAGCAAAGTCAGATCATAGCCAATTTGATGACTTAAGCCAAACCAATATGTTTAACAATAATGCCATTTGTACCCTTTGACCAATCATTCATCCTAATCCACTACCGTTGTATTATCCCCATCTAATAGACCAGGGCCAACAAGAATCCAATGTACTGGTTGATGAGTTTTAGAACAATGAAGCTTTATGTGATTTTCTAGGCCTTAAGGACAATGTTTTGTTGGGAGACCATAAATCAAGGTTCTCAATCAAACTAGATCCTGAAGCCTATTTTGGAGAGTGGGTGAACACCCTTAGCCAAAAATAATTAGAAAAAACATTAAGGTCCCAAAGTGAAAACCTCTTTGAAACACTTTTTTACTAGGGAAAAAGCAAAGATAAATGTCAGTCTAGTGGTGAAAACCTATTTCAGGTGCCACTAGATGAGT
Source organism: Torreya grandis (assembly GCA_037957365.1). NCBI lineage: Eukaryota > Viridiplantae > Streptophyta > Pinopsida > Cupressales > Taxaceae > Torreya > Torreya grandis. The sequence continues at coordinate 183,052 of JARHVA010006816.1, forward strand.
GTGTTCAACCTTATTCAAATATAGACTAGGAGACCACCAATGATGAACTTGTTTATGGGTCTGAGTTTAATCTTGAATAAGAATAGGATTTTGATCAAATCATCCAAGATACCAATGATGATGGACTTGCCTATGGGTTTGAATTCAGTCTTGAAGAATAATGAGCCTTTGATCACATAATCCAAGATTTCCCAACAACATTTATTACATGTCCATCCCTACCCTTGGTGGATTCTTATTCATCATGTCTACGAGAAATTGAAGAACCAATCATAACAGAGGACTCTGACATAGCCAAACAGTTCAAAACTTTGCCTGCTATTCTTGAAGATAGTTCAACCCTTTTAGTGGAAGACAAAATAGAGGTAAAAATAGGGTCTCTGGATGACCCAAAGTGGATTAAATTAGGCACATCCCTCATTGAGGATGAGTATGAAGTCCTTACAACCCTATTGAGGCAATTTATAGATATATTTACATGGACCTATTCTAACATGCCAGGTTTGGACCCTGCCTTGGTTTTTCACCACCTTGTGGTACATCCAAATGCCAAACCAGTGAAATAAAAGTTACGTAAGATGCATCTTCATATTGTTATATTAGTAAAGAAAGAGTTGGAAAAATTCTTCGAAGTGAGATGTATCAAGCCAATCGATTACTTTGAATGGATTTCCAATATTGTACCAATCAATGAAAAGCTAGAAGGAATCATAATCTATAATAATTTTAGGGACATTAACAAAGCTTGCCCTAAGGATGAATTTCCATTTCCAAACACTGACATGATTATCAAATCCATAATGGCTTATGTGATGCTTTCACTGATGCATGGTTTTTCTAGCTACAATCAGATTCAAATAGCACCAGAAGACCAACAGAAGACAATGTTTACCACTCCATGGGGAACATTATATTATCAAGTTATGCCATTTGGTCTTAATAACATAGGGACCACCTATCAAAGAGCCATGATAGTCATATTTCATAATATGATGCATGACATTGTTGAAGACTATGTCAATGACATACTAGGCAAATCAAAAATCTAGGTTGATCGTCCAACAGTATTAAGGAGGATATTTGAGAGTCTACATGAATACAAATTTAGACTCAACCCCAAGAAATGTGTTTTTAGCATTACATCAGGCAAATTACTAGGTTTCATTGTGTCTCACTAAGGCATAAAAGTTGATCTTGCCAAAGTACAAGCCATAACAGAGATGCCACCATTGACCAATTTGAAATAGCTCTATAGTTTGTAGGGCAAAATCTAGTCTATTCAACACTTCATATCTCAATTAGTTAATAAGTGCTACCCATTTACGTACTTATTGAAGAAAGGTGTAAAATTTCTTTGGCATGATGATTGTCAAAAAGCTTTTTAATAGCTAAAATACTATCTTGTGAATCCACCAGTCTTATAACCTCCCATTCAAGGAAAACCATTCTTGTTAGATCTGTCAGCTATTGACAATACCCTAGGGATGCTTCTAGCTCAACACAATGATAATGAAAAGGAGAATACAATGTACTATCTAAGATGTACACTGGTCATGTATGAACACAATTATACACCCATCAAAAAATATTATCTATGTATGGTCTTCATAACTTAGAAATTGTAACATTACATGTTGAACAATAAGGCCATGGTTATTTCAAAAGTAGACCCGCTCAAGTATCTATTATCAAAAACAACTTTACAAGGCTACATAGCCAAATGAATCATGTTTCTCAGTGAGTTTGAGATAGAATATGTGAACCAAAAAGTCATCAAGGGATAAGTTTTTGTAGATTAACTTGTTGAAGCACCCCTTGTAGACACAGAGCCACTCACATTCAAATTTCTTGACGAATCCATTATGACCATCATTGAAGCACCTCTTGAGGAGTAACATTGGAAATTGTATTTTGATGATTCATTCATAATGTATGGATCAAGGGTAGGACTTTTATTTATCACTCCATAGGGGGATCTAATCCAAAAATCATTTAGAATCAGCTTTCTTTGTACCAATAACATGGTCAAATATGAAACACTTGTAGTATGGATTCGACAGGTAGCACAACGAAACATCTCTCATCTAAAGGTTTATGGTAATTCATAGTTAATCATAAATCAAGTTATAAACCACTTTCAGACCAAAGATGATAAGTTGGTTCCCTATAAGGCCATTGTCAACACTCTCAAGCAATAGATTATCAACATCTAGTTTGAGCATATATCATGATCTAGTAATAGAATAGTAGATGCCATGGCTACCACTAGATCTTTAATTTGACACATAGATATAACCAAAGAATACCAATTTACCATTAAAAATATGATAGCATCAACTCATGAACCTTCAACCACTGTAATGATCTGTAATATTGTTGATCCCAGCTCTATGTGGTATTCAGACCTTTATGCCTATTTATATGACCATGTTTTACCACTTGACTTATCCTAAAAACAAACTAAAGCCTTCATCCACAGTGCCCAATGTTACACCTTACTTGGACCAACCCTATACTACCATAGTTTTGATGAAACTCTACTTTATTGTTTACCTTTGATAGAATCTATACTAATGTTACAGGAAGTTCATGAAAGGGTATATGGAGCCCACACCAGCGGGGTAGTCCTATCCAAAAATTTATTATGTACTGGTTATTATTGGCCAATGCTGGATGCATATGTAGTTACATATGTCAAAATATGCAATAAATGTCAACAATATGCTAATCTAATTTATGCCCCAACCAAGACTTTAAAACCAATGTCGACACCATGACCATTCACTACATAGGCCTCGATCTCATTAGAAATATAAACCCCACCTCATCAGATGACCATAAACATATCCTTACTGCCATAAAATATTTCACTAAGTGTGTTGAAGCCATACCCCTCACTTATGTGACTGGAAAGTAAATCTCCAAATTCATCTTTAACGATCTCATCTGCCACCATGATATCCCTTCTAATATCATATCTGATAATGGAGGATCATTCAAGAAAAAGGATGTTGAATTGCTATGTGTTGAGTAGAAAATAAAACAACACTTTTTCATGGCATATTACCTTCAAGGTAATGGTCAGGCTGAAGCGTCAAATAAAACCATTGTCAACATCCTTAAAAATATTCTTAATGATGCCGATCATGATTGACACCTCCAAATATTTTGTGCCCTCTAGGCATACCATACTAATCACCACACCCCAACCAAAGCCACTCCATACTCACTTGTTTATGGCACTGAGGCCATTCTTCCCATTGAGTTTGAGTTACCATCATTACACATCTCTTTGAAACATATCCTGGATGATGAAAAATATCAAGTAGCTTGCCTACAAGATCTAGGGTTACTTGATGAGAAATGTATGGATGTGGTGAATAACCTTCAAGCATATTAGAATTGAGTTAACAACTAATAAAATCAACATGTGAAACATAAAAAAATTGAACTTGGTGATCTTATACTCAAATAAAACCAAAAGAATACCATGATCGAGAAGAAGCATAAAGAAAAGTTCAAACCCAACTGGGTTGGTCCTTTCATCATTATTACAGACTATGGTGTAGGAGTATATAGGATCACCACACCAGATGGGGATGAACTTGATGAGCCTATGAACATTATACACCTCAAGCGGTACTATGCTTGAGTAATACGATGTATTGTCTATGAGGACCATTTCAAGTTGTCCCCTATTATCAATATTCTTCTTTATACCATAAATTTTTATCATCCTACCAACTTATCACTTTTGCCTATCACTTATCTATCTACCATTCCATTCTATCAACCAAAACATGTTTTGATCCATCCTATCCTAGCTCGTTTGACCTTGGTTTATCCATTAGTTTCACATTTTCAGCATGAAGAATCAGATCAGTTTCAGCAGTTGTTTCAAGCATTCCAAATAGAGGCAATATTTTAGAGTAGTAAGATAGAAGTATTGGTAGTTGCATCCTTTGTTTCTTGTTCATTCTAATAATGTTTGTTTATGTGAACTTGATTATATCTACCTATAAGGGCATATCAATGTTTCATCGATCTTGATACTAATTATAACCACCTATGGTCAAATTAGTATCATTGATCTGATAAGTTGTATCTTAGTTATAACCACCTATGGGCAAACTAGGGGCAAAATTTATTTGTTGTGCCTTGACATACCAACTTGCCATTTCTATGTTGTATTATGCCACTATACCAACTATGCCTATTTTGTTTGAATTATCTGCTATGCTAATCAGATTCCTCCATTATAAAGTGGAACTACTATGAACTAGGGCCATTTTGGGACTATGTGGGCCATGCTCAATTCATGTTAAGGTCTGCACAGTCCTTCTTTGCCATCACACTCTTGTTATTTTGAGAGCAACATTCAAGTTTTTCCATACCCTCATTATTTTGTGAGCTTGGATCATTTAGTGTCTCATCATTCTCGATTGAGTTGAGATACTCAAAAATTCTAAAAATATTTGAAAACCATTTAGAAAAACCAAAAACATTGACCACTTCTTTGCCTTAAGGATTTTAGGAACCCTTACTAAATCACAAGAAATCACTTGTCACTTAGTTTTCCCATCCTTTTTGGCCTTTTATCCCATGCACTTTCCATTTTTCAAGACCATTCATGTTTTTATATTCCCCCATCATGTTTATTTGTTAATTTGTCACCTATTTTCTAGGAGAAATGTTCATTGTGTTGTTCGTGTCACATTGTTTGTACTAACATTGGGTCTAACTATTGTTTGTTTCTTTTTTATTGTTTGTGTGCTTATTTGTTTTCTTTTAGCACTATTGCCTTGATTCAATTTATGTGCATTTATTAGGTGATTCCTTGTGCATTTATTCTTGAATCCATCCATATTCATACGTCATCATTATCATCATGGTATTTATCATCGATGCATTATTTTCCTTTGAGTATTGGATCACAAGAGTTAATCCTTATGCATATTTTGGCTAAGTCCTTATGGTGTTCTATCATGATGCCTAACATCAAGTGTTATAGTAAAAATAAGCTTTGAGAAGTCTACATAGCAATGACAAAATTGATATCTACTCGACACTGGCACCAGTAACTATCTTAATCATATCCCAAATAGAGTAATTAAACAACAACATAATTACAACCTTTATTAGTTTGGATGAGCATCTCCCTACTAACATGTTCTCCTAATTCATCTTTATCCTTTGTGTCAAGTTGTCATCATGTTTTCAATCATCAACCATCAATCTTGTTTGCCATAATTGGGGTACAATGCTTATAATCACCTTTAGGCAAACCATTGTACACTGTCCCACCTACATTTTTGATGATTCCAACCACCTTTTGGAAAATCATTGTGTTATCACCAATTTGAGGGTTAATGATTATAACCACCTTTGGGCGAATCATTCACTTTATTGTACTTGCCTAGGGCATGTTATTATTATATTTGTCTGTCCTAACTGGGGAAGCTCCATATTCTTAATAATTATAATGACCTTTGGGCAAATCATTATGTTATCATACTTTGTTACCACTATCAGGGTATAATGCTTATAACTACCTTTGGGAAAACCATTGTACACCATCCCACTTGCATTCTCAATGATTCTACCCAACTTTGGGCAAATCATTGTGTTTTCACCCTATCATCTTCATTTGTTTGGTACCCTCATCTCACTTCTTTCTTTTGAGGAATCATTTGCCATTATTGCCAACTGCTCCCTCGAGGGGGCACCCTATAGTTCATCCATCATTGTTGAAGTCATAAGCATACAAAACATTTTTAGTCTTTGAGAAGATGTTACCATGCTTATAACTTGCAACATCTTCCCAAATAGGGGCAAACTATAGACATCTAAAATTGGCCACCAATGGCTCCATACCTGACTTTACAACAATTCTTACCAACCATTGAATATCTAGCCTAAGAATTTCTAAACATCTCAAATTTGGCTTCATCATAAGCAAGTAAATCAATTTGGCCTATAAATCAATTAAAAAGAACAAATACAAAATTAATTAAATCAAAACTTCCACAAATATTCAAAAGCCTAAAAGAGATTAATTGAAAATCAAATCCTAATTGAATCCATCCATGAGAAAATAAATAAATTATCAAAAATGAAAATACAAATATCCTACAAAGTGGATTATTACCTTTTGCGAGTTGTCCAAATACAAAATATCTCAAAGCACACCTATTCCATGCTAATCATGAGATTTTGGACACCTTTTAACTCTACTGGGGTAAACTAAGCCAACCAAGGTTAAGATTTAACTCATTCCAAGTCATTTCAAAGCCTATGAAAATAAGCCTAGAGCTCTTCATTTGGAGAGCTTAAAACACAATAGAGTTATAATGCAAGATTTGATTCATCAAGCAAATGCATAGTGTTATAATGCCAAAATTAAGCCAAGTGTTTTATTTTTTAGAATAATGGGGTTTTATTCTAAATTAAATAAACAGGCCTGAGTAGGATAAATCAGTAAATAATGAATAATAATTAAGCCAGTAATTTGTGTAAACAAATTATATTTTTACCTTTTCTAATAAATAGTAATAATTAAAATAAAATCAAACTTAGATGAAAACTAACTGAGACAGATGTTGTAGGGTCTGGAAATTTCTATGCAGACTTGGGAGACTGTCACAAATAGGATTCTAGAGTTCATTTCTAGTTTGGATAGGAGCATCAAAAGTGGGACACCTTGTTGTTCGATGCTACAATCCTTTTTTGGTGATTTTGTCCAGGTGATCTGAGTTTTTTGGGTTCTGCTCAACAGGTCTGTGTTACCCTAACAGTGAAATATCAAAGCCCAAAAGTTTGTGAAGATCAGTGTGCATCTATTTTAATATTTAAAACCCTAGGATCTCTTCATGCTTGAAATTGAATGGAAACTTAGGAAAGAGAGAGAAGGGGTTAGTGTGTAAAGGATATGTTGGATGCAATTCACACCTTGTATGTGGGTACATTGCCTACATACCAATACTCGGAAGAGGGATCAAGCTAATGCAATTTTCCCATTGAAGTGTTTGTTGTAATTATGTATGAAAATGTAACTATATGTGAAATTTGGTGTACTTCGAATGACTAGGGACTGGTGTAAAGGTTGAATAAGCTTAAAATACTATTGGATAGTTGTATGTAGAGAATAAGGAAAAGTGCTTGTATTCTTACTTCTCTCTTGCAAATGAGTGTCAAACCCTCTAAATGGACTTTGAATGGCCTTTTATAGGGGATTAAATTATCATGGGTTAAATGAATTCACCTTAGGCCTACATGAATTAGGATAAGGATTCAAGAAAATATGACCATTTGGACCTATTTTGCAATTGGAAAACAATGCTAGAAACAAGACACCGTGGGTTTCAACACTCCTGTCCAAATTGGGCACTATTATCCAAAGGGAATGAGACCTGGGGGGATGGATTTGGGCCTAAAATAGTTGCTTGGGTCTGTAAGGGTTAAGTCTAAAAGGTTGTGGATGACTAGGAATCAGTGAAAGAAAAGTCTAAAAGGGTTGTGCAAGCAAGTAGGAGGACCTATGGATTAGATGTCTTTAGCAATATTTAAGTAACCAAATTTCACATTTTATATGACTATATTCCCCCCCACCCTTTATTATAGTGATGCAACAAAGTGAAATACTAGGATAAAAGAAAAAAATAGAAAGTGTACATGAACTTACCTACAAAAGTGAAGCCCATGAAGCTTTTATGATGTTGAGTAATGTTGGATAGTGCACAGAGAGCACATTATGTAAGTGTGAATTTATGAAATGAAACAAAGAGTAGATTGGTTCTTATTATATGTCATAAAAAATAAAAACATACAAAATTTAAGTAATAAAAGGGAAGAGAAAGTAATGAATACACCTCACCAGGTACGTAAACCAATATAAAACCTATTGTGATCCTGAGTAAGGTTGAGTAATGATAGATGATGTTGTACCAAAAGTTATATCGTGAATAGAATTGACTGCCCAATTCCCTAAAAAGTGGCTCAATAATGCAAAGGCAAACCCTTTGAATCCATCATTGCCTATTAAGTGAAGCTAAATGATCATTCAAGTGTCAATCTATGTTTGGACTATGTGTCCAATCCCTCTAAATAGGTGGCTCAAGAATACAAAGGTTAGCCCTTTGGCTCCATCATTGCCTACTGAGTGAAGCTAGAAATTGATATTGATATGTATGAATGTCATATGAGATGGCTCATGAAGCCCATGGATATTCTAAAAATCTAACAATGTGGCATGGATAGCCAAATGTATTCTATAAACTAGGCCATTCTTGGCCATTTTGAAGGATGGAAATTAATCCTATATGAAAGCCACTCTGAAACTAATGCACTAGGCTTATGTGAAAGCCAACTTGGGAACTCAGGTACTTTAGAAGTTAAACTTGTAAGAAGTTTAACTTGAAAAATGTAATGGGCACCTCTGTTACACCCAAAACTAACCCAGGTGAAACCCCTTATGACCCCAGAATGGTTTGCTTGTATTGTTTTTTATTTTGTGTTTTGCAAAGTCTTATACATGTAACATAAATATAGAATTGAAATCATAGACACACATAGCTGAAATAACCAACAAACTGTATTTATATTGATTACAAAATGAATAAACAAGTGCAATGTTGGCCATGTAATAACTCATTAAATACTCCAACAATGGAATGAACATTGTTTCAAGCAATTATCCTCAGTGAATACCAAAGGTAAAATCATTTTGTTCTCCATCCAACAGAACTACAGACTATGTAGGCTTGTTTCTATAGACTCTACAGGCTTGTTTCTATGGACTCTACAGGCTTGTTTCTATAGACTCTGTAGGCTTATTTCTACAAACCCTACATGTTTGTTTCTACGGACTCTACATGCTTGTTTCTATGAACTCTGTAGGCTTGTTTCTATAAACTCTGTAGGCTTGTTTCTACAAACTCTGTAGGCTTGTTTCTACAGACTCTGTAGGCTTGTTTCTCTTGACTCTTAATGCAAATAGCTTGGACACCAGCTCAGGTTGATAAGACATCAATTGAATATTGATTAAATGAGGAGATGAATGACACCCATCAGCTACTATAAGATGCTACAGTGACGTGGCTATTATAGTGATGTGGATGCTACAGTAGCATGGCTGCTATAGTGGTGTGGCTACTACAGTGGCACAGTGGCTACAGTGATGCAGCTGCATGAGGCTAAAAGCATAGACTCTAAAGACCAATCCCAAGTATTGATGTCTAGAGTGCTACAGATGGGAAAGACATTACCAAATGCCAAAATAACCTACAAACTGCAAGTGCATCATTTCTTCTTCTTATCCAACATGCTGAATGAAGCCATAAATGCTTTCTTTTATTATTTCTCCAAGGGGTGACTCAACTCTCATGAGCAATGTGGGATAGAAGATGTGCAACATTTTATATATTAAAATATTACTTATGTCTCCCTTGGGTACCATCCCCATAAAGTAAATATTAAAGTAACACTTTAATATTTTGCAATTAAGTTAAATGTTTTAGATTAAGGTAAAAGCAGGTTTTGAAGGGGCCCTGAAACCCTTTAACAGAATCATGAAAGATAAAACATTAACATCCACCAAGAATGGCAATCCTAAAACATACTGAAGAACAATATCTAAATCAGGTTTACAGGGACCTGAAACCACCAATATAAACCAATAAAAGCACCCAAGTTTTACAAGGACCTAAAACCTAAACAAAACTAGGCTATACAACCTAAAATCCAAGTTTTACAAGGACCTAAAACCTCAAACCCTAGAACCAGCGTCACCAGCACCCAATCCGTCCACCCGATCGTCTGCCCATTCTTCCCCTCTGCAAAGCTCAGAGGATTTGCTGCCATGGCAATCAAAACATCATCAAATAAATCCCCAACATTTGGAAGCACATCAACATGAGCCACGACCCCAGTCGATAGAAGGCAATGGCTAATAACTAGATCTGGTCACCAAAGGCCGAGCAGGCTTTATAAAACATGGTTCTGAAGCATTAAAATATAATAGTATTCAGACTCTGAATAACACAAGTGATAGTTCACCGAAAAGCTCTCATTGAGGAGTATCAAATCCAATCACCAAAATTGGCCTCCACTGTGTCTTGCTAACTTACTAAAAATAGTAAGTATGCTTGAAACTGAGTAAATCAACTCCATTTTGGCCCAAACTATAAATGACTAGGCCAAAATATTCTAGAATCCCTTTAAACCCTTTGTTAGCCCTCGGGACCATGTAAAACTAGGCTAATGAACGCACACACTTGGTCAACTACTAAAGTGGGGACATTAAAATCCACCCCCCTTGAAATTGCTTGTCCTCAAGCAATCTCAGCCCAGCCTGCTGAATAACCTACTCACTCTCCCATGTAGCATCCTCCTCCGAAAGGTCTCTCCATCTGACCAAATACTCCTTCACTATCTTATTTTTGAGTTTCCTCTCTCTGGTGTCTAGAATAGCCTCAGGTATTAACACAAGCTTACCCTCCTCATCCAAAGGGGGTAAATTTGTAGAAGGCACTACACTCTGACCAATGGCTTTCTTAAGCCTAGACTCATGAAATACTTTGTGCACCTGACTACCCTCTGGGAGCTCAAGCTCATAGGTGACTTTTCCCACTCTGTAAATCACCCTATAGGGACCATAAAATCTAGGTTTTAGCTTCTCTGCTCCACTCTTCTTGAGCGATGACTGCCTATATGGATGTAGCCTCAAATACACCATGTCCCCCACCTCAAAGCTGTGTGCTACCCTATGTTGATCAACATATAACTTTTGTTGACTTTGAGCCTATTGTATATTCTCCTTTATCACTCTCAAGATATCCTAACTATCCTATAATAGGTCTTTAGCTTTGGGCACTTTGGTGTCCCCTAAAGCCAAATCCATGAAGCTTGGTGCTTCATACCCATACAATGCCATAAATGGAGTCATCATGATGGTAATGTGATATGTGGTATTGTAACAATACTCCCCCATGTGTAACCACTTAACCCAAAATCTCTGTTGTGCAGTCACATAGTTTTTCAAATAACCTTCCACCCATTTATTTACTATCTCTGTCTGCCCATATGTCTGAGGATGGTAGCTCGTACTAGGTGTAAGATCTATACTACACAGCTTGAACAACTTCTGCCAAAAGGCACTCATGAACTTACTATCCCTATCACTAACAATAAATCTCGATAACCCATGCAACCTGAAAACCTCCCTGAAGAAAAAATTTACCACTTGAGCTAATGTGTAAGTAGAAGGGATAGCAAAGAAGTGAGCAAACTTCATCAATCTGTCTACCACCACATAAATGTAATCTCTTCCCTACACTCATGGTAGGCCAGTGATGAAGTCCATAGAAATGCTTTCCCATTTCCTGTCTAGAATGGGCAAGGGTTGTAGTAAACTAGTAGGAAACATGTGCTCTTCCTAATTTTACTGACAATTTACACACTCCCTGACATACCTTTGAACATCATCCTTGAGCCCTCTCCATGAGAACTACTCTCAGATTTGCTTGTAGGTCTTGAAGACCCCCAGATGCCCAGCTGTAGGTGCATCATGAAATGTCCTCAGTATCACCTCTCTTAAATGTGATTACAGAATCAAATAAACCCTATCTTGAAATTTGATCAACCCATCTATCACCTCATAGCGATCATCTTATATAGTACCTAAAATTAATCCAGAAGCCTAAGCATCTCCAACATACTTTGATATAATCTTATCCCTCTAATCTCCTAAAATCTCTACAAGAGCACAAATGTGAGGTCTTCTGGATAAGCCATCAGCTACTACATTCTTCTTCCCTTTGACAAATTCAATGTCAAAGTCATAAGCTTGTAATTTAGTGACCCACTTCTGTTGCTTGTCATTCAAGTGTCACTGGCTCATGAAATACTTTATGTTGTTATGATCTGTCTTGATCACCCCTCCAACCAAGTAGGATCAGAATTTGGCCAAGGCATGCATGATGGCCAACATCTTTCGATCATAAATAGAATATCTCCTCTCCACCCCTCAGAGCTTCCTACTCTCAAAAGTAATGGGATGATTCTCCTGCATTAATACTACTCTAATCCCATCACCAGATGCATCATAATGAAGCTCAAAAGGCTTCGTAAAGTTGGGTAGAGCTAGAACTGGACATGAAGACATCACCTGCTTGAAATGCTCAAAACACTACTATGTTGCCTTTATCCATACAAAAGCACCCTTCTTGGTGAGATATGTTAGTGGTGCTACAGTCTGTGAAAAACCCTTCAAAAATCTCTTATAGAATCCACATAATCTAAAAAATCCTTTGAGTTGTGTAAGGCTTGGTGGAGTAGGCCAATCAACAATCACCTTAATCCTTTTTGGATCCACCTTAACTCCATCAACACTAATAATATGGCCAAGGTAGAGCAACTTTGTCATGCCAAACTCACACTTCAATTCCTTGGCATATAGTGACTTCCTCTCCAAAATAACCAACACCTCCTCTAATTATTGTAGGTGCTCCTCCCAAGTCCTACTGAATACTAGGATATCATCAAAGAATATCAATAAAAATATCTGAAGCTGCCCTCTAAACACCTGATTCATACAACTCTAGAAGGTAGCTGGAGTGTTGGTTAGCCCAAATGGCATAACCAAAAACTCAAAGTGTCCATAGTGACACCTGAAGGTAGTTTTTTCTATGTCCTCTATTTGCATTTTGATCTGATGGTATCCTAAACGTAAGTCTATCTTTTTTAGAGAAATACCATGTTCCATGCGGCTCATCAATCAACTCATCAATCCTAGGGATGGGGTACCTATTATTAATTGTCTTCTTATTGAGAGATCTATAATCAATGCACATACACATTGTCCCATCCTTCTTCTTTACCAAAACAATTATTGAAACAAAGGGGCTTTTGCTTGGCCTAATATGCCCCCATCTCTAATAGCTCCTTTATCAACTTCTCTATCTCATCTTTATGCTTTTTAGGATTGTGGTAGGGGGTGATGATGACTAGTTTAGCCCCCTCCTCTAGCTCGACAACATGCTCTATACCCCTCTCGAGAGGAACCCCATGTGGAATGCTACCAAAGACCTTATCATGCCTAGAAATGATCTCTTGTATATTTGGAGGATGGATTTTAACCTATTGCTATGGAAGTGTAGGCATGATCAAACATTCAACTACCCACTCTACATCATCATGTTTAAATAACCATTCCATCCTCTTCAATGATACCACCCTAAACCCCACACCTGATAAACCTCGAAGCACCACCTTCCTACCCTGATGCTGAAACCTCATCTCCAACTTAGCCAAGTTGAAGGTAAACTCTACCAGAGAAGCCATCCATGTCATTCCCAAGATGACATCATGATCACCTATGTCAACTACATAGAAATAATCCTCCAAATTATAATCTCCTCCCAATCTGATGCAAAAATTTTAAATCTTCTGGGTGCATAATAACTTGTGGCCATTAGCCACTATGACTCTGAACCCCACATGTTGTTCTATTTAGAGAACTCTCTTGGCCACCATTTGTGCATTGATAAAGTTATGTGTTGCCCCTATGTCAATCAATGAAACCACATGCTACCCCTGAATCATCCCTCTTAACTTAAAGGTGGTGCCCTTTTGGACCCCTATCAACCAAGCAAAAGACTTCTCATCATCCGAACTCTCCTTAGTAGTGCTATCACCTTGACTAGACTCTGAATCTGAATGTTGTTCCTTGTCCTTAGAAGGTGTTTCATCTACTGAAAAATAATTCATTTGTCTAGCCTTCACCTTAAGTGGACATTTATGGGAAAGATCCCATGGCTCCCTACAATGAAAACACAATTTTTTCTTCCTGAGCTCATTAAGGGTATCATTGTCCAACCCTTTAGTTTCCCCCTTAGGCTGTTGAGTGTCCTTTTGAAATGTCTTCTTTTCCTTATCCTTCTTAAAATGAGAGTCCTTAGAGTGAAATTTACTCATGTATGAAGAAGATGCTAGGTCTCTCACTTTCTTAATAGACTCCTGAAGTGAAGAAGGGTTGTGTCCCTTTACCCAACCTCGCAAGGGATCGAAAAGCCCATCCATAAAAATAATAATGAGTCTCCTCTCAAATATATCTATCACCAATACTTATAGCTTTTGGAACTCAGTGATATAGGCCTCCACATAACCCCATATTTTAAGTTGTACTAGATCCTTGAAATGCAATTCTAGGTCCTTAGTGTCAAAGCACTCGATCAACCTCTCAGTGAACTCTACATATGTATCAATCTAGTTATGTCCAAGTGTCACCATCCCATGGTGCCACCACTCATGAGCACTACCATCTAGATGTATATCTATGTACTTGATGGCATCATCCTTAGGCATCAGTTTGAGCTAAAAATATGTATCGAGCTTTTGCACCCAAGCTTTGGCTGCAGTCTTGCCTATACTATCAAAATAGGAATTAAGAGCTTACCTACTTTCTTCTTAAGCTCATAATGTTGCTTCCTATTGCCTCTCTAAGGTAAATGTTTTAGCCTAACATCCATGTAGTCCCTAAAAGACATCTCACTCTAAAAATCCAGTCCAAAATTTCTCCAATCCTCCAGTATTTGGTCCTGTATCTCTTATTGTGTAGGACCAGCATTATTCTAGTCATTTTGTCTTGCAGGAAAACATGGCATGAGTGGTCTTGTAGTAGAAGAACCTACTCTAGCATATGTCCTAGTTCTTCTATTAATTTATGCATCTCCATTACCTCCATTACCCTATCCACCTACCTGGTTAACATTATTACCCTGGTTGGCATTATTGCCTTGGTTGGCATTATTGCCTTAATCTGCCCTAGTCAAATGTTGTGTAATGGCTATAGCCAAATGCTGAAATGTAGCCTATAGATCCCTTTGACCCCTAGCAAAATCACTAAGAATCTCCCTAGTGATAGGTTCTCCCCTTTCCCCATCTCTGTCACCCATGGCTGGTGCTGAAAAAGGGTCACCCTCCTCTTCAATCTCTGGGGAATTACATAAGTCTAGGTTTGTCTAGTTTCTCCTCAAGTAATATTGATGTGTTGGATGCATGAAACCTCACAGGATGGTTGGAAAATAGGCTTTGTTACCACTGAGGACTAGCTGTCACACCAAAAGTCTAAGAATGATCTGGGTCCTCTTCCAAACCCCTACATGGCCAGCCACATAGGACCACGAGGTGACATTCCGCTGCTCAAAGGCCCATGGATCACCATGGCATTCCTCATGGGGCCCAACCCCTAAGTAGGGGACATTACAGTCACCCCACCCTCCATAGGGCTTGACCTCAAGACTTGGCTTTGATACCATTGTAATGGGCACCTCTGTTATGCCCAAAACTAACCCAGCTGAAACCCCTTATGACTTTGAAACGGTTTGCTTGTATCATTTTTTTTTTGGTGTTTTGTGAAGTCTTATACATGTAACATAAATATAGAATTGAAAGCATAAACACACATAGCTGAAATAACCAACACACTATTTATATTGATTACAGAATGAATAAATAAGTGCAATGTCGGCCATGCGACAACTCAATAAATACTCCAACAATGGATTGAACATTGTTTCAAGAAATTATCCTCAGTGAATACCAAAGGTATGATATTTTTTTTGTCTAATAGAACTACGGACTCTGCAGGCTTGTTTCTATGGACTCTATAGGCTTGTTTCTATGGACTCTATAGGCTTGTTTCTACAGACTCTGTAGGCTTGTTTCTACAGACCCTGTAGGCTTGTTTCTATGGACTATGCAGGCTTGTTTCTATGGACTCTATAGGCTTGTTTCTATGGACTTCATAGGCTTGTTTCTATGGACTCTATAGGCTTGTTTCTATGGACTCCGTAGGCTTGTTTCTCCTGACTCTTACTGCAGATAGATTGGACACTAGCCTAGGTTGATAAGACATCAATTGAATATTGATTAAATGAGGGGATGGATGACACCCGTCAGCTACTACAAGATTCTACAGTGATGTGGCTACTACAGTGATGTGGCTACTATAGTGATGAAATTTCTACAATGATGCAACTACTACAGTGGCATGATGGCTACAGTGACATGATTGCATGAGGTTGAAAGCATAGACTCCAAAGACCAATCCCAAGGATTGATGTCTAGAGTGATATATATGGGAAGGACATTCCCAAATGCCAAAATAACCTGTAAAATGCAAGTGCATTAATTCTTCTTCTCATACAATATGTTGAATGAAGCCAAAAATGCTTCCTTTTATTCTTTCTCCAAGGGGTGACTCAACTGTCATGAGCAATGTGGGATAAAAGATGTGCAACATTTTATATATTAAAATATTACTTATGTCTCCCTTGGGTACCATCCCCATAAAGTAAATATTAAATTAACACTTTAATATTTTGTAATTAAGTTATATGTTACTTTAATAAGACTCCAGGCATTAAAATATAATAGCAATTAGAATCCGAATAGCGCAAGTGATAGTTTGATGGAAATCTCTCGCCGAGGAGTATCAAATCCAATCACCAAAACTGGCCTCCACTGTGTCTTGCTAACTTACTAAAAATAGTAAGTATGCCTAAAACTGAGTAAATCAACTCTGTTTTGGCCCAAACTAGAAATGACTAGGCCAAAACACTCTAGGATCCCTTTAAACCATTCGTTAGCTCTCAGGACCATGTAGAACTAGGCTAACACACACTTAGTCAACTGCTAAAGTGGGGAGATTACAAAAAACATGCCAACCACCTACAAATGGAGTAAGGCATGTAATTATTGAGAATGCTTGGGTAATAAACTGAACTCAAAAACAAAATAAGACCAATGTGCCATGCACATTACCCCTAATCACTAGTGTCTAGAACATGGATTCTAATTTGGAAGTTATATCAACTACCTAATCTAAAACTAAAAGTGAGAGCCATCATGTCATGCATGATACCCCCTATATCAAGATTCCCTAAGAAAATTGTACTGAAACTATTGATTTTCATTGATCTAGATGTGCAAAAATTGTAGTTGAGTTGAAATTTTTGCCTATTACTAGAAAACTTGGGCATTTTTCTACCTAGATAAGAATGCTAAAATGAGGACACCCTTGTGTTTGGCATTGCTATCCAGTTCTGGCACTATTATCTTGTGTTGAAACTGGTTGTTGATCTAGAATTATCACTATTTTTTTGTTCTATTTTGACTAGTTTGATCTCTGGATTCTAAATTGGGTGATCTGAATATTGTTGTTTTGACTACTAGGATCTTTGATCTCTATGACAAAACCCCTGTTTATTTCCCCCTCTTCTGAGGGTAGGAATGATGGAACTTGCAATGACTACCCTCAGAAAAAAAATATTCCTGCAAGTGTGTTTAGTTGTATAGATACATGATATAACAGTGATATTTGTCAAGATGTCTCTAGATATATCAAAGTTTCTATTGTGATCCGGACAATAAGTCAGATGATAATTCGGGTGATGGGTCCACCCCATTTGATGGCGAAACTTCTGGGAGCCATAACTTTTGCACCGTAGCTCCAATTGACTCACCGTTTGAACCATTGGAAAGCTAATAATGAGGGGAACATCATGAGATGGCATTAATATTTTCTCAATGAAGTTTGACCCCATAAAACCCAACAGAAGTGTCCCAAATTTCAATTTTAGTAGTCCAGTCTAAAAATAGTAAGTTTCTAAAAATAGTAATTCCTCGAATTTTGTATTGTTGTAAATCGTGGAAGTCGAACCAATTCATCTCCCTCAAGATTGGTGACCTTCCATATCCTCCCCACACCTTAAAAACATGTATAAATGAAGATGTAACCCGAAATGGAAATCAGGCATCTCTTCTCAGAGATAAGCATATGTTTGGGTCTGCAATTTTGATAAATAAAACATCTCTTTTCAGAGATAGCATTATTTGAATTGTGTTGTTCTTATTTTATATTTCAACCAAAGATTTTCAAGTTTTGGATTGAGAGATTGTTAGATCAATATGGGTATGCCTAGATAGATATAACAAAGTAAAAGCATGTGCAATGTACTGAACTAGAATTGAAAATGTTAGATGTTAGTTGTTAGTTGTTAGTTGTCAAGGAGGGATGGAGCATGATGTCCATCGTGGCATCCAAGAAAGCAAGGAAAATTCATGATATGGATCATGGCATTACAACAATAAAAAAAAATCAAGCAAACAAGCAAATGGACCAAGAAGTAAGAAACATACAAGGGTGACCAAGGGGCCATGCAAACAAGGGACATTAACACATGTCACTCAAACTAAGAAGCAAGCATACAAGGCATGTTCAAATGCCACATACACATATAATTTAAAACAAGTAAACATTGGCATGAGGGCCACAGGCACATAAAAGAGTACAAGTTAGGGACATTGACAAATGTCTAAAGGTACACACACATAAATAGAAGCAAAGGACATTGGCAAATGTCCTAAGGCACACATAAGAAACAAAACTAGAAATGGAAATGCAATCACATCTAGCTATGCAAAGCAAGAAAGGAAAGCATGTAAAAATTAGAAAGGTACAATCACATCTAACTAATCAAAGCAAGAGTGAAAGTGTGCAAGAAATGTTTAGTACAAGACTAGGTATATGCTAGGAAATACACAAGTGTAAAATACTAGTGAGTGTCGATGTGGTAATCTGTGTAATCTAGTAAGTAATGTATGTCAATATGATAAATTAGAGTGTGTAGTGTAGGATTGACATAACCTGGATGGTGTAGTCATGTTGAAGATGCCCCCAGTGGGTATGCATATCGATGTGTGTCTCGAATGTAAAATTAGGAATGCCCCCTCAATGGGTAGAGTAAAGCGGTCAAGTAGTTGGATTTCACTGCACACACTCAAAAGAGATCAAGTGAAGCATGGAAATATAGATAAATTGACATACAATAGCATGAAACAATAAATATAAGTCCTTAACATGATAGTATTAATGTAAAGCATGGATGATGCATACAATCAAAATGTTTTTGGTATTTTGATATATTTGAATGTTTTTGTGTTTTTAGAAATATTTGAACTATGTACAATCAAGTAGGAGCTATTATGTACAATCAATTCTGAAAGAAATTATGTATAAGCAATGCTGAGAAAAGATGATACTAATCGATGAATCTCATGGGAGATCCCTTATCATGGTGTCATATATCAAATAAAGGAATCATGCATGATTGTGAAGCATGAGTGAATGGTTGTGAATGTGACTCTGAGTATTTGGATTCATTTTCGATATCTTGGAAATCATAATAACTTGTATTGTTTCATTCATCATTATAATCTTGATTATGAACCAATGGAATGCTAGTGTTGACTTTTGTTTTATCTTGATCTTTTCCTTTGATAGATTGTGTCTGTGAATGATTTCCTTTAGGATGTTCAATAAATCCTAAACCTTGGTGACAGACATTATCAGTTGCTAGAATAGGATTAGTGATGCCTTGAGATGCTTGCCCAACCCTTGACCTTGAAAATCAAATTATTGTAGATATTTTTGGCCAAACCCATACTGCTTTGAAAGTTGATCCTCATTTTAGAGAGGTAGATTTAGATCTTTTTCATTCTTGACCTATGCTTGTGGTAATGTTTTTAGCTCTGAGTTTGTTTTTTGATCCTTTTGTTGTTCTGAGTTATGCTTTGGTAACCACTTTTGTACTATTCTTGAATTTGACCCTTTGTGAATGTGTTCTTATGTCACTATGGATTGTTTGACTGATTTACCTTGTATAAGGTCCTTATTATCAATTATTTGCTATATATGTTGTTTCAATGCAAAACATGAATTTGTGTGATGCCCATGCATTCTATGATGTGCACAAAAATATCTAGATCTTCTCATTGGATGTAGAGGAGGTAGTTTGATCAACTTAGATTTAATCATTTTTTCTTAGTACCTCACTTGAGCTCTTATTTGACCTTTGAATGCTTTTTAAATTACTAGTTGTAGAGTTACTTTGTTGTGATTGTTTGTTTTGATATGTAACATTGCTTGCAACCAATTGACTAGGTGAAGGTGCATATAAATGGTTGACATTAGGGCAAATTTGAAGCTTTTGTATTATAACCTACTTTTCCAATGTTTTGATCTTTTCATGAACAATTGATTTTGAATTTATAAATCTAAAATTAATTTGCTCATACTAGTGATTTGATCCCTCAGAGTCTCACAAGTGTAAACCCTAATTGCTTTTGATTGAACATGTAAACATATATGTTGAAGAGGATTTGAAGAAGCTATAGGCTGAATGTATGTATTAGGAATAGTAGTAGAGGTTGCCTCACATTTTGGAGGGGTGATAGCATGGACCTAGTTAGAAATAAAGTAGCTATCACCCTTTTGAGGGAGAGGAGGAGAAAGGAAATCTTTCCTCTGCATGAAATATGACATTGAAACAAGAGTAGCTAACGAGGCATATACATCTAGGTAAAAACTATGCATATAGGCTAAAATGCATGTAAGTGGAGTTATAAATTGTATAGAAATATGATTATAGAGAACATTCCACATGAGAGATAACAAATAAGGGATAGAGAGTATGGAGCTATGCATTGATGCATAAATATCTTTGACATGAATTATGACATTTCTAATGTGTTTATCGTGATAAGCTTGAAAATTATTTTAAAAAAAAGAAATCTTGTGTGTTTTTGGCAATGAATTTTTTAATATCATCCCATATAATGAAACATAAGCATGAAATATAGAGAATGAAGCTTTGTACTAACATATGATAGACTTCATCATTCATGTACATGATAGGGCCCATTATGGTTTCCTTGTTATTTGCAAGAAATGTAAGAACATTTGTAAATAAATGAGCATTATTTTTGCAATTTGATTATGGATGTAAGGTGATACCTCAAGAAGCAAATAGGTGCTAGTATATGCAACTTAGGGTTTTCAAAACTATTTTTGCAAAATACTATGAATTTTTGAAATTGAAATTGAAATTCTAATTTTAATATTCAACTAAAAATTTAGAAAATGATTGGAAAATTACTGAAAAATAACTGGAAGCTAGTTGATGCAACTAGGGTTTTTGAATGAATTTTATAAAATTAGTATGACAATTTTAAAAAATTGATATGAATTTATAGAAAAAATGTAGAATTTTGTTTGAAAAACTTAGAAAAAATCAAAAAATATTTCTAAAATTAGCAATAAATTTTTCCTAGTGTTTGGAATGTGTTTGTATGCCAAAAGGACCTAGTATGTGCAAACTAGGGTTTTAATAAAATATATTGATAAATTTTCAATTAATTTTAATATTTTTTATTTTTAAATATAGGAAAAATCAAGAAATTATGGAAAAAATCATAAATAATTTACCCTAGGGTTTCTAGAGTTTTTGTGCAAAATTCAAAGTAAGTCAGGTTCACCAAATATTTTATTATTTTTAAAGAATAATGGAGTTTAATTCCTAATTAAATAAATAGGTCAGAGTAGGATAAATAATTAAATAATATACAATAATTAAGCCATTGATTTATGTAAATAGATTGTATTTTTATCTTTTCTATTAAATAGTAATAATAAAGAGAAAATAAAATTTAGCTGGAAACTAAGACAGATGTTGCAGGGTCTAAATTTTTTTGTGTAGACTTGGGAGACTATCAAAAATAAGATCTTGGAGCTCAATTTTGGATTGGATAAGAGTGCCAAAAGTGGGACACCCTACTGTTTGATGATATAGTCTTTTTTTAGTGCTATTGTTCAGGTGATTTGAGTTTTCTAGGTTCTGCTCGACAGGTCTGTGTTACTCTGTCAATGAAATATCAAAGCCCAAAAGTCTGTGAAGCTCATTGTGCATCTATTTTAATCTTCAAATCCCTATGAGCTTTTCATGCTTAAAATTAAATGGTAACTTAGGAAAGAGAGAGAAGGGGTTAGTGAGTAAAGGATATGCTAGACGCACTTCACACCCCGTGTGTAGGCACGTTGTCTACATACTAATACTCTGAGGAGGGATCAAGTTAATGTAGTTCTCCCATTGAAGTGCTTGGTGTAATTGTGTATGAAAATGCAAATAGATGCAAAACTTAGTATACTAGGAATGACTAGGGACTGGTGTAAAAGTTTGAATAAGCTTAAAATACTATTGGATGGTTGTATGCAGAGAATAGGGAAAAGTGATTGAATGTACTTGGTTGTATTCTTGTTTCTCTCTTGTAAATGAGTACCAACCCCTCTAAATGGAATTTGAATGGCATTTTATAAGGGATTAAATGATCATAGGTTAAATGAATTTGCATTAGGCTGACATGAACTAGGATAAGGATTCAAGAAAATATGACCGTTTGGACCTATTTTACACTTGGACAACAGTGCTAGAAATAAGACACCCTAGGTTTTAGTGCTCCTGTCCAAGTTGGGCATTGTTGTCCAGAGGGAACGAAACCTAGGGGGATGGATCTGGGCTTAAAAGATCTACTTGGTTCTGTAAGGGTTAAGTCTGGAAGGCTGTGGATGACTAGGAATCAGTGAAAGAAAAGCCTAAAAGGGTTATGAAAACAAATAGGAGGACCTATGGATTAGATGTCTTTAACCATACTTAAGTAACCAAATTTTGAATTTTATATGACTACACCAAGCCAAGCCATTTTCAAGGAACATCAAGCCAAAGCCAAGCCAACCATGGTGCTAAAAGGAGATGGAGATAGCCAAACCCCATTGACGAAGACTTCTTGAGCATAATCTGAGCAAGCCAATGAACACATTATTTGGAGCATTCAAAGAAGGTAAGGAAAATTTGTAATTTTTTTTACATTTTAGTTGAGATTTATCATTTATTGTTTGTTTACCAAGCTCCCCTATGATCTAGGCATGGAGGTGTTATGCTTTGTTAGTATGTTTTTTTTCATTTTGATTTCCTTTTGAGACTAACACTTGATCTAATCTCCCCTCCATCATCAAATTCCTAGCATCAAAGTGAGTACAAGGTCAACTTGGGGTATCAAATGACTACTTATGAGGAGTAGTGGTGCCCTCGAGTTAAGCTTCTTTGTTAGAGCAACAAAGGCTTTACAAAGGTTGGTGCCTTTGCCTGGTTTGCTACTCAATACAAAATCTTGACCTAAGACATGCTCAAAAAAGGGGATTGTGTGGTCCCTTAAGATGATGCATATGTCTTTAGGATGAGGAAAGTGTGGATCACTTGATTTTTTATATCCCTTTGATTCTTCGAGCTGGGTTTGGTTGTGTAATAAATTGAGCTAGCACCGGGCTCATGTTCCTTCCCTCTTCCTTTCTTTCTCTTCATAGCATTGGGGTTGGGAAAGAGATGTGCTAAGGGACCTTTGGATTACTAGTTTTGCAATCCTCATTTGGATGCTTTAGAAGGAAAGGAACAAGCTCATCTTTTATGATGTTACTCTTGACCTCCCAGGGTTTTTGAACAAACTTGAGATTGCCATCTCTAAAGTGATTACCTCTCACACTTCCAGGAATCATGCTAATATTTACTTCTAGGATCTGTTGATAAGACTTAACTAGATGTTGATCAATCTTCCCCCTTAATGGGTTAAGGGTAAGTAAGGAAAATTCTTACGCTCATGTCATTACTACCTAGACTCCTCCCCTAGTCATTTTTTAAAGTTAAATTTTGATGGGGCTACCAAAGGGAATCTGGGAGCATCTAGAGCTTGTTGTAGTATTAGGGATTTATTGGGATCTCTCATTCGATCCTTGGTGAAAAATTTAAAGATGGCACCAATAATGAGGCTGAAGCCCAAGTGGTGGTCTTGGGCATTCAATTAGCATGCCAAAAAATCTAGTTATCGAAGGGGATTCCAAACTCATTGTGGATGCCATACATAATCACTCGACAAAGGCCTGGAGGTTGAATAATATCCTTAGCATGGTCTAGCCAAGTTTGGATGAACTTTTGTCTTGGTTTATTAACCATTACTATGGGGATGTAAATCAACAAGCTAGTTTTTTAACAAACGAGGGGATGGATGAAAGGGGTGATTACATCATGGATACTCATTTAGATAGATGGTTAGGTCTTGATTTGATCGATCAAATCTAAGATTCATTGATGACATCAGATTGTTTTTTAATTTAGCTTAGATATAGGTGTATTTATTACCATCATTATTATACTTTCAATCTTGTCATGTGTGAATGGTTTAATGTGGTATTGTGCATTGAGAGTGTAGGGCTTTTTGAGTATTATTGTTAACAGTTGATGCCTTTTCTATTTGACCCATTGAGAAGAATCATGTTTTTAGTAGTGGTGCTTATACTCACAACTATGGATTTTATGGATTCCATCGAATCTGTGCTTTCTCTACATGCTAATAAATGATAGATGGCACTCTGAAATGGTGTGGCAATCTATAGGTTGAAGCTTGGTCTTCACACATACCCATAAGAAACCTTGTGGCGATGCCCATGTTTTGGGTGATGCTAGTCATTTGAATATGCCATTTAGTTTACTGCAGGACACATATTGTGTTGAGGTGGATGCCACCCTGGTAGTGAGAGATTGACTATTTTTTTTTCATGTTATAATGTTTCTTTTTAGATGGGCCATTTCGGGTAAATTTTTTTAGTTTTTGAATATGTTAATCTTTATAAGGTTTGTTCTTTGATCTTTTTTAGGCTACCCTTTAACTTAAGGTAAGCTTTTAACTAAATGGATTTAGTGTGTTCTTTTAAACCATCCTCTTATTTTGATCTTTATATATGTACGAGTGAAAGGCCTTTTTAACCTTCATATCAATAAAAAATAAAAATAAATAAATAAACATTTAGAATTTAGTATTATTATCCTTAAGGGAACATGTGGCATTATATATGGAAAGTTTTGGTGTGTACTTAAGCTTTTATTACTCATAAGATCATTCAAACTATGGAAACTCTTAAGAGTATATTTGTTTGCTAAATGTTTCATTAAGTCTTTGGTCAAAGTACTTAACATATTTTACTAGTATTTTAATATTGTTCATGTTGACTATCTAAGTTGTATAATTGTTTTGTCACATGTATCTAGTGGTGGCAATTATGTTTCACTCAAATCTCTTTAGCGTTATAACAACCTTGTGAAGGGCATGGCCACTTTTAAGATTATAGAGACTGTGTTGGGAAAAGTGGCTATGTAATTAGATGAAAATCATCTTAATGATACTTTCTTTTTCAACTGAATTGTATAATAACATAATTGTAACAACAATATCTTATATGATGATCTCCTTGGAAACTTATTTAAGACAAATGTTTAAAATTATTTTTGAGTTTTATTTGATTTAGAGTTATCATGTAAATAATAATGAATGAAAGATTTTATGAGTTGTGATTTAATTATTTTAATAAGAAAAATAGTGTTTTTTACAGTTCATGTAAAATATAATAACTATTTTTATATACAATTATATGAATATTTTGGATCGACATTTCAAATTACATTATGATCCATCTTCATGATGAAAATAAAATGAATGATTACAAACTTAAATCTTTTTAAGAAAAGATAGAAGATTACAAGATAAATTGTATTCTTGCACTGTTTTAAATAAAATATCTAAATCTACAATTGTCATTAAAATTACAGTGTGTGTTCAGGGATATCAATCCAAAAACATCCACACTATTATATCTAAAAACATTCACTATAACATATATTATTTTAAGCATTGTTTTTGTATTATTATTATAATATTTATCATTTAGTAATTATGAGCCCTTCACTTAAAGACATTTGACATTCATGTAAAAGGAAATATGAGTACCTTTTCTTATATCGTTATTGATTTATGTTGGAACATATAAGAATACAAAAATATAATAAGGATTGTTTATAGATTTATTTTAATTTTAATCTTAATGTATGAAAATCATATTTATTGACGTAAATGTGAATCATGAGATCAATTTTTTAAGTTCAAGAGCATTTTATAAAACTCAATCTTGTATATATGATTGATATTATATATATATATTGAAAATATTAAATATTAAGCCTATACCTATTTTAAGGATGACAATAAATTGTATTTTTATGTAAAATTGTATATTAAAACATAGTTTTATATATTATGTGTAATATATATTATGGTGAAGTAAACTAAGTGATAAAATTTGAAAATAAAAAATAAATATATAAATAAGATAACTTAAAGATTTATATTTAAGGTTTGTAAAATTTTTATAATATGACATAAATGAAATAAGAACTACTGATTTTTTTGATGGGGTTGTCTAAGCAAATATTTATATATATATTATCTCTTTTTAGTGAAGTTGTAAAGATGACCACCCTTGATTATGAAAGTTTATAGTTTATCCTAATATTCATAGTTTATATTTCACCATTAAAATATTAAAATTTTAATATTATTAACTTGAATATTATATTTAACTTAATTTAATGTTATGTAAACTTAAATTTATGATTTAGAACAAATAAATAAAAAATGATTGATTAGATTAATATAATTTTAATTTAGCAATCCTTATTAATATAATTAAGAAGAAAAAACTTATTTATTAAGTACAAAAAAATTAATATTATGAGTAAATTTTAAAAAAATTGAAAAAGTATATTTTATGAATCTAAAAAATTATAATCCAATAATTTTATATATAATTTATTAAAAGAAGGACTAATATCATTTTAAACAAATTTAATTTTAAAAAAAAATATGAAAAAATACATAATTGAAAAACTTAAATCTTTGAGATAGAATATAATTTTTTTATAATTCAAATAATTAAATTTGATAATTTTATAAATATTTTTCAACTTTTCGACTATAAAACATATGGTAATTTTTTTGGGGATTAAAACAAGTGTGAATACTTTGCGTCAATTTTTTTTGGAGGATTATAATTATATATATAAATAATTTCTTTAAAAAAAAGTGTATATATATAATTTTTATGTTTCCTTAATGTTGAAGGGAAAGCAGTCAATAAAAAAACTAGTTGACAAATAGGATCGACCGTCAAATTTAGATGCGCATGGTGAGTCACCTTCAACAAAAGTAGAGGAATTGAATATATGGAAAGTCAGTGGGAAAGGTGACATGAGCCTTGATTGCAGCATCAAAACCTATTTCGTATGTGAGTGAGGGCCTCCATACCTGTCGTACCCACACTGCCCCTGCCCAAATTGATATTAATTAAATAATTGAGGTTTTTAGATATTTGCGATATTAATCTTTTAATCTGCTACAATTTCACGTGACGATGCCCTAAATTGGCTGCTAACAAATTTATTAAGACGCTTAGCCAAGTCATTTGTGGATATCATGTCTATTCATTGTTTTTTTAATGGCTTTGACCGACGCAAAGTAACTTTTTCTTTTTCTTTTTCTTTTTGGAGGTTGCATTTTATTAATGCTTCTAATTTTTTGAATAAAGAGGTGAGTGGGGTTGCAATACTATCATAATTTTTGACAAATTTGCAATAATAATTAATTACTCTTAGAAAATTTAACAGGGTTTTGAGGGTTTTGGGAATCAATTAATCTATCATCGCTTGCATTTTTTTAAGATCAAATTTCACTCTATGTAAAAAAATATGACCCAAGTAATCCACCTATTGGACACCAAAAACACATTTGGAAGATTTGGCATAAAGCTAATGTTGTTCTAGAATTAAAACTACCCGTTTCACATATTTCAAATGGTCTTCCCAATTTTTGTTGTATATAAGGATATCATTAAAAACACTAATACAACTTTTTCAAAAATGGCATAAAAATAATATTCATCAAACTCTAAAATGTAGATGGTGCATTTGTGAGGCCAAAAAGCATGACCACAAATTCATAATGGCCTTCATGGGTTCTAAAAGCAGTTTTAGGTATGTTCTCATAGCAAACTCAAATCTGATGATACCTAGAGCGAAGGTTTAACTTGGTAAAATAAACAACACCATGCAATTAATCTAGAAAATCATCAATTACTAGAATATAAAACACATATTTGATGAACTTGTTGAGTTATTTATAATTTAGGCACAACTTTCCAATGTCATCCTTCCACACCATGACCACAAGGGAGGAATATTCACTTTGACTATGTCGGATGATTCATGCCTCTAACATCTCTTGTACCATATTTTTAATTTCAATCTTTTGGGCATATAGATACCTGCAGAGTTTGATGTTGGATAGTGTACTTCTTGGAATGAGTCAGATAACATGATCATGCACACAGCTTGGAGGAAGTCCTTTTGGCATGTCATTAAAAATAACATAATGATCATCCAACACCCTTTGTAAATCAGGTTGTGTAGACTCCTTAGTTGGTTGAACCTATATAGAAAATAAACATGCCACAAATCCCTTAACACCTTTTATGAGAATATTCATCATTTGATGGGAACTAACCGATTGTGGAGGTTTAAATCATAATCCATGTAGTTCAAAGGTCCTACCTTATGAATGAAACCTCATGAATAATTCTTGAAAATTCATCTCATTAGTGCCCAAACTGGTGAGCCACTGCACTCCCAAAATAATGTCATCTCCTCCCATGGAAATAAAAAACATAGGGTAATCTAATAAGTAGTCTCCCATAGCAAGTTTGATGCCATGACAATTTTTAGAATAATTATTGTGCAATCATGACCTAAAATTCCAAAGCTAAGTAAATAAAATAGCTCAAATGAGTAGCTTGCTTACTGTTGATGAAGTTATGTGTATTCCTAGAGTAAATTAATATAGTCACCTTCTATTTATTCAAGAAACCCACCCCCTCAAGAGTTTGAGGGGTACTAATGCTTAAAAGTGCATGACAAGAAATAGTAGGTTGAGAATCTTCAAATTTATCTTTAGTTTCTTCTAACCCTACCCTTGAAACCTCATCATCTTCTTCCTTTTCATTTGTGCCTTTTATCAGATATGTTACCAATTTTGGATAACTTGAATGTAAAGGTCGAGATCACATGAGACAAAGCTTGTGCACACCACAATGTTGTTGAAGCAAAATGAAATAACTCAAAGATAATATTGCAAGAAATAAAAATCAAGTAGAGCAAAATCTAATCTTTCATTAAATTAAAAAGCTCTCAAATGAGATGATTACATATACAAAAGTAAGCAAGTAACTCTGGTCAATAGACCCCTGAAATAGACAAGTAACTCCTCCATAAAATGTGATCAATAGACCCATGAAATAGACAAGTAACTACTCCACAAAATATGGTTAACAAGGCCAAGAGTAAATGAGTAACTATCATACCCATAATAGCCATCCAAATGAGTTATTTCTTAGTTACTCGGTCAACCTATACACATAAGCAAACTTCTCCATGAAAGTAGGAAAATTCTAAGTGAGGGAAAAAAACTCATAATAAATAAATATGAAAAAAAAGAAAACCCCTACTCTAGCACCCCCCCTCCCAAAGCATAACTCAGGTGGGCGGTGTAAAAAATAAATGGGTCCTGACAATTAGGCCTAATGAGATACCCATGAACAAAGCAATCTCTCATAAAGTAGAGAAAAGGAGAAAACCTATAGGAAAAACTCTTCCCCAAAAGAGAGACATAGAAGAAGTGAATAGGTTAGAAGGCCCCCTAAAGATGATGTTACTACTGATGTAGAATGCACCCTAAGAAGAGCTCATAGATGAATGAACTTGCTCTTAGTGAAGGGTTTGGTAAATATATCTGCAACCTACTCTGAAGATTGAAAAAATCTCAAGTCGATGACCTGACCATGAATAAGCTCCCAGATAAAATACATGTGAATCTTAATGTGTTTGGTGTGCTAGTGCTGAACTAGATTTTTACATATTTGTATAGTACTCTAGTTGTCACAATAGATGATGGTAGGCTACTTGAATGGAATTTCAAATTTAGATGGAATCCAATGAAGCCAAATAGCCTCAGTAACTATATTAACATCTCCCATATACTCTATCTCTATGGATGATATAGCAATAATATTTTGCTTCTTAATAAATCCACTGATAGGAATAGAACCCAAATAAAAACTATAACCTAAAGTGGACTTACAATTCTAATTATTGCCTACCCAATCTAAATCTATAAAACTAACCAAGTCAACCTCTATGCCAAATTTGTAATGAATCCTAAATCTATAAGAGCCCTAAATGTAGTGCAAGATCATCTTAGCTACTTTCCAATGTAGTTCATGGGGTTATTACATGAATTTGGAGACAAGTCCCACTACATATGAAATATTTGGCCTGGTATGAGCTAGATAAATAAGGGTGCCAAAAAGCTATCGATATCGAGTGGCATTGACTAAAAGTGTAAAATAGTCAGCCTCAAGTTTGACTAATGATAGAAAGGGAGTCAGAGGTGGCTTACATTCAACTATGTGAAATTGAGCTAAAAGATCGAGAGCATACTTGGATTGTGCAAGTGAAGTCCTTGAATCAGACTATGAAATCTCGATGCCAAAAAAGTAATGCAGAAGACCCACGTCTGTCATGTCAAATCTATCTTATAGAGCTATCTTCACCACTTTAATAGATGATGAAGAACTCTTAATGTTCAAAAGATCATCAACATAAATGACTAGTATCAGTAAATAATCATCCTGTTATAAGAAGTATACATTGGGGTCTAAATGACACATAGTGAAAGCTAAAGCAAGGAGAAAAAAAATCATCTTGATGTACCAATCTTGAGGGGTTTGTTTGAGGCCATAGATGGATTTCTTAAGTCTAAAAACTAAGGATAAATCTTGAACAAATCGAGCTGGATACTCTTAGTAGATTTCCTCCTCAAGGTCTCTGTGAAGAAAGGCACTCTTCACATCCATTTGTTGTACATCCCAACCATGTGTTGTGGCTATAGCTAGTGTGAGTCAGATCAAATTAATCTTTGCAATAAGTGTAGAGGTCTCTACATAATCAATGTTGGATACTTGTGAGAAACCCTTGGTGACCAATCACACCTTTTACTTATCGACTAACCCATCTATTATAAACTTGGTCCAATATATCCACCTACATCAAACCATCTTCCTTCCCTTAAGAAGTGAAGTAAAATCCCAAGTGTGATTTTTTATTAAATAAGAATATTCTTCTTGTATAGTAATATCCCACTCAGGTATGCTTAAAGCCTATTAGAATGTTTGTGGATTTGAAACTGAATAAAATAAAGCATGTGAACCACTTTGATGATTTTCTTGAGTATGTATGTCATCTATTGGATATCCTGCCCAAGTGCCTGCACTATGAAGTGTCTATCTAGACCAAAGGGGCCTGGAAGTGGGTGAGTCAGGTGATAAATCCTCATCCTATGAAACATGACCGGAGGTGGATGTAAAAGACTCTCCAGCACTGCCCTCGCTATCAGAACTAAAAGAAGAAGATGAAGACCTTGGCACAAGAACTTATTCTGGATGATTTGATTCAGAAGAAGAATCATCAAGTCTAAATGAATCCAATGAAAGAGAAGAATTTTCAATTGTTGAGTCTTTAGGACTCTCCTAAAAGTGAAAGCTTATCTCTATGAACAACTTATGTGTGGTCGAATGTATAAGGTCATACCCCTTGAGACCATTTGAATAACCTACAAAGATGCAAGTCTTAGACTGGGGTTTTATAACTTTGCATTTTTTCTTTGGTATACATGCCATAGCTAGAGTTCTAAAAACCCTAAAGAGCTTAAATTCAAGTTTCCTTCCATTCCAAGCTTCAAAGGGTGTTATGCATTTCAAATTTTTGTGAGGAACCCTTTTTTGAATATAAAAATCATAATTAATGGCTTCATCCCAATACTGAAGTGCTAAGGAATTAAAATGAATCATACAATTAGCCATCTCTTTCAAGGATCTATTCTTGTGTTCTATAACTCTATTCTATGAAGGAATGTTAGTAACTGCCCACTGTAAATTAATCCCCTATGTGGTGTAAAACTACTCAAATACGTTGCTAACATATTCACCTCCATTATTAATTCAAAAAACCTTGATGGATTTCTCATATTATTTCTCAAAAAGTGCCTTGAAGTATTGAAAATATTCAAACTCTTTAGACTTTTGCTTAATGAAGTAGACCCATGTATATCTCAAGAAATCATCAATGAAGGTGAGAATGTACTTAGCCTTTATAAAAGATAGACTGAGAAAAGACCCATATACATCACTGTGTACTAACTCTAATGCTTGTGAAGCTCTCCAAGCTTTGCCTTGTCAAATTTTACTTCAGGATGCTTTCCAAGAGAGTAACCCTCACAAATTTCCTTAGAGAATTAGACTCAAGGAAAGCCTATGACCATGTCATTTTTGCTAAGTTATTCAAGGTAATGGTAGTTAAGGTGGCTAAACCACTCATCCCATAATTTGCTAACTCCATCTGAATTAGTCAACAATGTACTCAGAGAAGAATTGGGTGAAAAATATGAGGTGTATAACCTGACTTGATGATTTACCCTACCCATTACCACTATAAAATCACTATGCAACTATAGAATCACTATACAACTCCCTGATGATAACTGAATATGGTAAAAACTCAACTGTCATCCCTTTGATGATATGAGTGATTTGATACACTGATAAGAGATTGGTTGAAAGAGAAGGAACACTTAGAACATTATTTAATGTTCTTCCTTTCATTTCAATAGACCATCTCCCTACAACTAGTACATAAGTGTCATCACCCAAATTGTTAGAAGACATGTTATAAGGCTCCAAGGAATAAAATTCAACTAGTGAAAAGCCCATATGGTGAGAAGCACCTATGTCAATAACCCGTGAAGATGTTGACGCTGTAACTACTACAAGAGCATTACCCTTTTATTTATCTTTCCCCTTTCCCTTTTCCTTAGAAGAATCTTGGATTGATGAATTATACTTAACAGACTCATGAACACCTATGTTTTTCTTCTCTAGGAGATGAGTTAGGTGATCTATTTGCTTTTTCATGCATTTATGCTCATCATGCCCATTTTTATTACAATATGCATGCTTAACCTTCTCTTTCCTAGGTTTGTCATTAGAAGAAGAGGCTTCAGTGTTGATTTTGGTAGAGGTTGATTCTTTCTTCTTCTCTTGATCCTTTTTATTCTTTTTCTCTTTGTTTGAAGTCTTTGATTTCCTATTCCCAATAATTAGGGCTTGAGGTTTTTTGGAATTCAATGTGCCCATATAGATCGACTTGTCTTGCTCTCTAGTTAAGTCAACAATGAAAGCATCTAAAGAGGGCATTTTCCATGTATCACCCAAAGAACTTTTAGTGGCATGGAAAATAGAGACATAGATTGAATAGTCAGGACCTAGTTTAGAGAGTATAGAAATAATAAGTTGATCATATTCTTTATTTATCCTACATTCTTTCAATTGCAATCTCAAGGACTTGAAATTAGTGAATAAACCCTGAAGGGTGTCAAGTTGTTAGGACTTAGACTAATGAGTTCATTCTCAATTTCATGACCTATCATCAGATCTTGCTTCCCAAATAACTTTCCTAGAATGGTTAATACATCATGAGGTGATTTATCAAGATCTAAGAGAAATAGAAGATCGAGTGCTACAAAAAGACATAATAGCCCATAGACTTCATCACTATGGTTATACCACTTAATTTTATTTATATCTATACTAGCTTCATTTTCATCACCCATGGTTATCTTATGCAAAATCTTACTCCTTAGAATAGTCAACATCTTGATTTTTCATTTGTGATAGTTGAAGGGAGTTAGTGGGTTGATTAAACTTGAATCCATTTTAGTGCTGAGTTGAGTTGTAGTAGTAGTGTAAGTTGTTGTTGTTGTAGAAATGAAAGTGCAAGCAGAAAGGAGTAACTCAAAATAAAGTACACCCCTAAACTATAAAAGGGTGAACCCCTTGAATGTTACAAACAATCTACACTCAAAAGATGTCAGGTTCAACTAAGAATGCATCTAGAACAACCAGTGAAAATGTCAAAAAGATGTGATTTATAAGACTAGTCAAAGATATTAGGCTCAACCAAAAATGTGTCCAAAATGAGTACACAAAGTGAGCAAATGAAAATATGAATAACAATTCCTCTTTAAATATTACCCATAATATATTATTTTTATAATAAATAATAAAAAAATCTCCACTAATAATATTAAACTTGACAATCCTCTTATGCATTACTTGTGCATTCAAAGAAAAGTAGCCTATTTGACCTTATTTTAAATCAAGCAGAAAAAGGTGATTTAATATGCTAGATTTTTTAAAAACTTTAGGGAAACTTTGAATAGACTTAGCTTGTTTTGGAAGAAACTCTCAACCATTTTGAAAATATAGAAGTATTTTATGCTTTTGATTGAGCAAATCATGCTAATTTTGGTGTAGAAGTTGTATGGAATGGTGGTTTTGACTGGGTGACAATGAGAGTAGACTCAACATGTGAAAATTTTGTAGATGAGGTCCACTTAGAAGTAACATAGAACCATGGTTGAACAATCTCCTAAACACATAAAAATAATCAAGGCTATGCTGAAGCCAAATGCATAGGCTGATATCGAACATAGGAGATTAAACCTGAGGCTATATGGAGGCATGCAAATTTTTTGTAGGAAAATGCACCAAGGCACATAAAACACATAGTCACAAATAAACCACAAAAGCATGGTAATGGATGCTAATGAACTAGATCTGTAACAAAATGACTCCATCAAAGATGGAAAATCCCATAAATGGATTATATACCAAGTTTATTTTACAAATACAAATCTCACAATTTCAAAATATAGCTTAACAACAATAAAAAAACTATACATACAATTACCACGAGTGGCTCTGATACCATATCCGAGATGTTGCTAGTTTTAGATAACGTGAATACAAAGGTTGATATCACATGAGTTGAAAATTATGCACACCAAAATATTGTGGAAGAAAAATGAAATCACTCAAATATAATATTTCAAGAGATAAAAATAAAGTGGAGAAAAACCCAATCTTTCATTAAGTTAAAAATATCTCAAATTAGATGAGTATATATAGGAAAGTAAGAAATTAAATCCTCTATAAAAGGTGGTCAGCCAACCCTAAAATAGACAAGTAATTCCTCCACAAAAGGTGGCCAATAGGGCCAAGAATAGATGAGTAACTCCCATACCCAAAATAGCCAGTTAAGAGAGTTACTTCTTAGTCACCCAGTCAACTTGCACACATAAGCAAACTTATCTATGAAAGTAGGAAGACTCCAAGTGAGGGAAAAATCCCATAATAAATCAACATGGGAAAAAAAAAACCCCTACTCTAACACCTTCAATGTAAATCAACTTATTTTCAACAGATCGATGTCCTTTGCTCTATTTGCTATCACAGCTAAAACACAAACCTTTTGCACACTTTTATTCAATTTATTAAGGGGTCAATTTGGTAGGTTACAAAAATGATGGTGCTAAGAAAGTGCATTCACATACATTAGTGAAAGGTATTTTTCTAATCAACTCCTTTTCCTTAGCCATGCATACTCTTGGTATGGCTTCAGATACATTACTGAGATTAAACATGCAAACCTTCAATTGGATATTATCTTTGAGACCACCCAAAAATAGGTCAGTTATATTTTCCTTAGTGATGTCTACCACATGTAAGGAGAGATTCTAAAATTTATGAATGTAATCCTTTATAGTCCTAGTTTGGTATAGCTTGGCTAACTGGCTAAAGTAGTTTTTAGAGACATTATTGTGATAATGAAGCTATAAATCTTTATAAAATACCAACCATAAAACTGTGACACCCTTAATTTTCTTTTAAGCACATAACCAATGACAACTATAAGAAACCATTATAACAAAACATCGATGCATTAGTGAAATCTACACATTAGGATCATAAAATCCCACCATGCTTCTGAAGCCCAGACTTTGAGATGAATTTATAATCATACACTAGGATTCCATGCATTTACAAGCCCTAGATGAACACTGTAATACTGATGTAGCCACCCATTCTATGATTTGAACCTAGGTGGAGGCTTTGATACCAAATGAATTACTCATGTTTTACATACAGAGAGACCATGACCACCTTTTATGAATAGGGAGTTTGATGTAGATCAAATAAAATTTCAATTTGAGTAAGCAATGTGAGTGGATCCTTATCATAAAACTTACACAAGTCCACTTTTGGAAACATAAACTTCAATCTTAGATTGATTCTAGAATTATTTGGATTGTGATCCGGGCAACAATTCAGATGACAATTTGGGTGATGGGTCCACCCCAATTGATGATGAAACTTTCGGGAGCCATAACTTTTACACCGTAGCTCCAATTGACTCACCATTTGAACCGTTAGAAAGCTAATAATGAGGGGAATGCCATGAGATAGCATCAATATCTGCTCGATGAAATTTGACCCCCTAGAATCCAATGGAAGTGTCCTAAATTTCAATTTTTAATAGTTTAGTCTAAAAATAGTAAGTTACTAAAAATAGTAACTCCTCGAATTTTGTATTGTTGTAAATCATGGAAGTTGAACCAATTCATCTCCCTCAAGATTGGTGACCTTCCACATCCTCCCCAAACCTTAAAAACATGTATAAATGAAGATGTAACCTGAAATGAAAATTAGACATCTCTTCTCAGAGATAGGCATATGTTTGGGTCTGCAAATTCGATCAATAAAATATCTCTTTTCAGAGATAGCATTATTTGAATTGTGTTATTCTTATTTTTGAATTATCTTTCAACCAAAGCTTTTGAGTTTTGGATTAGTGGTATCAGAGCGGTTTATCTTTAGAGTGTATGATCCTAAGAATGAGGTTAGATTACAGGAATCTTGGGTGGAAAATCAAACCAACAGACTATCCACCTATTCGCTCCAAACGACTTCAAATGGCGGACAACACCAAGACATCCAATAATTGTAAGGAAATGGTGAATGAAGCCCTCCAAAAATAGTAAGTGCAGATGCTACAATAATTTTC
The DNA here is from genome assembly GCA_037957365.1 of Torreya grandis. Classification (NCBI taxonomy): domain Eukaryota; kingdom Viridiplantae; phylum Streptophyta; class Pinopsida; order Cupressales; family Taxaceae; genus Torreya; species Torreya grandis. Next base: position 219,894 of record JARHVA010006816.1, read on the forward strand.
TCAAATTCTCCAAAAAATCTCAATGCAAAATTTTGGCTCCTCATCTGCACCCGCACATCCTTTCAGTGCCCCAACACCCTTCAAGGTTCAGGTGAATTTTGATATCCCTACATTTGAAGGCAAAATCAATGTTGATGTAGTAGAAAATTGGTTGGATCAATTTTCATCTTATTTTTTTGTAAATAAATTCACCGATAAAGAGAAGATTACTTTTGCTCTTCTGAAAGCACTATTGCTTGTCAAAAATTGGTGGGAAGTGTAAAAAAAGAGATTCAGTGTAGATGATATTAGCCTTGAGACCGAACCTACTTGGGATGATTTCATAGAAGCTGTGAAGGAAGAATACCACCCCATTGGAGCATATGATGATATATATATAGAGTGGCAACAACTTCACCAAGGTAAGGAACAATCTTTTCATGATTACATTGATATTTTTCATTCTCTATCTGCAAGATTGGGCATCCAAGAAAGTGAGAAACATAAGGTTCTCAAATATCATGGTGGACTACAATGGTACATACGGGGAGAAATGGAACTCTTTAATTTGGAAACCCTTGGTGAAGCGTACAAGTTCACAGTGAAGATTGAGCAGAAGCATGGAAGAATGAATATAAAGAGTTAGTATTCAAAATGGAGAAGTGATAAAGAAGGTCAAACATGAGGCCAAAATTGGAATCAAAAGGAAGGAAAGGCTAGGAAATGGTGTGATTATCACAAATCTAGAACTCACTCTAAAGAAGAATGTTGAGCCATCAAGTCCCTACTTTCTGAGTCACAATCCTCAACATCTATTGCTCTAATTCATACAGAACCTACAATTGAAGAGGTTAAAGAAGAGATTATATATTTTGAGCCTGAAGCCATTGTTGCTTCATCACAGACCCATGAGGAGAGGCTAGATGACAAGGAAAGGTTGTTTCAATCTAAGTTATGGGTGAAAGGTAAGCCTCTGCATTTCATTCTTTATAGTGGAAGTCAAAAGAATTTAATCTCTGCTAATGTTGTGAAAAGCCTAAATTTGCCCATGAAGCCTCACCCAAAGCCATACAGTATTGGATGGTTGAGTCCAGGAGAAACCTTCGTGTCACCCACCAATGTCTTCTCTCATATGCAATAAAACCTTTCCAAGATGAGGTCTTATGTGATGTGGTAAATCTAGATGTTTGTGATGTACTCTTTGGTTAGCCATTCATGTATGATTGACATGGAATCTATGAATCAAGAACTTGAAGGATCACTCTCACTCTTAGAACATAGTGCTATAGGGTACTAGAGGTACCACCTTCTACATCTATCTCTTTGATTAGTGCCAAGAAATTTGTTCTCATGGTGGTCAAGCCACAAGAATCCAAAAGGGTTGATGTTACAGCCTTGACTACATAAAAAACACAACAACAAAAGAAAATAGATACCAAGATGAAGAAGTTCATGGCCTTCCATCCATATACTGATGGTCAGACAAAAATGGTGAACAATCAGGCCTTGCACAGTTCTATAAATCACAATCCCTTCCAAGTATGCATCAGGAATAAAATTGAAGCAAAAATACCACACTTGATGACAAATCTTAATGTAATGGAGACCATTACTTCTCAGGGAGGGAGGAATGATCTGGGCAACAATTCAGATGGCAATTGAGGTGATGGGTCCACCCTAATTGATGATGAAACTTCTAGGAGCTATAACTTTTACACCGTAGCTCTAATTGACTCACCGTTTGAACCATTGAAAAGATAATAATGAGGGGAACATCATGAGATGGAATCGAGATTTGATTGATGAAGTTTGACCCCCTAAAATCCAATGAACGTGTTCTAAATTTCAATTTTAATAGTGCAGTCTAAAAATAGTAATTCCTCAAATTTTGTATTGTTGTAAATCATGGAAGTCAAACCAATTCATCTCCCTTGAGATTGGTGACCTTCCACATCTTCCCACACCTTAAAAATATGTATAAATGAAGATGTACCCTGAAATGGAAATCAGACATCTCTTCTCAGAGATAGGCATATGTTTGGGTCTGCAAATTTGATCAATAAAACATCTCTTTTCAGAGATAACATTATTTGAATTGTGTTGTTCTTATTTTTGAATTATCTTTCAACCAAAGATTTTCAGTTTTGGATCAGATTGGGAGACCCAAACTAGTGTTATGGATAGTTATTTTGTAAATATTGAGCTACAAGGTTGGCCAATTGCCCAGTTAGTTATTGTAAATTATCCCTCAAGCCATTAATCTCCCCTCTCATCCCCATGACTTCCATTTGAAATGCATGGATATCATATTTGTGCACCATGACATGTAATTTTAATTGAAGGTACTGAACCACCATTGGAATACTTAGATTTGATGTTCTAGACTCTATGTCATCTTGGCAAGGATTTTAAGCATTTCTTGCCCTTTCTTGTATCCATGAGTGTTAGGCCTAGCCATGTACAAAATCTAGGAGGGTTGTAGCCCTAAAAAAATGTATCAATAAATGATACTATTATGATCTCCTTGCCAAGATCAATCCAATGACTACTAATGTGTACAAGGGGGAAAAATTTTAGCGTGAAAAATTATACAGGTAGAATATACTATTATGATTGTCTCACAAAGATGAATCCAATGACTACTAATTTGCACAATGTTAAATTTTTTTTAGACTTTTTTTCCCTTTTTGGTAAAAAAATCCATGAACAAAACTAGGGTGATGAATAAATTCAATTCTACTCAGATCATAAATTATGTTTTTTCGACCTTCTAGTGCTTAGGATGTCAGATCTAAAAAGCACACACCATACAAACTTTCCCAAATTGAAGCTCTGATACCAATTGTAATGAAATACTTAGATGATTCACAACACTATAATAATATATCATACAATTAAGAACATAATAAGGAGATCCACAATGACAATTAGCAAAAGAACAAAATACTTGAATATTATGATTGAGCCACTTTAAGGTGGAAACATTCACAATAATCTAATAATAATAGAATTCATAATGTATATTCTAAGACTAACTACTAACTCCTATATATAGTCTAATTAGCCATGATTATTCCATAAAATGACCTAATAAGAACATAGAGAAATGTGATAAGAATATAAAAGAGGTATGTATGCCACAAGTCAGCCACACATATCCATAAACGTGCCATAAGATAAGGGTGAAACAAGTCATCCTTGAAACATTGGTGAGGTTGGTTTCTTAGCTAAACTAATGGATGATTTGAGGGTGATTAAACCCCAAATTAAATTGAAATTATATATAAAATAAACCCTATTGAGGGATACATAAACCTCAATTTATTTTATTGGTCTTTATAACCCTAAGACATGAAATGGGATGGAATCTATAATTAATTCATAGGAAATATTTGAAGAAGACACTAAACCTCTAAGTTGTGCATTATGCAATTTAATTCAGTCAACCATTACAAATGGTTTATATATTTAATTGTAGATTTTTTATTGAATGCATAATCAAAAGAGAATCAAGAACATCCATGCTCCTATCATGTCCATAAATGTCAAGTAGTATTGAAATAATGACATGAATATATATCATGCACATAAATTTTGAAAAATAATAGTGCACATGAATCTATATCATAACCCATTGAAAAATATAGAATTTGTAATTGTATGTAGATGTAAATTTTGTTTGAAACTTGTGCATAAACATGTATCATGCACTCAAAACTATTTGAATTTATATTTTATCCTACAATGTAAGTGTATATACATGAAATATACCATAATATGTGTCAATGATTGATTTTTGAAACCTTTGAAATTGTATTATGTACTTAAAACTGATTTTTAATTTTGAAGATGCTTAACTCATGTATAAAAATACCACTAAAATTCCCCTCTTTTGAGGTGATGAAATAAATCCTAAAATTTACTCATCTAAAAAAAAATAGTTTTAATATATGTATAGTAAGATGTAGTTAGTGAATAATGTAGTATATGTGAAAAGTATTTCAACATTGTAATATGTATACCATTTGAATTATGTATGTAACATATGAGGCAAGGCCTATAAAAATGTGTAAATGAAGATCATAATAGTAAAATAAAGAATTAATATCCTATGTATTAGTTAGTGTATGATATGACAAGCACATAAACATAATAAGTACAATGTAAAAAAAAAGGCCAAGGACCTCATACAAGGGACATGTTCAAATGTCACATTAGAAAAATATTGCACACACAAGGACAAAGGATACACATAAAAGACATGAATAATGTTGCAAATAATGTACATTTAAAAATCACACAATAAAAGGTCAAGGGCCATAAACAATGGACATGTTCAAATGTCACACATACCAAACAAGATCCCATGGAAATATTCGATAAATATACATACAAGGGCCATGGGCCATACACAATAAACATGCAATACCTATTATACTATATACAAGTAAAAACATTGATGGAGCATAGAAATAAAAGCGTAGTCTACACAATATATATTTAATGTGATCATATCTTAACAAATAGTATATCCATGTACACAATTGTAAATAAAGATGTTAGCAAAAACATTTATAAATAGTATATAATTTGAAAATATAGCATTAATATAATGATAACACCTATAAATATTTAAAATTATGGATAATATTCTCCTAATTTAGCAAGGCTACTAGGCACAGGCACGTTCAACACCTTAATCCATATGAAATCTATATGTCATGCATAACACTCAAGAATATTAGTGAAATGCGTGTGTGATGGAAAAAAAGTATGATATGCACTAATTATGAGATAAATAACATATGTCAATGATGTAAATTACATATCTAATCAAGTTCAGGTCTTGATTTTATATTTTTAATGTTTTTGTATTTGTGCATATTTTATTTTTTCTACTTTTTTTGAATTTTTATAACTTAGAATAAGATAAACTACTGATAAACATGGGTTTGAAAGTAGATGAAAAGGAAGGGAAATTACCAATACATAACATGTGTTTAGGTACAATATGTACTAAAAATGATGGCATGGCCATGTATGAATAAGACTCCCCAACTATATATGTGATTATAATTAAAAATATGTGGGAAAAAATAGGTATGCAGAGGAATTATTGTACATCCTCATTTCATCAAATGTACATTTGTAAAATTATGTAGCATTTATGATGAATATATCATAGGAAAATAAATATTTAACATGAATAAACACTAGTTTTCATATTGGAACTAGGTGAACAATTTAAAAATTGGCAATTTTAAGGCTTTGTATGACCAAATTTTGATTTTTGTGTGATAAATTGCACATGACATGTGTTTACATTAGAATTACTAAAAATAAACAATTAAATCTAATTGAGAATTCAAAATATTGAAATTTGATCTAATAATTTAAATAATATAGATTACAATAAATGTAGAGATCTACAAAATTTACAGAAGTTATAAATTGCTAAAAATATAAATTAGAGTTAGGGTTAGAGAGATGTCCTTGAAAACTAATTTATTTCAAAATATGTTATTCATTCATTGAATTTGACTATTTTTAATTATCTATAAGAACTTGCAAACACAGAGTTAACTAAAAATAAATATCTACTATATACAGATACAATGACATAGAAGATGGACAAGGTCATAATGCATCACTATCTACTAATACAACTTTATTTAGACAAAATGTGCACTATATCTAAAATTTTGGGCTTGTTTTCCCTTCTCTGATTCTATGTGGAGCCTATTTAGATGTTAAGATGGCCTAAAAAATCAAAATCCTAGCTTACACAAGTACACAAAATAATATTAAATGTAAAAGGCGGGAAAAAGTGGGGAAGTGGGATATGGTTGAGCCATCCTCATAAACCCCTTATTGACTAAGTTTTGCCTATATAGTCCAAGCGGACCTTAGGATAATGTAGTTCTATCTATAAAATAAACTAATACATAGAAATAAATCCAAGAATAATATGTGATGTCTTATTAACCACATAAATATCCTAATATATAAGTAAGTAACAAGTTCCTATAACAAAGAAGGTTGGTACAATGGTAAGTGAAAATAGACTTACCCAAGAAAAAAATAACAACAAATGGTTAAATAAACCATAACAAAAAATAATGGGAGATATTAAGCTTTTAACTAAGTTGATGCAGAAGCATCAACTCATCTATGTAAATGTTGTATATAAGGGTCAATTTTATTCAAATAAGCCCTCTTGTAAAAGGCATGGACACTTTAGTAAGGGCCCTAAAGGTTTATCACCTTATTATATATATGTTTTACCTCTTATTTAATGTAATTATATCCTAAGAACTATCTTGACATCTATGTTACGTTGGAAGAGGGATAAAGACTAGTTGAGAAAATCTTGGTCTATTCTTAGACCAAACCGAATATGTACTTAGATAAGTCATATACCATGTAGATGGGTTTAAATATATTCAATATAAAAGTATAAGGTTGAATGAAGTAGTCTTAAAATAAACACGGGCATAATAAATAAGGCCCTTAGGCATGTATATGTAGAGTTTTTGGATCTGTATATGGAATATATAAAAATTTGGATATTTAAAGTCTTGTCAAAAGAAAAAAAATGGTACATAGTTCTATCATTAAATGATTGGAAGAGGACTTGTATAAGGATTTAAATTTTAAATTAATATTTGGAGGATTGTGTATAATATTAATGTGGTTCAGAGGATATTTTGTTTATTTTTGACGTTGAATTTTCAAATAATCAATTTAGTATTAAATTACAGTGTGAAATTGGTTCCATTTGATTTATTGGGTCAACTTTACTTCTCCAAATATAACTATTTAGTTCTATTATTGGTCTTTTTATGAGATTCAAGTTTGTCATTTTATTGTATGGAGATTATAGATGAATGTATAAGCTCATATTAATCCTGGAGATGGTATGTTGGCAAATACTGTATAAAGAAGTAAATGTTTTTGAGGTACTTACAACCTTAAGCAAAATTCATTTTCAAGAATGATATAAATAAGTATTTATCGATAATGAGAAGATATTAAGTGTCATCGAATTAGTCAAAAGAATTGACTAATGATGTAATGCACCATACAATGGCAAAAGTCATTTAACACTAATTTTTCATTCAAAACTAGTCTTGAAAAGCTATAAAGAGACATTCACCCAATGAGATAAATATTTAGGTAACTATATATTGATTTAATAAAATGGTCTTGAATAAAACAATCAATTCTAAGCAGAACTAGCTATGTCATAAATTTTCCAATAGTGGTATTTGGGTAAAGAAGGATTGTTTAGTTTTGTGACTACCTAAAATGATAGGATATGTATCAAAGTGAAAAACAACTACAGGTAGGCCAGCTAAGGTTGCTATTTTTAAAATTCAACTAAAAAATTTAAGTCAATATTTCTTATATATGTAGTATCTTTACATATTTTAATAAATCCAATTAAATTTAGATGTTTGAGTAAATAAATGATGTCATTCTTGGAATTGATGATTGGAGTGATAGATTGTGGTTAGTTTTTTTTGTGGAAGTTGTGGTGCATTACTAGCATTGCATGTTAAGTATAGTCACTTGTGTTAGATATTGCACATTTGACAAAAGGATAATTAATGGTTCGAATTTAATAAATTGAAGAGGGGTCATTGCAATGTATATAAAACCTTTATATTTAATGTTGGTTATAGCATCATGGTTCAAAGAATATTTAAATTGGAACATTACATGGGGCAATTTATAGTATGAAGTAATTTGTTTTCTTTAAAAGATAAAGATAAATAATATGTAGATGGTGAGAATAAGTTAGGTCACATATAATTAAACAGAATATGGTGCTTGAATTGTATAGAGACAAAATAGCTAAGACAAAGAATTTTACTTCTATAGGTCTGTACAAGAAATGCTAATTAAAATTAATTTTCCTAGAAAAATAATAAGTGAAAAAAATATGAAATTCGTATATATAAATTACATTGGAATAAATAATCCAATGAAAAAGGTTAGAAATAAATTGGGCACGTGTGGAGGTGTGACCGAAATACATACCTGTAGTTTCTGAGACAATTTTAGTAACAAAGTTGAGAGTATAAAAAGGTCATAACTTCATATTTATCTATTAGAATTACCTAAAATTTTATTTTTAGATTCCCTATTTTTAATTTTTTCACCAAGTTTCAAGTATTTTTGAATCATACAATAAAAGTTATAGCTGACTATGCATTTCAGATTGTGGAAACATACACAATTTTAAGACTAATAAAAAGAACTTGGATATAACCTAGAATTTTGATCTAATTATTATGAATTTGGGCTATGATATTGTCATCATAAGCTAAAAAAATTATTATAATATCCCCCCTAAATTATTGAACATGAAACAACTCTAAGCTTATCTCAAAATTTTACAAATTTTTATTTACACAAAGGTTTAGTCATTATATCAGCTGGTTGTTTAGAGGTAGGAAAATAATAAAGACATATGTCTTCATTATAAAATGACTCTTAGATGTAGTTATGGTGAAATTCAATGTGATTTTTATTAGCATGAAATACTAGATTCTTCACCATATTTAGAACACTCTGGTTGTCACAATAGATAGGTGTAGATGCTGATGAATCATGTTGAAGATTCTCTAATCTTGATTGAATCCACATCAACTCTCTACCTGCACTAACAATTATTATGATTTAATGGAAGACAAAGATATTTTATTCTAAAGATTACTCTTCCATGAAAATTATCTTGAACCAAGAGTGAATATATAACCTATTATAGACTTTCTAGAATCAATTGAACCTATCCAATTTGAATCAATTATCTTGTTAGTGCAAACTCAACATATTGCTTGTACATAATGCTAAATTAAAGAGTAATTTTGACATATATAAGAGCATGATTTATAACTTGATAGTGTTAATCATATGGTTTAGCCATGAATAAATAAAGATAACTTACTATAAAACATAAATCTGGTCTAGTAGTAGTAAGATAAATCAAACTATCTACTAATTGCTGATACACTGTTTCATTAACTAGTGGTGAATCAATTTTAGTTGAGAGTTTTGGCCCAAATTATATAGGTGTAGCTTATTTATTAAAATAATTCATTATAAATTTATCTAAAAAATATCTGGCATATTTTATTTGAGATATAAAAGTAAAGTGCCCATAAATGTAATACTACAAAAACTCCACACCTAGACAATATTGAAGCATGCCTCAATCAGTCATTTCAAACACAAAATAGATGTTATATTTCACCTGTTTAATCAAATAATTATTACTTTTAGTGATGGAAATATCATCAATGTGTATAACTATAATTACTATGTCATCACCAATTATTTTAACATAGAGAGTAGATTCCATATCACATCTTTTAAAACTAGATTCTAAGATATTTGTTTATTTTGAAGTACCAAGCTCAAAGATCTTGCTTAAGTCCATATAAAGACTTTTACTAACCTGAAAACTAGATGTTATTTATTAGGAATATGAAATCCCTATGGTTGTATCATATACACTTCCTCCTCTATGTCTATATTTAAGAAATCACTTATCACATCCATCTGAAATACATGCCAACCAAACTGAGTAGAAATATATATAACCATTATGAATGTTACCATTTTAGATATAGTAGCAAATTTTTATTAATAATATAATCCCTCTTATTGTGCATACTACTTTATAACAAGATGAGCTTCATGTTTATCTAAAGAACCATCTAATTTACATTTTACCTTATAAATCCATTTGTAACCAATGGATTTCTTACCTTGGGTTAGCTAAGACAAAACACAAGTAACATTATTTATGAGTGTATCATACTCCCCTTTCATGGAATATTCCCATTCTAACTCTCCTTTAACATCTGTATAAGTATTGGGCTCAAAATTTTGTGAAACATTGGTATTGAGAGCAAAATTTACTTACTCAAAATGATGTACCACTTGTTTTCTTGATTTTATGGATCTACCTTCCAAAGAAACTAGAATATCCTCTTGAAAAATATCCTACATTATTTTATAATACCATTTTGGTCATTTGTGTTGACTTGTGGAATCAGTTGTTGTGCCACTAGGACCTATCATAGAGCTAGATTGTTTTGGTGTTTACCTTTTTAAGTCTTGCTCTATTATATTACTAGAACTTGATTCACATTCATCAGTAGGAATAAAAATATTGATATTATCTATAATTTGACCATATTTTGATAAATATGGATTATTTTCATCTATCGTGACATTTCTATGCATAATTACTTGAATTGAAAAGATATCTAGTAACCTATATGCTTTGGAATTCTCACTGTAGTCAACAAACATGTAATTTTTTACTTTTTACATAACTAGATTGTAAATTAATCATGTGTAATGATTCCACAAAGGAATCATAAGAATATGGTAATTTATGCATAATTAGAGCAATGAGTTCTTACTCATCTATAGGTTTTTCCACTGCCTTCAATTGATCACAAATATCCTTCAACTGCAATAAATATTCATAAATAGAACCACCTTCTTGCATCCTAGCTTCATATATTTTTTAAATACAAAATTCTACTGGATTCAAAATCCTGATATTTTGTCTTGAGGTGTTTCCAAGATTCTAGTGCATTATCAGTATCCTAACTTCTAGAATTAAATTATCTACCATAGATACTTTTAATAACATGAGGGCCTCATGATGATGCTTATTATATTCATCTAGTTGATCAACTGGTCTAGATTATTTACCAAGGAGAATCTAATCAATGATCTTATAATCATTTATTGTAAGTATCCTATGAATCCACAAGCTAAAGTTTTTATCATTCAATTTTTGATAATCTAGCAATAAGTATTGTAAACTAGCTATTTTTACTTAGTTTTTCATGAAAACAATTAAATAAAAAAATATAATGAATTTTAAAAATATTATTTTTGAACACTAAATCTAGCTTAAAATTAGACAAAGCTACCAATTTTTAACAAAAAATTCTTTATAGTTTGTAAAATTTTAAAGTTTCCATCTTTTACCAAATTGTTTAAATAAGATAAAAATAATTAAATTTGGAGTTGTATAGCTCTGTTTACAAAAAATATTTTTCTATACAAAAGAGGATAGAAAGTTTTAAATTATGGAAAAATTTCAAGATTTTTTGATCTATAGTTTGCTCCCACTGAAATTAACTGTGATTCTTTGGCTAGTCTAGGCAAAAAATGAGGTTTTCTAAAGTTTGAAAAAGAAATCTGATTTTTCCATTTTTGAATTAAAATCAAATTCTCCTTTTTATGATTAAAAATTTAGTCTAAAAGCTTACATAATTTAATTTACCAATAAACATGAACCTATTGGTGCTTAGAGAAATGACAGCTTGATAGTTTTTGGATTCCTTCTCCCAATGTCAATTTGACTTAGAATGATCTAAAACTCTGGGTATCTTCTTTCCCTATCACTGGCAATGTTTCCTTTCATTTTGAAAAAGAATGGAAATCAGATCAACTCAAAACTATAGAAATGGTGCCATATAGAGCACCCTCCTTCCTCAGCACCCAAAACTTCTTTTGGTTCTCCTTTGTTAGCCTAGTACCCATCTCCAAGTGATTTCAATAGTTTTTAATAAAAGGCAAGTATTCTTAGATTGAAAACAACAAAATACCTTAATTTTGGAATGCCTCTTCCTCACTTGGGATACCCTAGCTCGGAATGCCATGCCTTTTTCTCCAATATCACTCCAAGTGTCTTAAACTACCTTCTCAAGGCTGAAAATGACTTTATCCTATCAAAACTCCTTTCTCCGAATCCTTTTTGGAATGCCTCTTTTTGGTTAAAACAATTCATCTCTTTCACCAAAAAACATCCTCTTCATGCACAAATAATTCCTCTTGTTACTTTCACCACATGTTTTACCAAGAATTCCATTGGGTATGTCCTCCTTGACCAAATATTTCTTCTCCTCACTCCTTCATAGGCTCTCCCAAGCTCCCTCAACCATGAGCTCTAATACCATATAGAATAAACTAATACATAGGAATGAAGCCAAGAAGAATAAATGATGTCTTATTAACCACATAGATAGCCTAATATATAAGCAAGTAACAAGTTCCTATAACAAAGGAGGTTGGTACAACTGTAAGTAAAAATAGACTTACCCAAGAAACAAATAACAAAAAATGGTTAAATAAATCATAACAAGAAGATATGGAAGATATTAAGCTTTTAACAAAGCTCAAACAGTTATTCTAATACTCTCTTTAGGGATTATCATATGGATGCAACTAGTAAATCTGATTATAATGCTTACCAAAAGGAATGTCTTTGACCTACAAGAAACTAATATTAACTTGGTCAATGACTGATATACTACAATAGAATTGCAGTAGGGTTCTTTACTGAATATATAGATGATTTTGAAATTGCCTTTGTAAGAGAGTGATAGATAGAGTAGTTAGAGGTCTCAAGTACGAGCTTTGATGTGATTTTATAGGTGAATATTCAAATATTTTTGATAACTGACCTATTGGCTTATGTAAGAGAGTCATTATGAAGTGTGTCATTTTGAAAATATGATCAATAGAGAACTGTGGATAAAGACACTCTATAGGGAAGGATGCAGTGCATCTTTGCTTGATAGTGCATTGTTGTCCAGAAGGGACATAGGCTTATGAAATTAGAGTGATAGTGAAGGACATGATAAGTAGGGATAAAATAGGGAAGTCTTAGAGATATGCATAATAATTATGAGATTTTGAAGGATTCCATAGATATTGTGGGTTATCAAAATGGTGAATTAACCAAGCAAGGCAAAGACGTCAAGGATAAACATTATTAAGTATTTATTGATTAAATTTTAGTGTCTACAATAGGATTAGCTGACTGAGGACAATAATGGTAGACATTCTTGTCCCTTACTGGTTAATTATGTTCTTGACATAAAATGTAATCTATCAATTAAAAATGTAAAAACAACAAGGTGAATGGAAGAATGTGGTAGAATAGATTATTGTTTTGAATTGTTCATATATAGAAAATGAAAAAGAATAGCCAAGTGGCCAAAAATTTAGTAAGAGTTGTGGGTTTATAAGAATTGATAAAATCAATTGCATGTGTAATCAATAAAATAATATCATGGTGTAACAATTGAGAAGCCATGTCCAATCAAATATTTTATTTTTCATCTTTTTGAATATTTTTGATTTAACCAATAACTTGATCCACATGGTGTTCCCAATGAGTTCCTACATAACATATGTAATCACCATCTAAATTCTATGTTAAGCCATTGATTGGGATATTATGCTAATGTGTAGACCTTGTGTTATCCAAAGTATCATACCAAACTCTAAATAAGCATGATCATAATTATCTTCCTTTTTTTCTCTTCCTCTACTAATTTATTCTCTCTTGAAATTGTAACCATTGCACTTTCATGTGCAAATGTGACATAGTCATGATCTTTACCCAATATTTCCCCCACTACTTTGATCCAGGAAATTCCCAATGTTGCACTGTTTGATTCAAGGTTATATCAATGTGAAATATAACATAACATGTTTTTGACCCAAGTGTTATTGGAAACTCAATGGATCTAATGCAACATTGAGGCCCAATAAGAATACCCAAGTATTGGTTGTCATACTCAAGATATTGGAATAGTGTCATGCTATATATATTGGTTTTGTAAAAGGATGAAATCTCAACATTAGTGCATTTCTTGCCATCTATGAGGGGGTTAAGAATCAAAGGATTTATATATGATGAACATTTTTTGGTTAATTCTTTTGAAACCACATTTGTGACATCAGCTTTTGTAGGTATATCATGATTTTGAATCTCTTTTGTTAAGAACCCTTTCTTAAAGATATTTTATCAATTAGCTTGAGCTTGTTTTTGAAATTTCTCTTTTTATAACTATTGTAACCTTTATTGTTACTATTTTTATTTTTACACTTGTTCCTTCTCAATTGGTTTTTTAATAACTTATATTTATCCAGTTGTTTCTTTTGTAAGGTATTTACCTTTCAAACTTATCTATTTGTAACCTTGCTCTTTCATATTATTATTTGTGTAATCTTGCTCTAATTTTGTATTATGAAGCTTTTCTTTCTCTAATGTTACCGTTTGTTCTACTAGCACTTGTTCTTTAAGAGATGCAATCATAGTGTGAGTGGGTTGCTTGGTTGATGTATCTATTATAGGGTCACTCATATCAATGATACTTTTTATTTTAATCTTTAAAAGCCAATAACTATCTATATGATGTCCATGCATTCTATGATATGCAAAATATTATTTTGATCCCCTTATAGGATGCATAAGAGGTAGTGTTATCAACTTGTTTTGAAAAATTTATCTTAAAGTCTCACTTGAAATTTTATTATTCTTTTTTATAATTTTTGAATCAATGGTTGTAGATATATGTTGATTTTGAGGCACAAAATAGCTAGATGGAGACAAGGAAATATGAATAACACTAGTATGCTCTATATTTTTTATATATGTAATATGATTTTCTGGTGATGTGATCCTTGAACTGAAATATTGATTTTAAAAATCTTTTATGATTTTTTTCATAATGACTATTTGATCTTGAATGAAATCATAAGCAAAACCCTTGGGTATTTTTAATTGATTATGCATATAAACACCATCAAGAGGAGATGTGGAAGGTGAATGAGGTTGAGGAAGGAAATGTTGGTTGCCTCTATAATGTGGTGGTCTACCTCTTTGAGTGTTAAAAACATGAACTATAAAATCTAGTATATTCCATGGGTGAATAATGGGAGTGGGTAACTATTACAACTTTGAGGTCTAGGAGGAACAATAATGAAATGAGTCAATTCCATTTGTCATCTAGGAGTAACTAGTAAAATATTTAATTGAATGTTACAAAAATAAGAATTGAGTAATGTCACACTTTATTTCAATTTTGTTTGTATTAATGGAACTCATGTCTTAGTATGTGATTCAGTTCATTTTCAAAAAACTTGAATCAATAAATACTCATCTAATATAGCCATATATTCTTTAAAAAAAAATTAAAAAAAAATTGAAATGTGTATACACCCATATTTGGTATAAGCACAATTTTACAACATGTTTTTATAGCCTCTTTGAATGTATACATCTCTTGACTGAGGATTAGTTATCTAGTGACATGACCTATTGTGGACCTCTTTGGTTCCATTTTATTTAACTTGATTTACCTACCCATTGCACATGTATGATATTTTATTACTCTTCATCTGATGTATGGTAGGGATCCCCACCTATTGTTTCCTATTTATGTATGTTTTTAGCCCCTAGACACTTGCGCCCATTTTGAACACTAACATCAATGCTAGTGTCCAACTACGAGATAAGTGTCTAGGCTTATATTTTTGTCCTTTTTTGTATCTTTCACTTTATGACCATTTGTTTAATTCTCTTTTCCCACCCTATTGTTGTATTTTTGCATGTCACTAGATCCCAATTCAAAATCAAGATGTCCCTATATATATAAAGGCTATAGTTTAATTCAAAATACCTATCAATTTGATTTTACAATTACCTAATTGGAAAAAATTTTATATTTCAATTTATCAAACTGCATTAGAATACTAAATTGAACATATAAAGCATTCAAAAGGTCAAATACACTATTGCATTGCATATACCAAGGGTTAATAGGAGAAAGAACATATATTTACACAACTACAATTCTACACACATACCTAGGAGGGAGAACTATATGCAAGTTTGAGGCCCTCCTTGGAGTATTGTATATATAGGTAGCACTTAGAAATAAATAAGGCTGATAGGGTTAGCTCAACTCATGTGCTAACCTCTATTTTCCAAATTATAGGAGGTCTAATGCAAAAGAACTAGGGTTTTGATCATAGATGAATTTAGAACATAGGTAGGTATAATTTGAGGCATAGGGTAGATATATAGGTGACAACATAGCCCTGGTACAAATTTTGATCCATTCCTATGCATATCCTTGTCTGGACACCTGCATTGGAGGTAGACACCTGTGTCAACACTACTATCCCTTTTCAATGCAAACATCCAATAGGAATAAAATAGTCAAAATCTAGACCAAAAAAGGTCAAAACCCATGATGTATCCCTATGATAATTCTTGATCACCATCATACCTCATAATATAATATCAAATAAGATAGTCTCTCTTTTTATCCCTTAGCTACCTTGTATTTGTTGCATTTATTGCACATGATAAATTAGGAAAATATGTCTTATTGTTTGTATTTTAATGATAATATGAATATTATCATTACCTTTGAATAGTTTATTTATTTGTCCTCTGTTATTGAGCCAAAACCCTAGTTTTCATGTAGGGTTTCCTCCTTCAAAATAATTTTATTTTAGATTTATGTGTGCTATTTTTAGATTTAATTTTATCTCTTCTACAAGTATGGGCATAGTTTAGGAATGATTAATTACATAATTGATTTGGCCCTAGAGGTTGTGTGCTTCATACTTTTATTAAACATTGAAATCCTTATGGAGTCACCAATAGAAAGCCATACATGAAATATTCAATATTACGATCATTTCTTTAATCCTCCTGATGATCGATGTATCATATATGAAGATCTTATAGAACATCAAAAACCAGATAAATCCTATTTTTCTTACAACTATGATAATGGAAGAACCAATCATGTAAATGAAAATATAAAAGATCAAGGTAGTGACATTTCTACTTTTGCTTATAAGTGTGATGATATCCCTCTTAACTATGACACTTCTCCTATTCCTCTAATTTATGATGATGAAGGGTTTCAATAATTACCAAAGTTGTATGTT
Source organism: Torreya grandis (assembly GCA_037957365.1). Classification (NCBI taxonomy): domain Eukaryota; kingdom Viridiplantae; phylum Streptophyta; class Pinopsida; order Cupressales; family Taxaceae; genus Torreya; species Torreya grandis. Next base: position 236,667 of record JARHVA010006816.1, read on the forward strand.
ACAATAAATATGCAAAATGGTAGCATTCATAATATTGAAAATCAAAATGTTATATGCATACATACTTTAGTTACTTCAAAAAGTGAGTCTACTCCTTCCCTTTCAAATGATGTAAATGTCCAAAACATTGACTATTCCTACTCTATCTCTCATGATGAAAATATTGATGAAATCAAGTGGGTGCCTTATTCTCCATGTAATATTCATATTTAAAATTATTTTCTTTCTTTGGATGATTCAAGTGAAGATATTCAAATTTGTTCTCCCCCTTTAATTTGATGTGAAAAACATGCATGTCTTATGTTTCCCATCATCTTGGTTGAAAAAAAACTGAAAGTACATATGACAATCATAAGGAAATGAATATAAAACATGCATTATTTAGGGACACAAGTAAAGTCCCAAGTATATTTTTCAAATATCAAGTCATGTAAGTTAAATAAAATTAAAACTAACATTGTATCTTCTTTCCCTCCTTTAAAAATTAAAACTAAAAGTGAAAGTTATATTTTTCCCTCCCTTACATTATCTGATACAAAAGACCAAATGTTTACAAGTGAAGTTTTCTCATCTACTCCTCTTAAATGTCATGAGACTTTAATAACATAACACCTTGTAATTACAATAGTACCAACCTTCATGTTATCCAACATGATATACTCATCTCTTTGACCATGGATACATCTTTAAAAAAAGTTGTACAACTATGTGATGATCCTCGAAAGGATTCAAGGATTCCTATGTTCCACGTGCATGAAAATTTATAACCACTAGAAAAATATTCAACCTATTCTTGTGATATGATATATATTGTGACTACCATGGGATATTTGAAACAATTCAACACTCTTAATCTGAAAATTTATTCTCATGAGGTTATTTTTGAGTAGAATATATTAGCAGAGAAACCTGTTACTAAGGATTTATTTGAGCATCCTTACCCTTCAAACTTTATTATGCCTAAATTCTCCTCCTTTGATGGTCAAGGGGATCTTGATATTAATTTATAAAAATATATACATTCCTTTGAAGGCCCAAAATGGAAGCTTGTTCTTAAAGGATTTTCATCATATCTTAACCTAAGGGGCTCTTGATTGGTTTTATAGTCTTACAAATGCTTCCTTACCAACTTTAAAAAAACATGAAGATGTATTTATTTCACATTTTCATCATTATACCTTACCTAAGTTACCACTGAAACATTTTCAAGCATTGCCAAAAATAGAAAATGAGTCTATACAAGACTATGTTATTCTGTTTAAGGATGCTTTGTATTTCTTAAGTTATACACCCTCAGATTTGGAAGTACAATTTATATTTAGTAGAGGTATTATTTGTCCACTTAGAGAAAGAGAATTTCATAAAGCCTTTACTTCATTTGAGACCTTATATTAGGATGTGCACAAATATTCATATGCTCTAATACATACTTTAACCAATTTGCTTATCTCTTCACCAAAAATAATGCATGATAAGAACAATGTTTCTAAGGCAAATTAAAACATTACAAAAGATCATTAACCAATTAAATAACCTTATGTAGAAATGATAATAATGTCAAAAAATAAATGATAAAGGTATTGAATAAAGGAAATGAACATACTTACAGAGTATTTCCCATAGTTAGATCACATACCTCTATAAAATGATAACCTCTTCAGTTTGACTAGTACCATGATAGACCACATGACATATTGCACAAACTATTGTATAAATGGATGATAAAAATTCCTCCTAATTCACATAACCAACTAAATATATTTTAAAAGGTAAAATGGTAATAATTTTTTACTTACCATGATATAACATACATCGAGATAATGTGTGATTTGATCTTGAGAAAAAAATTACATAGTTAGCTAATCGGAGAATTATTACATATCGAAAAGACATACCTAGACCTATTTCACATACTTCTCCTAGAGGTTCGTTTAAGAGGGTTTAGCATCCCATGATGATTTTTTTAAAGAAAACTTATTCTATCAACCTTCATAGAAGATGACCACCAGTAGAAGTCCTCCTAGTGTACTCTCTACCAGGGTTGATCGCTCCCACACTGATCCTATTAAGGAATCATTGGTTGATCAAGTCCTAAATAAAGGTACATGCGGAGGGGATGTACATACATAAAAAATTTGGGTGCTAAAATATTTACCTATAAATTCATAGGTCACTTATATATTCTCACAGGTCATTCCTATAGATATAATGTAATTAGCTATAAAAAACACAATCACTGATTCCACTACCCCATGATCCTTAAAGTTAGGCATTATTATTTCCTTTTGGGTTCTATTGCATAAAATGATTATTATATTATCATAATAATACATATATAAAATTAAATTAACATATTATTTATACAATTTACAAACATCTAATCATACATTATGTAAATAAACATAGAAATCAAATATAAAACACTGGATGTCATACATTCATTTAACATAAAATAAACCATATTTATAACATAACATATATATCAAATGGTATATAGTTTATATAAATAATAAACATAAATTTTATGTTTGGGCCATATCCCTAAGTGTGTACTCCTCTTCACTATCTATATCTATGATCCTCACTCCTCTTGATGTCGAAGCACTAGGATCTAACTGGGCCATATGTACATTAGATAGACCACATACTCTCTCCTCACAGGATCCTAATGTTGCATCATAACCTCATGCTCTTACCATAGAGTGTCATATTGATTAATTAGAACCTACATGATCTTTATGACACTATGTTATGTGATGTCCCATCTATCTAACTCAACACATAAATTCTCACACTCAGCTACCACAATATGGTATGCCACCATAATTATTGCTACAAAATTAAATAAAGGTACACGAGCATGTGTAATCTTAACTACCCTCGTGATAAAACTATCCCTAGATATATCCACGGGCATGCTACATGTGAGAGCCTATATTGCATGGTTTGCCATTATCATCCACTCTTGATTACCTATAGACACAGGATATAATACCAATTAGCTACATATATGGAATTAAATACTTTATCTAATATTATACCCAAATAAAATGCCAACTTTAAAAACTATGGTACTCATATGTGGATCCAATGACCATTTCTTCTACTAGTACTAGTCATATAGGGTCATAGTCACCTACATCTCCACCTATCTCTCCTCATACATCCCATTATGTTGTAAGAATAACACTTGGGGGGAAACTACAATAGGAAATAATAATGGCCATTGAGCTCGTATCCACCATTGAATATAACCACGGGAACCATGGGATCTCTCTCATTAGTAGGACACAGAGCTAGATCTATAACTATATGTTTTAGCCTATCATGGGGTCTATTCCCACTTCAAATTTTTTGATGTTAGGGATAAGGTGTTGATGGTATTCCTTGTTTTATACCAGACTATTGTAAAACATAGTCATACTAAAATAAATCGTACACATTGAAAAATCAATCAGGTAACCACATGTTGATCTAGACCATTTGAAAATCATGTCCATTCTTTGGCCATCAAGTAAATTTCCTATATATATGCCATATGATTTGATCCAAAGTCAACCTATCTAGAATAATGTGGTATTCCATCATGGTGTGTAGTATACCATGGGGAAATACCCACCTCTCTACAAATATCTATGGATTCACCCACCTAGCTAAGGGTCCACCAATTGGCTGTACCACTCAAATGTACTCATATACCTAAACATGCAAAAGAGTCCCTTCTCCAATCCCTCCACTATGGATCTCTAGTGAAAATATGTAAAGATCCATATATAAGTGGGCCAATACAATATGACCCTAGGAATATATGGTATGATCAAGCTCAATGTACAAAACTATATGGTATATATGATATTATATACCCACTATTCAACCATATACTACTATTAATGATGCCAATAATATATAAATAAACTTATAAAACCATGGAACATCACCTCTAATAATGTTGTCCAAATGAATCATACTACTCAGCTCTATGTCTAGTGACTTTTGGACACTAAAATATATGTGATAATATTGAATATAACTAGGGATACCATATCCAACAACTTGAAATCTCTCACCTCTAATAAGAAGCCAAAAAACATGATACACATCCTCCAATGTAACTATTATCTCTCCCATAGGGATATAGAAAGTGCATGTGTTCAAGTTCTATCTTCCTATTAGGGATGTGAGGAAGTGGATATAATATGGAATTTGTCCCAAATGGGCTACATGAAACATCAAGTATGGAAGTGGATATGATATGGAATTTGTCCCAAATGGGCTACATAAAACATCCATACTTGATCTAAAATGGCCCAACTAGTTGCATCTAGACCGAACTCTATCAGGGTAGAAAAATGTCTACCATGATAAAACTCCTAAATATGTGTATCCTTCTACAACCAAAAACACAACAAAAAATATAGAGGTCACAATTAAAAATTCACAAAATAAAAATACAATAGCATCAAACTCTAGCATTGATGAAAAGATAGTAGCATTAGATGCTAGTGTCGATGTAAGACAATAATGTCAAACACTAACATCAACATAGAATGGTAACATCAGTTGCTTGCATCTGAGATCAAACACTAGCATCATATTACCAACACAAGTATCCTTAACCTTGATAAAGGTTTCTATCAATCCACTTAGAAATAAAAAACCATGCCCAGAATGATTTTTTTCAAAAATAAAACATTATTAGTAAATTAACAACTAGCACTATCGAGAGTACATAAAGGCACACTGGTCAAGTAGATATATCACATGGCTTGATTCTCTTCTACTCATATCTATTTTTTTGAAAATTTAAAAATGAAAATGACTTCAAATTTCTATTCAAATTATCTAATATATAACTTTTGCATAAACTTTGAACATGCATATTTTGAATGTGATGGTCCAAATTCAAAATTTTGAGTTGTGTTGGGATCTAGAAAATGAGATCTTCCATATTAAACAAAATTCAAAAATTTACAACCATTACAAAAAATTGATAAAAATTTCCTACACATAGATATTATACTAGATTTTAGGTATTATAAAAATAATGTTACAAATTACCACCACCAATACTACCAACATACAACTTGGTCCCTACATCAAGCAAATTATCAACTTTTCCTTTTGTGAGGAGATGATTAGTAGGTAATATATACCCTCCTCCCAAAGAGGTGGCATCTTAGTAGGGGCATGTTTAGAAACATTCTCTTTACAACCAACTATAATTTTCACATTCTCTAGATTTAGTGGGGGTATGCTTTAGAAGTGTGTTCTCCACACTTGTTCACTATTCAACATTTCCAGATTTAGTAGGGGCACATATTGAGAACATGTCCTACATATTGGAACTTATATAAAATTTTAGATTTCTCCATATATAGTGGGGGTGTGTTATGGTAATAGGCTACCCACACTAGTGCAAAATTCAAAATTGAAAAAAACCACATATTTATATGATTTAGATTCATAGTTATGGTAGAATTATGTACATTAGTACCATTGTTATACATCGTTTCAACATGAGACATATCTAAGATACATATACTATGCAATGTGCACCTAATTTTTCAAAATCCAAATCGGTTTCAGATTTAAAGACACTCTCAGGTACTGTCATCACTTACCAAGATGTACTTTTATAGATTGTATTGAGCCTCACCCATCTGCAATAGTTGGATATTTTGGTTAGATTAGAGTGATTAAATCATTTGGTCTCACCAATGTTTTTGGGTGAGTTTTATTACATCACTCATCCTATACTAGGTTATATATGTTTTCACTTGAGTTGTGCTAACTAGGAAATGACACTCTTGATGGCCAAAGCACCATTCTTTTTATCGTCGGTTGGGAGCATGAACACCTCCCAACTCTCCCTATTATAGGTATAACACCACCATAGTGCAAGACAATTGACCACTTTTAATTCATTTATCTTCCTAGCTAGAAGTTGGATGAGTTTGCAATCCCCTTATCTACTTCTCCAATTTTTAATACTCCAAAGTCATCGCTACATGACACATACACATGTGTATTCTATCCATGCTCTTTATTTATGATACTTTATATTATTGACTATATAAATATTATTTACACTAATTATTTTGTGGCAAGTTCTTGGTTATAGGTAATTTTCAAATGAAAGATTCAATAAAAGCTCAAGTAAAGACAAAGTGTGTTGTCCACACCATGATATGCATTTTTATTTTCCTTTAAACTAATAATTTTAGTTTTGATGCATTACTAGATTAAGGGGGGGAATTTAAACACCCATAATTGGTATAAGTATAATTTCACAACATGTTTTTATAGCCTCTATACATGTACACATCTCTTGACTAAGGATTAGTTATCTAGTGACATGGCCTCTTGTTGACCTCTTCAGTTCCATCTTCTTTCACTTGATTCCTTGCACCTATATGTTATTTTATTACTCTTCATTTATTGTATGATAGGGATCCCTACCTATCATTTCCTATTTATGTTTGTTTTTATCCCATGGACACCTATGTTTATTTTGGTCACTAACATTGATCCTAGTGTCCAACTATGATGTAGGTGTCCAAACTCATATTTTTATCTTTTTTCATATATTTCAATTTATGATCATTTGTTTAACTCTCTTTGCCCATCCTATTGTCAGATTTTTTTATGTCACTAGATCCTAATTCAAAATCAAGAGGTTCCTATAAATATAAAATGATATAGTCTAATTACACCTACTTTGTAATTTGATTGGGTAATTACCTAATTAAAAAAAATTATATATTTCAAGTTATCAAACTACATTACATTACTGAAGTGAACATATGATGCATTCAAAAGGTCAAATACACTATTACATTACTTTTACTAAGGGTTACTAGGAGAAAGAGTATGTAATTGTACAACTATAATTCCACACATTGCTAGGAGGGAGAACTACATGTGAGTATGAAGCCCTCTTTGGAGTATTGGCTATGTAAGAAGAACTTAAAAATAAACAAGGTTGTTAGGGTTAGATTGAATCACATGTTAACCCCTTTTTACTAAGTTATAGGAGGTCCAATGTAAAAAAACCAGGGGTTTGATCATTGGATGAATTTGGCACACAAATAGGTATAATTTGAGGCACATGGTAGTTATATATATGAAAACACATACCTGGTGTAAATTTTGATCCATTCTTCTACATATCCTTGAATATACACCTACATTTGAGGTAGACACCTATCTCGACACTACTATCCCTATTCGATGCAAGCATCTAATGGGCCAAAGATAGTTAAAATGCATAATGAATAAGGCCAAAACCTATGATGTAGTATTGTGATGATTCTTGATCATTTCCAGAACTCAAAATAGAATATAAAATAAGATATGCTCACTCTTTATACCTTATCTACCTTGTAATTTTTGTATTTATTACACATGATAAATTAGGAAAATCTATATTATTAACTATATTATAGTGAAATCTAAATATTATCATTCCCTTCAAATAATTAATCAGTTTGTGTATTTTCTATGAAAATCTCCAAAAACCATAAAACAAAATGTAATATCCTAATAAAAAGGATACTATAAATGATAACATGGAAAAGATATTATAAAAAACAACATAAAATTAAATTTATTAAACCAAGTTTTTTTGTGTGTATGAAGATTAGTAAATTCCCTTGAGATTCAAGGTCAAAAGAAAGTGTTTTCAGTGTCATATATCAAATTTGAGGTCAAATAAAGTTATTTTAGTGTCAAATATTACATTTGAGGTTGAAAGTGAGTTATTTTAGTATTGAATATTAAATCCAAAGTCAAAAGAAAGTTATTTTAGTGTTGTATATATCATAAATTTATTTAAACCATAGGATAATTTTTTGAAACAATGTTTGATTAAAAATGGGTTCACCAATATGTTTGATTGGAATTTGAATTAATAGGTGAATCAACCCTAATTTAGAGAAATTGAGTGGAATATAGAATAATGTTATAAGTCAACTTGTAAAAACAAAATTCAAGAAAAATACTAAATTTGACAAAGTGCAATAAAATAAAATAAGATTATATATGAAAAAATGGAAAACTTAGTTATTTTTATTTGAGATTTGATTGTGTGAAGATGACAGTCAATTAAAAATAACAAATATGAACTAACCTTACAAGTGCATGAAAACTAAGACTACAAATGATGAAGGATAAAATTGTCTAACTTGAGATAGGGTCAATTGCCACTATAGTCTTGAGTTGGTCGATCTTGTCCTTTGTTGAAAATAATGAAACTTAAGTCATGATCATTTGTGATAACTTAAATTAGATTTGTGTATGGATATTTGACCTTCAAATGTATATGAAAGACCTAAAAATGACTTTTTCAAGGTTGACACCCTAATAGGGCTTACAATGACTGAAAATCTACAAATAAAAAAGGGTGGAATGTAATGAGCCAAGCTAATCCTAAATACCCCCATAATGACCAATCACTACCTAAATATCCAATACACTAAATATGGAAAATAATCCCATGTAGTTATCTCACTTAAAGTGCTTTGTGCAATTGTGTTCCTTTGACTATGAATGCATCTAGATATGGCTTGAATACTTGATCATGTTTTGCTTTAGGTTAGATAAAATATGATTTTAATTTGGTTGAGGGATAATTCAAATGATTAGAATCAGAGTTGGAAAGAATATGAAAGCTTTAATCAATGTGTAATAATGTAAGTTTGTCTCCTGTTAATGGGTCAATGGTAAATAAGAGAGAAAATAAAAGCAAAAAAGAGGCAATTTAAAATCCACCTAAACCTAGATGGTTTAAACTAAACTTTTTTGGGGCTTGTAGAGTAAATCCAAGGGATTATGGTGCAATTTGTGTGATAAATGATTGTAGTGGTTCTCTAATTAGAGAATTTTTTTAAAGCTTCTAGATGGAATCAATAATGAAGTTGAGGCCCAGGATTTGGCAGTTAGAGTGGAGATGGCTTTAGAATGTGGTATCTCCTTCCTAGAAATTGAAGGTGACTCTTAGGTGGTGATTAAATATTTGAATAATCAAAGTCATAAATCTTAGAAAAAAAATATTTTAGATATTATCTGGCTAAAATTGGAAAATCTTGAGGACTGGCCCTGTTTCCATTGCTTTTAGGAAAACAATAAAGTTATTGACTGCTGGTCCCTCTCAGACACTTGAGAATCCACTGAACTGCTCTCCAGTGCTTCTTTCCCAAATTGGCTATGAACTTGCTGACAACACCCACTACTAGGGCAAAAATAGGTCTAGTACACATGTACTTAACCTCATCATGTGAATTGGGACCCTGATCTGTGAACTGTCCATCCATAGGTGTGCTAACCGGTTCTGCATCCTGCATCTTGAACCTCGCCACTACCTTATTCACACAATCATCCTGAGACAACATCAACCTGTGACCTTCCATGTATCTAGAAAAACTCATGCCAAAGAATTTTGCTGCTCCCAAATTCTTCATGACATACCACTGAACTAACTTTACCTTTAGTTTAGCAACTCCCTACATGTGTGACCCTGCAACAAGCATACACACAACATACAGTAACAGGATAATGCAGCGACCATTATCCAACTTGATAAAGGAAACACAATGGTTATAATGACATTTACTAAAGCCATACTTTGTCATACACCTATCAAACCTATACCACTATCCTGCAGCTTGCTCAAGACCATATGACCTGGCCTTCTGTCTCATGTGTCCATCCTCTCTCTTATTTAACCAAGGAATCCATTCATCTTTCAGTTCTTTTATCCTGGATGGAAACTCTACCAAATCTCTCATTTGGTTTTGCATCTTAGGAATCAAATTCCTCATTCATGCCATGCTCCCACTATTTCCTAGATCCTACTTGCTCTGTAGTGAGAAACAAGTATAAAGAAGGGGAATAATGAATTTGAGGCTTAATTACCCTTTCAGTCCTCCATATGGGTGTTTGAGACTCCTTGATAGCTTGCTGTCCACCCAAAATCCATTCCTAGTCAACCCTGGTCTGTACCCAACCGATGTCGAATCCACCTGATCGCCGATGCTGATTCCCTGATCGACGTTAGTGTCCACCTAGTCACTGATGCTGGTTCCCTGACTGACATCAATCACCACCTACCTGACACCACTGACTTTGCCTATCTACACATGATCGATGTCGATGCCTGCTTGTTCGACGTTGGTTCCATCTAACTGACACCGATAACTATGTTCTCCTATGAGTGATGACTTTTTACTTGTGAGCTCTCTATGGATCAAAACCCTATCCAAACTGCCCTGCTCAAAGTTATTCAGCCTTCTCCACTAATCTCTATCCATCATCTCCTCCATGAACACCAAGGCTTTCTAGTTCTTAAGTTTGTCAAAGACATTTGTCTTTCACTTAAGAACATGCATCTCCTTCTTACTCATGTGACCAAGCCTACAAAGCCATGTCTTTACAACAAAAGAAGAATCAGTAATATAAGTAGATAGATAAAGAGTACCTACTTTCTTACCACCTACTAATTCAAGTGCATCTGCTATGAGAGTTACTATGCATCTCTCATCACCCAACTTTCCTAAAGAAATTAGCCTCATCTTCAAGACTGGGACCTGCATGACATCCTTCAACACCCATGTGTTGGCTGTCTACAATTTTAGCCACACTTCCCCTTTGCCAAAACTTTGACAAGGCTCACCAACCCTTAAATAAATCTTTCCAAAGTCTCCATGGACCTTAACATGGAAAAATACTCTATTTGGGGCTGCATGGAAAGAGGCAACAAAATCTATAAACCAAGATTCTACTTTATCCAAGGAACATAAAAGAACAACCAGTGCAATAATACCTGCAACACATGCTTCTTTATTTCTTTCATGCTGATCTTTAACCAACCAGCAATCTTTCTTTACCTGCTCTTTCTTTCCATAACACCGTAATTGATCATTATTGATTTTGAATTCTTCCATACTTTCTTCTGCCATTGCTATACTCCCACTCAATCAAAAACCCCTGAGAGTGACCTATAATAAATAAACACTTAACAAGCTCTGACCACCTGTTAGTTGAACCTAGCTCTAATACCAATTGTTAGGACCCCCTACTCTTGAAGAGCATAGCTGATTACCTTTATATAAGCAACTAAACACAGAATTTAACCAGAAGTAACAAGTAACTAGAAATTTAGAAATAACACAGAATATGAGAGACAATACCCAATTTTATTAATACTCTTCCAGAAGGAAATACAACAAAGAAGATGCCACAATCTTCTTCACACTCCTCTAGGGCTCCCAAACCTCTAGGGCGTAAACAATAAATCTCTTCAAGAGTTCTCTCTCTCAATCAAGGTCACAACAAACAACTCAAACACAAAGTTGTTCACCTCCACCAGTCAGTATCACTACTGCCAATACCACCGAGTATACACACATACTCAAGTCTGAGTACATAATGCACTCCAAACAGATCTCCCATGAACTTGCAACAACCTGCAAATCAAACCGATCTTACTTACACATGTAGATCTCACCTGATCTTGCTCTACTGTAGATCAACCTGGCCTTACACACCTATTGACTGAGATCTTACACACCTGAAAGAACCCTTGTCCTTGCCTCACCAAGTCCTTATGATTCTCCCCACCATCACCCCTGTGGATCTTCTACCAGATCTTGCTCTCCCATAGATCTACCTAATCATACACACTTGGCACTATGGCACTATGGCACTATGAGGAGCTAACCTTGCTCTCTTCCCTCTGAAGGAGCTAACTTTGCTCTCTCTATCTAGCACACTTTACAATACAGCCCCATGAGTCTATTATATAGATCTCATGCAAACAATAATTAGACTTTCCAATTACAATAATTAGAAATGCAGCTCCAAGACTAAAATTAGTCTTTACATGCAAAATGGTCATTCAACAAACTTACTATTCGTGCAACAAATAGTTTTGGAATGCACAAGCGACCGACATTGGTCCCTATCTGTCTGGAGGTGACCAACATCGGCCGACTCCTGACCGATGTCAGTTGTTACCTATTCACCACTGATCGACGTCGGTCGGCCTAACTGACGCCGGTGACTGTGACACTCAGCAACCTCCATGTTTGCATCCAGGTGAAGCTTTTAGCTCCACAACCTAACAATCTGGCTAAAATTGGAAAATTTTGAGGATTGGCCCTGTTTCCATTACTTTTAGGAAAACAATAAAGTTATTGACTTCCTTGTTAATGTAATGATTGATCAAATTATGGATGTAAGAATGGATAATATCAGAAAAAGTTAGGAAGACTAGAGAGACTTTGATCAAATTAATCTTTAAACTAAAATGGGTTGAGTTATATTTTATTTTTCAATAAAAATATAAATATCATTTTTTAAATCTTTTTAGATAAAAGGTGATATCCATGTTTTTAAAGTTGACATGTTCATGAGATTGATTGAATTTGGGTTTTGATGGTAGGGGATACCCTAATTTTAAGTGGGAGGATGTACCTTACTTATTTCATTATTACCATAATAAGATTTCATGCATGCAAATTTTTTTTTGAGTTCAATGATTTCACACTAGCTTTATTTATGGGTGTAGCGATTGGCTTTGGGGCCACTTTGCTTTGTGAGTTGGAGAGATGGATCCAATCTACATCAAATATTTTGGGTGGTCGATGATATTTGGTAGAGCCAAAAATAGAGAGATGGGGTTTGTGGGCATGGTTTCTCAGATGCACCTTTTCAACATTTTTTGAATTCGTATGATGGAGGTGGAAGAAGCTATAGATCATGTTTTGGGGATGAAAACTTTGGCTATAAGTAAATGGGTAAGAGTAAATTCTAATTTTACTTCATTATTTTGAATCAATCTCTATTTAGTAATTTTAGATAAAGAACATGTTTAAATGCTAGTAAATTTTTTTGTATGGCTTCAATAATGGCTGGGTTTATTGTCAAAGATTGAAACTCTCCTTTTGGGTCTATTTCCTACTCTTTTTTTCTCTGGTAGGGATAAATTGGGTTTTATTCCTTTGTCTCTTTTTCATGCTCTAGAATGTATATTTATGGTATTAGTAAACTTCACTCATAAAGTGGATGAGGCTTACACAAGTAAGCAAAAAAATATAGGGAATATGGGCATCTGTATGCATAAAGTTCAAGATTTATTGTAGCCTATTTTGGGTTTGGAGGAATGGAGGGCACAAAAAAAGAAGCTAGAATGTGTTAAGGTAATTAAATTTCTGGAAAAAGGAGTTATGAGGGGGTATTTAAGATACCCCTTGATGGAAAGGAAAAGTTTAGTTGATAAAGGACCTGGGCAAAAATCAAAGACATCTGGTCTTCTCACATCTATAGGAGGTAGTTGGAATGGAGTCTAGGAATGTGGTAGCGATGGTTGGAGTATTTTTTAAAGTGAAATAACAAGAGGTGCATGTGGCCAATTTAAAAAATTTAGCTAATTCAATAGTGTCGGGTGACTTCCTACCAAGTAATGGTAAAATGGTGGAATTAGTAATCTTGGAATAAAGTTTTGTATGTATGATCTTTTTGGGAATATCTGGATAGTAAGTTGTAATAAGTAATTATAATAGTGACTATTTGGTCTTAAGGATGGTTTATTCCTTATCTCATAACTATTTTTGTTTTTTGTTTTGGTCATTATGCCTTAACATAGTTTAATATTAAGCTAGACCAGTTTTTGTTCTTTTGAATATCATATGTTATAAGGGCCAGAGACCTATAACATTTTTACTATTGATCTAAAAAAATAATAATGTAAGTTTGTCTCTGTATTAAAATTTCCAAGTGGTAGAATAGTTGACTTAATGTGCCTTTATAACGATCTAAAATGGGAAAACCTCATGTTATATATCTTAAAAGTACAAATAAAACTATAAGAGAGGGTCCAAATTTGATAAATGATTGTTAAAATGGATAAAGACAAGAATGCCCCATAGGGGACATGAATGTTTGCCACTATTGTTCCCTAATGGGCATTTTTTCCTTAAGGGAAACTTATGAATTTTGGGTCTATAAATGTCCATACGGATGCTTAGATGTGTTTTAAATAGTTAGAAATTTTCCATAGGCATCATATAGTAAACTAGAAAATAATAGGTCCATATAGGTGTTTAGGATAGAGTGAAGTAGTAAAATATGTCCAAATTAAGTGCTCAAGTCAATTAAAGTGAAATAGATCCAAAAATGACATTATCAAATACTCATGACCAAATTTGAGTCACTACAATCACAAGATCACATATTAAACACATGCAATTTTTTTTTGTTATGTAATCCTTCCAGTATCACATTTTTTTTTCTTAATCATTATGTTGTTTAATAATTATATGGATAGTTAGTTATCAATAGTCACTTACCCTAATGAAATCACCTAAAAATCTCCTTAAATATTTGAAAATATTGAAAATGTAAACATGTGAACATGAGAAAGGAGGTGAAATATAAAAAGTAGTCGAACACACTTATCATATCAAATTTTAATAGACAAACATTTGATAGAAGCACTTAGAGTGGTCATGCCCCATATTAACAACATTATGTGAATCCCTATAACATATATAGATCAATTAATAAATTTAGGGTGATAGGTATGATAAGTAATATATGCATGTAATAAGTTTAAATTGCAATAAAATTTTAGTTGTGACTCAAATTTAATCGATCCACTAAATTAGGCTTAAAAATAAAATGGATTATAATAATATGAAAAAAACTAGAGTTTATTTGACAAATAATGTGAATAAGAATGATATGTATGATGATGTTTTTTTTTAAGAATGAGATATTAAATGTATAGTTTAGAAGGATAAAATAATACTCCACCAATATCAAACATAATAATTGTGAATAATTATGAAGCCCAATATACATTAGACATTATGTGAATCCCTATAACATATATAGATCAATTAATAAATTTAGGGTGATAGGTATGATAAGTAATATATGCATGTAATAAGTTTAAATTGCAATAAAATTTTAGTTGTGACTCAAATTTAATCGATCCACTAAATTAGGCTTAAAAATAAAATGGATTATAATAATATGAAAAAAACTAGAGTTTATTTGACAAATAATGTGAATAAGAATGATATGTATGATGATGTTTTTTTTAAAGAATGAGATATTAAATGCATAGTTTAGAAGGATAAAATAATACTCCACCAATATCAAACATAATAATTGTGAATAATTATGAAGCCCAATATACATTAGACATTATGTGAAGCCCTATAACATATCTAGATCAATTAATAAATTTAGGGTGATAGGTATGATAAGTAATATATGCATGTAATAAGTTTAAATTGCAATAAAATTTTAGTTGTGACTCAAATTTAATCGATCCACTAAATTAGGCTTAAAAATAAAATGGATTATAATAATATGAAAAAAACTAGAGTTTATTTGACAAATAATGTGAATAAGAATGATATGTATGATGATGTTTTTTTTAAAGAATGAGATATTAAATGTATAGTTTAGAAGGATAAAATAATACTCCACCAATATCAAACATAATAATTGTGAATAATTATGAAGCCCAATATACATTAGATGGTGTTAGTGGATATGTTGGAATAATTTAACTAATACTACATAGAAATATGTAATCAGTTAGAATTTTAAGTTGTACATGAGTTGTAACTCACTTATAGATTCGAGTGAGAGAGAGATATTATGGGGAAAGATAATGATTGAATCCTTTATATGAGTTACTACATATATAAGTATCTCATATAATATTATATAAATCAAGGTAAGTTTTTATTGTGTCATGCTCTGACCAATTAAAAAAATTGGTATCAGAGTGAGTCTGATTATACATGTGATAATAAAGTAGAAGTAAAATAGGGGTAGTGTTGTACTTGTATTATTACCCCAAATTTATGTATAAATCTTTAATAAAATAATGTATTTGAATAATATTAGTTATTTTTAAAGAATATTAGCATTTTTTAAAGATTATTTAACATATGTTGAGGTATTATGTGTATATTTTGGTAATTTAGTTCTCTTACCTATTTTTTTAGTCATCTCATCATTGTTCCATTATGTAAAAATCTTGCCATACATTTACCCTGAAGACCAATTATACATTTTGAATTTTATAACTCGAAGCATATTTGTTTGCATCACTATCCCCTAATTTAATAGATCTATTTAGCATAGTCAAATTTTACATTAGATCCATCCATTTATATATAGTCTTGTGCATTCTTCATAAATCAACATTATTCTATCTCACATCTCGTTAAATTCTACCACTTGTGCAAGTTTATAGAAATCCTTTTGTGCATGACATAGAAGATTTTTATGTTTGTATATAATTCTTAAATGATAATTTTTTTAATCAAATATGCTCTTGCATTTATTCCTAGCATGTCTAGTGTATCAATTGTAACACATCCTCATTATTTGCCTCAAAATAAATATCCTCATACATCTCCCCAAGTTCAAACCTTAAAATGATCACCATCTATTATTACCCATGTACGCAGTTTAAATTTTATTTATTCCAAGTTAAAACCAAAAAATCATGTATTCCCATCATAGTTTAACTTTTATATAGTTTGTTTTATTATTTTAGAGTTCCTTGTTTCTCATATAGATTTAATTATTTTAGATTTAAGTTAATTTGGGTATTAGTTTGTGTTTTAATAGTATGTAAGCTATTAGGTGTTTAAAATTTTTTTTTTGGTGTTTTGTTTTGTAATAATAATGATGAGGGAATCTAAAGTTATGCATCTAAGTGATCAAAAGTTAAAAGTTAAAAGTCCAAAGATAGCTAAAAGATATTTAGTCTCTAGAATGTCATTAGGATTTTATATATGTGAGCTATATATTGGCATATGTTTTGTTAATATTTATTATAGATCATTTTATTATAGACACATAAATTTAATCATTAAATGCTTGACAATGTTTAATCTTGACATTCTTACTATTACTTAGTTTATTTTCCATTCCATTAAATTACAATATGTACGAGAGTATTAAATATTCTATTCACAATATTAATAATATTGATAAAATCATTCAAACATCCCTAATCTACTTAAAAAATACTTTTAGCTTAGTTATAATAGTCTTTGTCCTTCTAGGGCAAGACCACACTAGGTAGATAAGGTCACATTACGACCTTGTCCACTAGTGCTGTCTTATCCCCTATACTTGAATGGTAGATTTTTAAATTTGAAACATTGAGTTTTACCTATATTATGATTTTAACAAGGCTGGTTAATGTAAATACTCAAAATATTCCTCTATATAATCACATCAAGGCCTCTCCAAACACATCTAGTAGTCACTTTGTAATTCTACTTCACATTGAGAAAAAAATCAATAATCTTTCCAATTCAAAATTTAAATAATTATACCAATCATAGGCCAAGTCTAAAATTATTTTATTATAGGTCAAGAACACTCATTATCAAGCATTCAGGTTAATCTATTTAGTTGCATTCATATAAAAAATATCAAGATTTACTCACTCACTTTAGGAGGTAGAACTACATCGGTGTGATGCCCTTTTGGGATATGTAGGAAACATTTAGATTATGTAGGGTTTTTTGAGGATAGCCCATATATTCTTGTTTCTTGATTCCCCCATTACATTCAATCTCCATTATGTTTATTGTGTGGGAGTTTTGGTTTTTGTTAAGGTCTTCCATGCAATAAATCAGGACACACAATCAATTAAAAGACCTTCACAAATAGATACACACACCTATCATGAACCCAAAAAAATATCCTAAAAAATTCAAACCTGATTAGGGTCATGAACATACAATTTAAATATTTAATCACATATGCATATGTATTTACCAATAGTTCTATAGATTTAGCACTTAATTAAATTGATCAACTAAATGTGGCATTATATTAAATTCAACTAGAACCCACTATATCAAGTGGTGACATATACCTAAAATAAATAAATGAGATTAACATATTTACAAGGATTCAAGGGTAATAATTCCAATTTACCCAAATAGGTTGCAATATCAAGACATTTTCAATAAACAATATGCATTAATGGGGAATGATAACATTTCTATAAATAAGGAATTATCATTAGTTAGCATTGAAACAAAAGGTAATTTAAAGGAACTAAGGCATTTGAATTAAAATATTACCATTATAAATCTCAAGAATAATAGTTATTATCTAATGGAAAATTACAACAACCAAATCATCAAAAGAGTAAACAATGGCTAATTACTCATGATTGCCTTAGCCATGAGGCCATTATTTTAAAACCTTACATTGACTAATCACACACTCATCAACAAGTTGAGTCTACTAATAAATATTTTAAACATACTAATAATGTCATAAATAATAATGATAATAACACCAAAACCTTATTTAACAATACACATTTATCTTTAATACTCAATCAAGCCTTTGTTAGAACCTTCAAGCAACTTGATATCAAAGTTGAGGTCATTCGGTTATAAAACTTGATAGTATGAACATGAAATTAGTTAGGGTTTAGATGCAATTTTAATGTTTTTAGAGATTAAAATTTGATTATATATGATAAACTAGTATTGTACACTCGATAAGTATCACTTATGGCTCAACCCTTCAATTCTTGATCTTACGACTACCAAAAAGCTCATGTTCACCATCTCACTATACTTAAATGTTTATCATATAGTCTAAACCTAATATTATAAGTACTCATATCACCTATATCCCATAATATGCATAAAAAAATTTATATCCTACTCTAGTAATTAAAAATCTTCAACAACTTTCTATCCTCTCGGACACTACCATTTGGACTAGGACACTAGCGTCGACACTAGTGTCCTAGATCTAACTCTAATTTATGAGCCTCAAAAATAGTCAAAATTTAAAATATTTTGACATGTATGCGTTGGAATATGGTACTATTTTAACCCTACCATGAGATAATTTCAAACTATGTGGTATAGATAAAAAATAATAAGTCATTCATTATCATCTAACAATTACTAAGAAAAACTATCAAGCTCACATTTAATCATTTGCACAATTGAGTTATACTACCCTATTCTTTTTTAATTATAAATAAATCATATGAGTAGTCTTCTTATATAATTTAAGGATTCATTGAGCAAACCATGAGTAATATTTGTAAAGTTACAAGTTAGATCACTACATACACTCATATGTATCATATTGCATAATTGTTCATACACAAGCCCACATAAGGGGAGAACTACATCAATTTGAGGCCCTCTTTAGAGTGTATGGATTTTTAGGCAATGATAATTGATAGAGGGGTCTCTAAGGTTATCTTTAATTCAATTTATCCCACTAACCCTTATTTTACAAGGTGAAATGCCCAAGTTAGAGGACCTATGATTTTGAACAAAATATTGATATCCACAACCTATGTGTGTGATCTGAGTTGACAATGTGTAAGGCAAAAATGAACCATCATAAGTGTAGTTGGTCATTCTAAAAAGGACTTATATTTTTCACTAGACATAAGCATCATATATAAGATAGAAGCATATATGCTAGTGTCTATAGTTCAACACTAATGTCTAGACTGATAGAGAGTAATATTCAAAATTTGATGAATCACTATAGATCATCATATTATATTATAATATAACCACATATTCCAAATCCACTTGTGTATTAGTAAATAAACTAATTATTATATCTTCTTCATGTTGCTATATTTAAATTAGTATTTGGCATTGTACTTTATATATTTTGCATACTTTTATAATTCAACACTATATTAGAATAATGTGAATCTAAATTATTTAATATGGATTGATTTAGAATATATTACTCCATGGTTAATTAAGCTATTCCCCCTAACCCTTACCAAAAAATAATAATGGTTAAACAATGTTAAAGGAATGTGAAAATAATAAACTATAAACTATAGGTAGCTTAACCTCACAAAGCTATTCTTTGTTTAAATCCAAGTAAGGTATACACTTATATAATGAAGTATGTTTCATCTATTCTTATCAATCTTGATGTTGCATGAATCTTAGTGGATCGATATATTGACCACTTCATAGCTTGTTTCACTTACTTCCTTGTTAGCAGTAAAAAGAACAAATTGAAATAACATTAATAATAGATAATAATTCTATTTACTTTTAATCTCTTGGCTAAGCACATTTTGCATCTTTTGGATAATGTCTACTAATCAATATGATCATAGACTAATATTCAAAATAATAGGATCATTATGAGGTTAATTTCATTATATAATTCAAGCAAAATACAAATTAAATTCATAAATTGAGAAATAAACCAACTTGTAGTAATATTAAATAATTTAAATGGAATATTAAACTCTTCCATCTTCCAAATTGATACATAGTATTACTTAACCATACTACATTTTCTAGAACTGGAAATGACTTAGCCAAGCATTTAATATCAATTGGAACAATGTTGATAGCTTACTACAAGAGTGATCCAAAAATGTGCAATATAATAAAACAAGATAATATGACTTTAAGATAGTAGTAAGTCTGCCAATCTATATTTCCATATAAATTTGTACTACTAGATGCGTTCATTCATATAGTAAGGCACAAGCTTGCATATGGAAATAATAAATTCTGTAAGATCATAAACCTTATCCCTCTTTGATAATATTAGTTGAATCAATGAACCACTAAGAAAAGCTCTTATACAAATGAATGCAAACTAAAACCACCTTATTAAATTTGATTAAGTGATTTTGACTTAAAATCCTATTTCCATTATAAATTACTATATTGTTATGAATATAAATGAGCAAAAATACATGCTTTCAAATAGAATCCAATCTTGACTCAAAAATTTACATGGACTATACTATATCAACAAGTATTAAGTCTATATTCAACTCATAATGCCTAGAATTATGTTAAAAAAGTCAAACCACCAAAATCTATTTATTTAATAGCAAGGCACATGTCTAAATTTAATATAATCTTAGAGCTTCCATATACCCTTAAGGGATATCAACTAACTCAAAAATCAATGCATATAAATTTTACACTTATATTTTCATGATATAGCCATATATTGGCTTTAAGTGAAATGCCATTGTTAAAGACATGAATAAAAATGAAAAAAAAAAATTTAAATAAAACCCAAACTCCACTCAGTATTTATGAGAACCATATCTTATAAAAAATCATTAAATCTATGATTAATTGCAATGTCAAGGGTCTTTTTTAGAAAAAAATGTCACAATGATCTTTTATTTTAAAATGAAGCACACAAAGAACTCAACATTATTTAATAATAATGAGCAAGGGATTGCATGAAAAATAAGATTATAAATTGTAACATAGGCTCTATGTAATAACATAGCAGACAAAAACATAGAGGTAAAAACGTAGTATGAAAAAAATGTAGTATGACAAAAATGTCACAAGGATAAAACATAGCGAGAAAAAATGTAGTGGTATTGTTAATGTCACAAAAATGTCATAAAGAGCATGATTGGGACATTTTAGTGATTATCACATTGTTTATTTGTTATCTGGTTCATTTTGGTGATAATAGTTAACATTTCACAGTCGAAAAGTAATACACTAAATTTACAAGCAAAATAACAAAGGAAAATGTGATTTCATGAGTTTGGAACTTTAGTTAAAACTTCATGAATTTTTTGTGACATTACCAATACCACTATGTTTTATCCTTATAATGTTTTTATCATACTATATTGTTACCGCTATGTTTTCTACCACTATGTTTTTGTCCGTTACTTTTTTGTTAGATGTTGTAATATAGCCAATTGATACCAAAACAATGATTGTAAAAATTATCCATGAGTAATGGAATGTGAATTAGGCTACAATATAGTTATCTAATAACTAACACAAATACTATAGCCATTACATCAAGATTTCAATTCTAGTCTGCATTATCAACAATGTTTAAGAAGATGAGAAATAAACCCAGGTGCCTCATGATTATTAGCACTAAAATACAATTCAAACTTTTTCTCCATATCTTGTTCATGTCAACTTTTTCTCCATATCTTGTTCATGTCAACTAACTGATTGTATTCATGAAATCCATGTATGTGAGAAACCATAATTTTATTTTGAAATATGAGCCCATCCATATGATGGTATCCTTACCCACCCAATCCATTAGTTTTGGGTTGTAAGAATCCACTAAGTGGAAACAAAAAATCCTAAAACCAAATAGAATAAAACATTCAATATAACAACAAAGAAGCATAAAAGACACAATCAAATATCACATAAAATGACTTCAAGATTTTATTCCTTGCTATATCCTTCATATGTATGCCATCTGAGGGTGAGATGACCTAGAGACTCACTCATGAGGGGTTTTAAATAAGGTATTCTATATCCACCATGATCATACCTATATTTGATGGCACTACTATCTACAAAAGTCAAAAGATGCTTAAAGGAAACATGGTGAAGTTTTTAAGATGATATTAGAGAGCTAAATAGTCCCATACAAACCTACCAACCCTGACATAATTTCCATAGAACCCCCACATGGGTCTAGGGTCCTCAAAAAATAACTCAAATAATAGTAGATAAATAATGCATATATAGATAAAATATTTTAAGATGATGAGAGAAATGAAAACCAATAACTTACTTCAAAAAATCTAGGATTAACAGTTGAATCCACAATTTTTCCTTTTTTTCCTTTTCTCACTTTTTACTTCTTGCTCCTTTCTCACTCTATATTCTCTCTAAAACTTTCCAACGACACCGTAAGACCTCATGCTTGAGTCTATGACTACTAATAACATTAATGTATCCACATAGAAGTTTTTAAAATAGCCATACCAGCCACTAATGCAATGAATGATACATAAGTCTACCATAGTAACCCTAGGTTCCCTTATTTTTTCCCCACTCTCATGTCTCCATTGAAGTTAATAATTCTACTCAATGGAAATTTCAACAATATTCCATGCATGAAAAAACCCTAATCATTATTTTAATGATTATTTTATCCAATATAAAGTCAAATTCCAACTAGGAGTTGGAGGACCATGACTCCAACGTGAGTCAAAATAGAGTCATATTTATGACCATGCAAGTCATAAAGACTTAATAAACATTCAACATTCAAATATTCCTAATACCATTTATGACCCAAGGCACTAAGATCATGATATGCTATAAAAACACATTTAAATCATCACAAATATTTTAAAGACTTTTAAATCAACATAAATTTTAACTCTTGTTACTCAACAACTGACCCCAAGGTCCTTCAAGTTAACAATTGAAATCAAACACAAAAAGAAAAATTGGTCATGCATCAATGACAACTTCTAAGAAGAAAATAAAAAATCTTGCACATCACTAGTTTGACATAGTAAATAACATCATTGAGGACATGGTGGAAAAGTTAATTGATCTCATTCATTAACCGTTATTATCATTTACCTATATGAAGTTAGTGCAATTATTCAGTAGTTCTTCTAGGCCCAAATGTACCTCAATTCTCAGATATTACCTACAATCATAGAGTGACATCAATAGTACCAACTCCAATAATAATCATAAAATCATAATTACATATCATATAATAAGCTATAACATAAATTGAATAGTAAAACATGAAGATGATGAAATAAGTACAACTCCAAACACACGACAAGTCTCGTAAATAGTAAAATAACTTGATACAAAAGTGTAGTGGCCATGTTATTCAAAGTCTACCTAGGTAGGATATGACGTCTACCCCCTTAAAGGAGGTGGCATCCTAGGGCCTAAACAAAGAGATGAGTATAGTGTTACATAAATATATTTTCATCTTCTTAGGTGGCACTTTTCTCACTTAGCTAGTCCCATTGGACCAACACTTGCTAAATATTTCTTCTATCCACAAGTTAATGCTATGATGGGCTAGGATCCTGATTGAGTCTAACTAAATCATTTCCTTGTATGCCACCTAAATATTATTCCAATCTAAAATGTGAGACATATCCGAAACATACTTTCTCAATAAATTTATATGAAACACATCATGCATTCTAGAGAGAGAGAGGGAGGAAGAGCTAGGCGGTAGGTAACATGAGTGATCTTTTCCACTATGTCAAATGAATTGACAAAATGTGGTAACATTTTGGATGCCTTGAAAATTTTTATAGAGATATTCTGGGGTGTAGTCCTCAAGAATAATGTATTCATTATTTTAAATTCCCTTGGAGGCCTTTTTATAGGCCTATCTGAGTTAGCCTTAAGCCTTTGCTGAATAAGAACCATTTGCTTATCATTTTCATGTAAAGTCTCCTTAATTTTAAAAAAATATTTTAAAGACCATCTTATCTAAGGGGAGTTATACACCTCCACCCATATAACACTACAAAATGTGCCATTTTTATAACAAAATGGTAGGTGTTGTTATAAATAAATTCCACCAAATGGAGGTAATCCTTCCATTTTGATTGCTAATGCATAAGATATATTATCAACATATATTCCACTACTTAGTTCAACCTCTTAATTTGGCCATCTATTTTTGGGTGATATGCTGAACTAAAGTTCAATTTTATCCCAAAATTAGAAGTCAATGTTTACAAAAATTGTAAAGTAAACAATTTATCGCTATTAAAGATAATAAATTATGGAATACCATGAAATAAAACATTCTCTTTCACAAATATTTTGGCAAGCAAGAGGGCATAAATAATGAAATTTCATAAAATAAAGTGGGAAACCTTAGTAAATTTATTAAATACTACTAAAATAATGTCATGTCTACTCTGAGACTTAGGCAGTCCCAAGATAAAATCCATAGATATTACCACCCACTTGCTTTCTAGAACAACATAAGGATACAAAAAACCACAAGGATGGTAGTGTTAAAATTTAGCACATAGGAATTTCATGCATTTTAAAACAAAAATAGCTACATCCTCATTTAGTCCAATCCAAAAATAGAACCTTTTCAGCTCATGTGTCATTTTAGTAACACCTAGATGAAAAAATGTGGTGTAGTATGTACTTATTATAATACATGCTCCAAAAAATTTATAAAACTAGGAACACAAATTATGCCTTGATACCTTCGAATCCCATCTAGTTCCAAGGAGTAGTTAGTAACAAATTTAGCCACTGTTTCATTGGCTAATTCAACACATAGTTTTTTGCATTCAAGGTTTGCTAGTTACTAATTCAAAACAAATATTATAAAATTTGACCTTAAAACAAAAAAATAACCAAATATGTTATTTTTCAAAGAGTATTAACTACTCTATTTTCCTTGTCCTCAAAATAGGCAATATTATTATTAAAATTAATAATAAATTCTTAACATCTATGTTGTATTGCATTCAATTTATATTGAGAAAATAAATGCACAAAGCTATAGTGATGAGATTACTTGAAATTTATTCCCAAGAAAAAAGTGTTTCCATTGATAAAGAACATGTACCATAGATGCTAGTTCAAAATCATGCATTGGATAATTCTATTTATGGGTTTTGAGCTTATAGGACTCATACGCAATAATCTTGCCATCTTGAGTCAAAAGAGATCCAATTCCCTCTTTACAAGCATTAGCTTAGATACTAAATTCCCCATTAGGATCTGAGATAATAAGTATATGAGTAGAAATTAACAACTCCAAATTTTGAAAAGCTTCCACACATTAAGGAATCCAAGTAAAATGTTTCCCTTTCTTTTGTAAAGAAGTGATAGGGTTATCAATCATTAATAAGTCTTAAACAAACCTTCTATATACACTAAAATCAGACACTTTGTGTCTATTTTAACTATTAGTTAATCATCATCTAACATCATACCTAAATCCCTAATTATTCTTGTATCAACACTAACAAACCCCAATCCTAATCTGTTACCACTATTCATTGATGCACTATTCACTACCACTATTCACATCCTATTCCATTAGTTAATGTAGTCATCATCATTATGATTTTAGGTGGTTTTTATGATTTACCTCTCCAATTCATGAAAGCATTCAAACCTATTACAAACTATTTTTTTGCACACTTTTCCATTGATATTTATGAAAAGGTTTCCTATGTTCACATTGCCAAAATCAAATAATAAACCAATAAACCTATTAGTGAACATGTCTTAAGATATAAGACAATGCTAGCTAAAATGACCAATCCTATGGTAGATAAGGAATTGAAAGACATATTCAATTAATGTTTGCTTGCTCCTTTACATGAGTCCATTATTTTTAAGAAGTTAAAATATTTTTATGACTTATGTCATGTTGTACAAAATTGTGAAATGAAGCTTATTTCATTGAATAAGATCAAGTATGTAGCAAACACACCAGCTATATCTACATCTAGTACCAACTTTACAATCAAACCAAGTTATAAGATAAAACCTCCTGAGCCTAAAAATGAAACAATCACCATGGTTAACATAGTTTCACAATAGCCTAATCAACTTATCTTATCCAATGCACCAAGGAGATTATTTTCATATTTACCTGAGTATCCAACTTCATTACTCCTATTATTACTAGAGTGTTAGAGTATATCTTTCCCTCATCCTATTGAGGTTGATATGAGTCAACCTCTAGCCAAAGGTATGATGCAAATGCTTATTGTGATTATCATCAAAGACCAGGGAATTATACAAGCGTATGATTTACCTTGAAGCACAAGGTCCAAGATCTTATTGATGAACAAAATATTGCTTTTGAGGATCCTCCAAATAAATTAAGATCACAACCTGGTGACCACCATAAACAAAAAATATTTAAAAATACTTTGAATCACCATTCTAATAAGGAAACATAAGTGAAAATGGAATATAATTTACATCTTCCTCCATCACATTATGGGAAACCAATAGATAGGATTATTATCACTTAAACATGACATATACATCCTATGATTTAGAGGCCCTCTATTACTTTTGATGTCAATGGGATTAAGGATGATGACTTTGATATTCATTCTTTATTTATTTGAGCATTTCTTGATAAACAACCTATACCAAGTGTTATGATTCATAATAGTGCCATCGATAACATTTACACCATGGCATTAATTATGTATTTATGTTATACTCATTATGATTTGCATCCTTATAATAGATTAGTTAGATTATTTGATGGGACCTCTTACAATTTTCTTGGAGAGATTGATCTACCTCTATAGGTTAGTCCCACACATATGGTTATTAACTTTTTAGTTTTACCTTCCACATGTGTATTTGATATGTTATTAGGAAGACATTGGATCCATGCACTTTGACATTACCTTTTACAGTGCTTGGGCATGTAAAATACATTCATGCCAATTAGGTATTTACAATTTCTATAACTCCATATAAGCATCATTTTGAACAAGAAAAACTTATACCTAGATAGTTAATTACCAATCCTACTAAGGCTCATTCACTAAAAAAGGGTAAGAAATATGAAATCCAATTTACTAGGTGGCTAGTACTTGAGAGACCATTACATCAGAGACATACACTAGGTTTCACAAAATCCCCATCTACTACGTACTATTTTTAGATATCTAGAACACATACACATGCTCTTATTATAGTTATTCCATAGAAAACATAGAGAATTAAAAAATGGGTTCCAAGAACCCCTACTCCTATTAGTCCTACTACTGCTTCATGACCACAGAGTCTTATTTTATATACACAGAGCATCACCAATATTATTGTGATAGACATTGAATCTATACCTGCTCCTTGAAAGTATTATAATATTATTACACCAAATTCATAGTGGGGATATATCTATGCCCATCCATTGGATGGCATCGTAGGATGCTATTTCATTTTAAAAAATTACAAAAATACTAAAAAATTAAAAAAATTAAAAAATTGAAAAAATATTTTTGGCACCTACATGTTCTATTAGCTCATTGGAATCTATGTGTTAGTTTCATGTTGATGGATGTCATACCTAATAACCTTTACATACACACTTGTGTGTCACGCTTCTACTTGAATGTGATATAAACATACATATATACATGATATAATCCTATTTCGGATGTTGGGACCTCCCTCTACTCATGCCATGTAGACATTGGGGGCATCTACTTCTTTGATCTTGATACACATATGTAATATGGTTCGATGATCACATTTAGCTATCATGTTTAAGATTAAATATATACTTACACATGCCTTTATCCATGATTATATCTTACACATGATACTTGACATTTTTACTAACACATTTGATCCATGGGATATCATGACATGTTTATGGTGGTTTCTTATGCTTTACTTTATGCACTTCCTTGAGTATCTTACCTTGATATTGTATGCCTTATTTAATCATTTGAATATGATACTTTGTTTGTAGACCCTATGCCTTTGTATGACTTTGTTGACATTTTCATCTCATTGTTTATTATATGGACATTTAAATATGTCATCCTTGGTTTTTTAGACATTTGACTAAGTCATGTCTCTTTGATTGTGCAACATTTGAACATGCCCCTTTTTTAGGGTCTCTTTATACCATTACCTTTTTTAATTGATTTTGAGTGACAACCAAATTTCACCCTTGGAAGGTAGTTCAAGCCTTTAAAATTTGGAATAACATGGAGACAATCCTAGGCTATGGGTGGCCTAATGTTGGATTGAGTCTCTAGGTTAAAGGGGTAGCTCCCCTTGATATATCACTTAGGCTCACAAACTACTCTATCAACTTGTTAATAAAAGAGAGATAAACCTACTCGAATGGAAGTGATGCACTAAATAGTTTGACCACTACCAACTAGTTGCAAATGTACTTCAACCATAAGACTAACCTATAATAAACACTAATCCTAATCTACCTTTCTACATCAATACTTCATTGTGGAGGTAGTGAAATATGCTTAGGCTAGGACGACTAGTCAAAAGGTCATACAATGACACTAATGAATATAAAAATCACTCAAACTTCTCACCTCACTTAGACACTTCATAAGACTTATAAAAAGACTTTCAAACTAAATATGAATACTAGAAAAGGACAACACACAAGGGAAGCAAAGCTACTCACTTGATAAGATCAAACTAATCATCCACACACATTGAAACCAATAAAAGAATGAGGTAAAAAAATAGTTTCTCACTAATAAAAGGATAGAAAATGGGTAGGGATTTGCCATACCTAGGTGGAGGATACAAACATATCCAAATAAAGCTCAATTTATAAAGAAAATGAGAAAAGATAGAGAAAAGGGGCATAAGAGAGCCCATTGACAAGTGTCATTGTTGATGGAGAAATTCATAATCAATAAAGAGGATTTATGAATGGTATTAAAATGATTCTAAACATGTGTTCATCTGATCTGATGATATCTTCCTCTTCCACATGGTGTAGGAGTTTACAACTTTGCTTGACACCTTGTCTTGTTCTTAAAAACTACCCTTTGCCTTAGCTCGTGGTGGAAAAATAGAACAATTGATCACTAAATTTTCTTGAAATATATATTTATATAATATTTGACACCTTTCATCAGTTTAAAAGTTTTCATAATTGATGCTACTATGATGATTACAACTCCTTAGATGGCTTGAAGCTCAATTTATCCTACTATGCCAATCTTGCTACAAGTGTCAAATATTGAGTTTGTACTCATAAAATCAATATTTATTCATGTATGTATTATTAATATAATATCATACCTTTAATAATTAATTTGGAGGCCTCAAACAACCCCCAAGATCTCATTTTTCACTAAAAGCTCTCACTAGCACCCAATTCCTTATAACCCTGAAATCATGCAAACCTCCTTGTGTAGAAGAATGTATGAAGAATATTTAAAAATTGGGAATATTTTTGAGTACCAAATATCCCATTATATGTCCATGTAAAATTTTAAGACTTGAAACCAAGTGTAAGTACACTTTTTTTGCTATTCTCTCTCCTCAATTAGGCTTCAATTAGGCCTCCATGCCTAGAAACTGATTTTTGGACCAAAATCAATCCCAAAAATGTGAAACATAAAAAAAGTGTGTGATTAAATTTTATGACCATGTGACCATGCTTCATACCAAACTTGGGCTTATGTAACCTTGTGTAGGTGGGCAAACCAAGAAATGGCCAAGAAACTAGCCCTTTCTCAAGCCTATTTCAAACTATCTCCAAAAACCAAACCTGTAGATGTACTTTAAATGGAAAATAACTATTTTTTTACTTGAGAAGGTATAAAACAACCCAAGGTATATCTCCCAATTATTTTCATTCATTCATATGCTTAAGAACATTATTTTCTACTTAAAACACTTTAAAAATAAATCATTAAATGCATTTATATAAGTGATAGTACCATCAAGGTACATGATAAGGATATTATTGGAGTGATAAATGATTTGAATATGGTATCTAGGTACATATACTTTTCTCATTCATCTTAGAATCTGATTTATCTCATTAGGTCAAATATGGGCCTCTAGGTAGCTCAAAACTTGTTTTAATCCTTAAGGATTGTTCATAGAGCTTAGGGCTCTAATTGTCCTCCTAATTCCACAAGTTTCAAGTAAATTAGGCTACCCAAATATAATTAGGATCCAAAGGTCCCATGAAATCTCTTCATAATGTACTAAGCACAAAAAGGTAGCCTCTTAGGTAGAAAGACTACATTCTAAGACCAAGAAGGATGTTTTGGTATAACAATGTCATTTTGATGCATGACTTAGGTTTAAATTGACTTATTTAGGTAAAAAATACCTTATAATAAGTCTATAAAACACATTTTAGTGACTTCATCTCCATTGTCTTTGGAACTTGCCTTAGTGCCATTGTTAGGGTTTTTAGGCCATGAGACCTATCTAACACTAATGAGATTTTATTGGTAATTTCCTTCTTTGAACGGTGGCCTACACACCATGTGAAGTTTACATACTATCTCCCACACTAAAAAAAATAAATTCATCCTTAAACTAAGGCAAACTTGTATTCTATGACTCTTTTGGTCAAGAGACGTATAGGTTTCCATTAGGCTTGTTAGGCCTGCTTTGAGAGCCTTGGGTGTTTGATTAATTCCAATGGGGTTATAAAACTCTTTCTCCACATTTAATGAGAGTTTACACAACCATAAAAAGTATTTCCCTTTCTCACACATCACCAAAATGTTTCCAATTCTGCTCATACTCACTGTACAAGCATGTGTGTGTGAATTTAGACCTATTAGGCCTACACATGCTTATCAAAGTTTGGCACCATTTTGATTATCTTTGAGAATTACATACAATAATTATAAAATAATAGAAACATATTAATATTAATTTTTTAACTTAAAACCTCTTCCTTCTCAAATCAAATAGGCATATTTCATGAAGGCAGGCATATAAGAGCTAACTAAATGTGTGACTACAAGGTTTCACATGGTTTAGTTTTGATAATCTTTTTGGACCTTATATTTAGGTATATTTTTTATTCTCATTGATGTTATCTAATTATTATCACCTAAAGTTTAACCCTACTATCATGC
Source organism: Torreya grandis (assembly GCA_037957365.1). Classification (NCBI taxonomy): domain Eukaryota; kingdom Viridiplantae; phylum Streptophyta; class Pinopsida; order Cupressales; family Taxaceae; genus Torreya; species Torreya grandis. The sequence continues at coordinate 268,075 of JARHVA010006816.1, forward strand.
ACCTCTTTCTCAAGTTTGAAAGCTAACTATAATTACTCAGGTAGTATTGACTCTACCAATTTAGCCTGTATGAGTGCAGACTTAAGTGGATTTATTATAGTCCCTTTTTACACTTTATGATATTATTAAAAGTCTTGTTGATATTTTTATGATTATATTCACTCTACCTACCTATCTAATCCCTAATTCCATCACAAAATGTTGTATCATCTCTTCCCATTATTTGTACTAAAACACTCTTGGTTGTAGGTGATGGTTGAGAGTTTTATGAGTATTGATATTTGAAACCTGCTCTTTCTCAACTAGGATATTTAGAACTTGATAGAAATTTTAAACTCATAAATCTCTTCACATTTAAACTTGACCCTTTATAATCTTATTGGCATTTCCCATTATTTGACTGTGCATGTACATTCTCTTTCCTCTACCTGTAAGACTATTTATTGATGTAAGAAGTATTTTATAAGGTTAATCTTAACCTTTTCAAACTCTGAGGTGACCCTTCACTACAATTTTACATCTCTCATGTGGTCTGGACCCTCATATAACATTGACCATGTAGAACAAGACCTATCAACCATGTTTTGTGCAAGTAGATCCATACAATCTTCAAGGTGAGTTATGATATTAATCTTCAGGAGACTAGTGAAAAATGCTTAGGTGATTAGAGAGACTTGAATGTAATGAAAATATGATGGAGACATATGCCAATCATTTAGATGTATTAAAGTTTGTAGAGAACCTTAAAACTCAAGTGAAAACATACAAATTATGCCAAAGTGCAAATTTCTTATCTTCTTGGGGCCACACATGCCAAATAGAACTCATATTTATGTGAAAGATGCCTATATAGACCCTATAGGTCCATTTCAATTTCTCTTATGCATTCAACCAACTTGAAACTATGATATTGAGGAAAAATGATGAGCCTATAAGGTTTGAAATTTATTTTAGACCACCATGAAGTCTTAGTGATAGTTGATAAAGGAGAGAGGATGGATCTATAAATCAATGGCACAAATTTAAAGCTTACTAGGACCCCTTCCCCTGGAATAAATATCATCCTCCAAATTTCTCTCTACTAGATGTAACATCCACATGAAAACTACCTTTATGAGTTTGTGAAGAGGATGATAGAGGTTCTATAGAAAATTTTAGAATATTGAGACTTTTACATGAAAAACAATTGTGGATATGACCTTTAGGAGCTAAAGAGACACTTCTAAACTATTTTCACTTGAAAGTGAGTTTCTCAAGTCTATACAAGTGAGTGAAACTCCCTTCTTTGGTGTTGAACTACAAGAAACTAATATATTTATTACATCATGACATATATGATAATTATATAACTCCTCCAAGAACCTTTTAATGTGTATTATACAAATTATTCATCTCGGAAGCTTTGTCACACGTTGGAGTTAGTCAAAAACATCTTTTTCTTCATTAAACTTTACCTTAAAGTTTGCAAAATAACCTTAAACTTTTCAAACACATGTGAAATGTTTATTCAAGGGTAAAATATGCTTTTTAGGGATAGATAATGACATATGACACCACTTGACCAAGTCTCATTATACCATGACATGACTGGACCATGACAAGCCCAATATAAGACATTACCTTAATATTGTTAAATAAACCTTTATCTTTGCTAATAAGGTTTTAGAAAGATCCTTTTAAGAACAACTAATAAATGATAATAATTTAAAAAATACTAACAAGACATGGAAAACAAGTTTTTACCTATAGGGGTTGACCTTTTGACCTTGGGGGTCAAAATTGGTCAATAAATTGGTAATTCACGGGGGTAACATGCCTACAATGCTTACTAGACCAATAGCCTTATCCTTCCATTGGGTAATGGAGTCATTTGTAATAAAAATAAGACCTAAACAAGATAAAAAAATTAATTTAACCTCCAAGTACACACAAAATAAGGACAACACACAAACAAAGGAAACAAGACACACACATGTGCTAGCTAAGCACTTAGAGATAACAAGAAACAACATAATAAAAAAATATATAGCTGACATGAAAAAAACTTCTTCCTCCTGGATCAAAGGGGAAGCTTATGATATCTTTTACTCCATGAGCTAAAGAATATCTTGAGGTAATATTCCTCTTAGACCTTGTTCTTATTGACTTCACATTCCTCTTGAATGCCAATCTTTTTGGCATGCTCTCAAATGAAGTAGCAATAACAAACCAATCTCCTATGAAGATGAACTCATAAATTTATTCAAGATCCACTCCATATTTATTAGTAACTATAACATCATCCAATGATACCCCATCTAAACATTATCCTTTGGTCTCTATGGCATCTTGAGTGACCTTAGGTTTCTTATCAGTTGTTGTAAGCTCATTAAGCTCTTCAATGAGATTTTAGTACTCACTCTAAGCTACATCATGGTATTCAGTGGATGTTTCTTGATAAAAATCCTCATAATCATGATAAATAGGAAATGTATCCTTGAAAAGGCCTTCAATCTCTTGAAGAGATTCAAGGCACTGCTGTCAATCATATTTTAACTTCTTACTTTGGTCAATATGAATGAGACTAACCTAAATAACATCTTCATATTTATCCTCAGAAGTTATAGGTTTGTCAAGAATCTCAAACCTTTCTATGCAGTCATGATTTTATTGGGAATCAAAATCTTCAAGTTTATCTTCTTGATCATTTGAAACCATTTAAAATTTATTCAAAACCTCAGCTTGTTTACTTAGAGAGCCTTCAACATCAAGACCAACTACAAATTCAAAAATATTGGATGTAATTTAATCTCATGCTTGAAGCATACCATCAAGACCATTTTATAAAACCTCATATTTGAAAATTGATTTACATTTATCTTCCCCAAGTGGAGTACCAATGAAGATATCCTCATCAAACACACTTGAATCATATTCATTTTCTACAACTGTAGCTTAATATTCTCCATTTACCTCCCATATGATAGATTCTTCCTTAAGAAGGGATATGGTCGGAGGGTGATGAACATGTTCATGATTTTAAGAGGGAGTATTAGGCATAGTAGGTTGCTCATGAAAAATATTGAGGATTGAGGGAACATTATTGCAACTTGAGGTCTTGGGAATGGTAGATTATTATAAAAATTCTTGGAAAGAGAGAAAATTCAATTGTGTTATGAGTGTTTTATTATCCTCAAGAACCACCTTATCCTTCTCATATCCTTCTTGAGGTTCATTCTCAGTTGTAACTTGATTTTCAAACCTCTCAACTAGGACCTCTTTCTTATGTTGAAATCCTTCTTAGATATACCTCCAATATGGAAAATATTTAGGTTCTTAAGGGAGGGGAAATATGGCTTAAATAGGATCAAAGTCTCCATCCTTGACTTTAATTTCCTAAATTTACCACTCTTCCTCTTATTTCTCCTAAGACTTAACTACTTGGTTCCAAGTTGAGACTTTTAAACTAGTAGGTTCTCTTTGGGATTAAATTGGCTCTCTTGGAGGTTCTATTTGAGGATGGTCAATGATTTTATGAGTATATGGATCATAGGAAGGCTGATAAGGAACACATGGGGGTTATTGACACATCTAATCCAACTCTCTTTGCTGCCTCTCCCAAGTTTCCATCTTCTCCAATATAAATGGACACAACTCATTCATCTCTAGTGGATCATTAGATACAACTTCAAATATCTCAATCACTTCCTTATATTGAGAATTAGAACAAACTATTTTTTCACATTCTATTACCTTACTATCCATCTCATCTGGTCCATATTGAAAAGCTTGAAAAATAGCGGAGGAAGGGAATGAGGGTAAAATGGTTGAAGATAAGGCTGTCCATATGCATCATCATATCTATATGGGGGAGGTGTGGACTGATCATAAGAGTGATATATCTCACAAGGAGGATTAATAATGATGTTTTTGGTAGTGAGGAGGGCAAAAGGATTGATACAACTAATGAGGTATATAGTTGGAGTCACATGAATGGAAAGTGTAGTAGTCATAAGATTGATATGGTTCATGATAAGGCTGATAAAGATCATGACAAGGCTAGTATGGTTCATTATAAGATTGGTGAGGATTATGTTAAGGTTGATAGGGAGTGATATAGGATTTATATGCCTCATCTACTTGCATGAAATTTAAATTCACTTCAAAATCAACCATAACCACTTCATCAAGATAATGAATCGAAAGCACAACTTACTTTGAACAAGTGAGTGGGCTGCTAGAACTAGCTGATTAAGCACATAGTTACCATTTCTATTTTAAATGCCTCCAAAGGCTGATATGTAGAAGAAAAACACCAATAATCTTTGCAATACTTTAGATCTTAGTCCCATCAGGTGTGCCAAAACTATTACCAACCAAATTTACACCCTTGTAAGGTAGTTCAAGCCTTCAAAATTTGGAATAACATGAAGACAATCCTAGGCTATGGGTGGCCTAATGTTGGATTAAATATCTAAGTTAAAGGGTTATCTCTCATTGATGTATCACTTAGGCTCATAAAATATTCTATTAACTTGTTAAGAATAGAGAGAGAAACCTACTCTAATGGAGGTGATGTACCAAATAGTTTGACCACTACCAACCAACTACAAATGCACTTCAACCATGAGACTGACCTATAACAAACACTAATCCTAATCTCCCTCTCTACATCAACACTTAATTATGGAGGTAGTGAAATATTCTTGGGCTAGGAATACTAGTCAAAAGGTCACACAATGACACTAGTGAATAGACAACTCACTCAACCTTCTCACCTAAGTTAGAGACTTCATAAGACCTAAAAAAAGACTTTCAAATTGAATCTAAATGATAAAAAAGGACAACATACGAAGGAAGCAAAGCTAATCACTTGATAAGATCAAACTAATCATGTAGACACATTGAAAGTAGTCAAAGGAGGAGGTTAAATACTAGTTTCTCATTGATCAAAGGCTTGAAAATGGGTAGGGCTTTACCATACCCAGGTGGAGGATACAAACAACCAAACAAAGCTCAATTCATAGAGCAAGTGAGAGAAGATAGAGAAAAGGGGCATATGAGAGCTCATTGAAAAGTTTCACTCTTGATTGAGTAAGTTACAATAAATAAAGAGAAGTTATGAATAGGCTTAAGATGATTCTCAACATGTGTTCATTTGATTTGATGATGTCTTCCTCTTCTACATGGTGTAGAAGCTTGTAGCTTTTCTTGACACCTTGCCTTATTCTTAAAAATTTACCTTTGACTTGGATTATGGTAGACAAATGGAAAAATTGATCAATAAATTCTATTTAACTATCTCTTGATCTAATCTTTGACACCTTGCATCAGTTAGAAGTCTTCATAACGGATGCTACCATGATGATTATAATTCCTTAGGTGGCTTAAAGCTCAATTTGTCTTACTACACCAATATTGATTACAAGTGTCAAATATTGAGTTTATACTCATAAAATCAATATATATCCATGGATGCATTCTTCATATCATATCAGACCTAAAATAATTCATTTGGAGGCCTCAAACAACCCCCAAGATCTCATTTTGCACCAAAAGCTCTCACTAGTACCCAATTCTTTGTAGCCCTAAAATCATGAAAACCTCCTTTGCAGAATAATGTATGGAGGATCTTGGAAATTATGGAATATATTTGATTAAAAAATTCCCACTTATATCTCTATGTCAAATTTTAGGACTTAAAATCAAGTAGAAGTACACTTTTTTTGCTATTCTCTCTTCTCAATTAGGCCTCCATGCCTAGAAACTGAGTTTTGGACAAAAATAAATCCCAAGAATGTGAAAAATATATAAAATATGTGATTAAATTTTATTACCATGTGATAATACTTCATACCAAATTTGGGCTTTTGAAACCTTGTGTAGGTGGGCAAACCAAGAAATGGCTAAGAAATTAGCACTTTCTCAAGCTAGTTTCTAACTATCTTGAAAAACCAGACTTATAGGTGTAATTTTAAGGAAAAATGACTGAATTTTTTGACCTAAGAAGGCATAATATAACCCAAGTTACATCTCCAAATTATTTCCATTCATTTATATGCTTAATAACATTATTTTATACTTAAAACATTATAAAAGTGAAGCATTAAATGCATTTGTACAGGTGACAATACCATCAAGGTACATGATGAGGATCTTCTTGGAGTGATAAATGATGTGTAAATGGTTTCTAAGGAAATATACTACTTTTAGTCATCTTAGAATCCAATTTATCTCATTGAGTCAAACCTGGTCCTCTAGGCAACTCAAAACCTATTTCAATCCTTAACGATTATTCATAGAGCTTAGGGTTCTAATTGTCATCCTAATGCCACAAATTTCAAGTAAATTAGGGTAAAAAACTCACCTTAGGATCTCTCCATAGTATAATAAGCACAAAAATGTATCCTCTTAGGTAGAAATATTGCATTCTAAGATTGTGAAGGATGTTTTGGTATAACAATGTCATTTTGACACATGACTTAGATTGAAATTGACCTGTTTAGGTCCAAAATACCTTATACTAAGTATCTAAAACATCCAAACCCAAAATTTTAATGGTGAAAATTAGGGATTAGGATAAGGATAATTTGAAAGAGGAGTAGGAGAAGCAACATCAACTAGCATATGGGAAGGTTTTAGTGTTATAGTTAGGGTCAAGAAATCAACTATGTTTCAAATCTTTGAGTTTTGGGGGGGGGGAATGGGTAATCATGGTAAGAAAGATCATATAAAGGTGTTGGTAGTGGTGATTAAGGAGGATAAATATTGGTGGGATGAAGAAGCAAAATTTAGAAAATTAGGAGCTAGTTGGAAAGTGAAATTGGTAGGGAATCAGGATCAAATTATGGAGAAGGTTGCTAGTAATATTAATTCCTTTGTTTTAAATAGGGAAGAAAAAGAGATTGGCCCAAAGGAAATAGACCATTCTTCATCTGTGAATGAAAAAGATAATTTTTTGGAGGTAACTTTGGACAAGAATTTGCATTCATTGGGAGATGGAGTGAATATTGGAGAGGCTAGGGTTTTAGATGGATCTCAGATCCTTTTACCTCTAAGATTAATCAATTGATAGATTGTACCCTAATTTGTAAATGCATGGGAAAATGGCTAGCTATTGGAATAGTTGAAATTTGGACCAAGGAACATTGGGGTGCCTCTGTGTTGGTAAGAATTCTACCTAAAGGTTTCTTTTCAGTGCTCTTTTAATCTAAGGAAGATAAATAAAAGGTTTTTAAAGATAAATCTTGGTGTTTTAATGGTGTGGGTTTATGGATCCAAAATTGGAGTCCTAATTTTGATTCACTAAAATATTAGAAGGGAATTTATCTAGTGTGGATAATATTTTATGGTTTGCCTTTAGAATAATGGAACAAAGAATGTTTTTTTACTATGGGAGGGTTGGTGGGACTGGTTATGGAAGTGGATGAATCCTCACTTAAAGGTGGAAGGGAAGCCTATTCTTGTGTCAAGGTTACGCTAGATTTGGATCAAAATATTCTATAACATATTATTTTCAAGACAAAGGGAAGGATTTGGTATCAAAGGATTGATAGGGAAAATATTCCTTTTAGATGTTATAAATGTCACCAACCGGGTCATATTCTGAAATTATGTAATAAAGGTAGGAGCTCTCCTCAAACCAATTTAGTTTAGATGGTTTCCCAATGGAGACCAAATAAGTTTCAAAAGGGGAGTAATTGGGGTAAGAAGGGTTTTGAATGAAAAAGAGATCAGAGAAAGGAGGATGAGGCTGCATGGAATTCACATTATTAGAAAATAGGTGAAATAAAAGATTTGCTTATAAAATTGGGGACAATAGATGTAATTTATCTAGATTTGATGATTAAGAGCTATGAATTTATTAAATAATAATCTCAATCCATCAGATCATTGGTTCTTAAAAAGTAGTAGAACTCTGTGCCTAGAGATAGTTTAAATATTTTAGGGGAAATAGAAAAGGAGGTGTTTATTTTAGAAAAAGAGGTTTTAGGCTCAGAAGAGGAAGTGGAAGAAGATTAAGAAGGGGAGTTTAATTATAAGGAAATTATCTCTATATCCCAAACTCAGAGTAAACATTCCCATCCTAATTGGGGGCCAAAAATTAAGATGGGTAGGAATATCAAAAAAGATCTTATTGTAGGTGAGGTTCTTGGAGGTAAACAGGGAACTTTAAAAGCATTTGTGGGGGTTGGAATTCCCTCCTTTGGAATCATGAAGGTAATTTATTGGAATGTTAGGGGTATAAATTCCCCTAACAAGAGTTGCTTGATTAAGCATATGATCAGTGTGGATAAATCAAATCTTTTATTGCTTCAAGAAACTAAGTTAAATATGGAGGAATCAAAAGGTTTTTTAAGCTCACTTTGGCAATATTGGTAAGAGGTTTTTGAAGAAATAGGATATTATAATGGCCTAGATTTTCTTTGGTCTCTCTTTTCAACTAAAGTGAAATTAATTGATTTAGGTCAAATTTGGCAAGTATGCAAAATTTCAAGTTTTTAGTTCAATTTGCAGTTCCTGTTGTTGAACATATATGGCCCTCAGGGGGCTCTTTTGAAAAGTCTCTTATGGTCAAAAATATCTAAAATTTTGAGTAAGTTTCAGGTGGAAATGATTATTTTAAGGTGAAATTTCAATGCCATATTGAATTGAAAAGATAAGCAAGGAGGAGTGATTTCTAGCTCTTAGATTTCTTAGGACTTTGGTTTGTTTATTGTAAAGAATGAGCTAGAAGATGTTGAACCAAAATTTGGTTGGTTTACCTAGAATAATAGGCATATAGGGTCTGAAAACATTTAAGAGAGATTGGATACATTTTTTATTTCTTCCCTTTGGAACTAGAGCAACAAAAAATTGGATTGTTGGGTGCTGTCACAGACGGGTTTAGATTATTGGCCAATTTCCTTGAAAATTGAATACGATTCACCTCTTAATAGATGTCTGTTTAAGTTTTAATTAATGTGGCTCAAAGATCCTTCTTTTTGTGAGCTTGTTTAGGATTGGTGGGATCATTTTCTATTACCTCCTGGGTCTATAATGTATCAGATGAGTAAAAGGTTGCAAATTATGAAAGGAAAACTCAAGATTTGGAACAGAGAGCATTTCAAGAATATTTCAAGAAAAAGTAAGGATTGAAATCAAGTTTCATAAGCTGATTGAGAATATTTTTAAATGGGGTATGGATTCATAAGAGTATAACCTTAAAAAATCCTTGATTCAAGATTATGAAAAAATGTTGTGTAGAGAAAATATTTTTTGGAGAAAAAAATCTAGGGAGAATTGGCTCAAGGATGGTGATATAAACTCATCTTTTTTCATCTATCTATAAAAGTTAAAAGAAAGGTTACCAGGATAGTTGGTATTCAGTCTAGGTAGGGTTTTTTTTCAGATTCTATGGAGGCTATAAAAAATGGAGCTATTATTTTATTTTAAAATATGCTGAATGAAGAAGACTTTTTGGATGGGGAAGATCATAATTTCTTTTTTCCTCTTATTTCAGTTGTGATCACTCAAGCTATGAATGAAAAGCTTTTGGCTCCCATTTTTGATGGAAAAAGTAAAGAAGGTGGTTTTTTATATGGCTAAGGATAAAGCTCATAATCTTGATGGCTTCCCAATATCCTTTTTTTAATTCTTCTGGGAAGTTGAGGGAGTTGATGTGTGGCAGATGGTGGAAAAATATAAAATGAAAAAGAAGATGATCCCAAAATTAAATATGATATTTTTATCTTTGCTCCCTAAAGGTGAATCTTAGAATTCTTTCAATGATTTAAAACTAGTGGATTTATGTAATATAGTTTTCAAGATCATTTTTAAGGCCATTACTTTTAGAATGAAACCTCTTATAGAGAAATTATTCTCTAGTGAGCAAGATGGGTTTGTGTCAGGTATGAGCATTCAATAAGGGATTATATTGGCTCATGAAATTATTCATTTCTATTGCATAATCATCAAAAAAGTCATGTTGGTGAATCTGGAGATATAAATATTGTGATAGGGTGAATTGGATGTTTCTATTTAAGATCATTTTAAAATTTGGTTTCATTAAAGATTTGTGTGAATGGGTCTTTAGTTATGTATCAAACACTAGGTTTTAGGTGCTGGTAAATGGCTATTTGTCAATTTTTTTCTCTATTTATATAGGGTTAAGGCAAGGGGATCCCTTATTTACTTTTATCTTCATCGTAATGGCATAATCCTTGGGAAGAGTAGTGAGAGAGGCTCAAAAAAGGGATAGGCTGAAAGGTCTTAAAATTGTGTACAATATAAAAAATCTCATGCATGATCAATTTATAGATGATACTTTTCTCTTTGGGAAGGTAGCGGTCAAGGAAGCATTAGAGTTAAAAATATTCTTGAAAAGATATGAAGAAACTTCTAGGCAATGAGTGAATGAAGGTAAGTCTGAAATTTATTTTATCAATTATTTGCATCAGGAAAAATGCAATTTAGGAAGGATCTTAGGATTTAATATCTATAAACTTCTTAGAAAATATTTGGGGGTTATTTTGTTCAAAGGAGTTGGTGAAGATAGATTATAGAGGGAACTATTGGAGAGGTTTACATCCTACCTTTGTGCCTAGAAAGGTAAATGGATATCCTAGTAGGATTACATTGATTAAAGCTATGTTTATTGCTCTCCCAACCTATTATTTTTTTGTGGAGACCCCCAGTTATTAACTCAATGAATAAGGTAATGAAAGAATTTCTTTGGCAAGGTTCTAGAGAGTATAATAAAATTATGTTGATGAAATGGGAGAGAGTTTGTAGAAGGAATCATAGAGGTGGAGCTGGTATAAAAAATCTTCAACTACAAAACCTTGCCTTGGGGGTAAAATTAGTTTGGAAAATGTTGAGTGAATTTGATAAATTATGGTGTAGACTTATCTGAGCTAAGTATCTTGATTCTAAAATTATGGAAAGCATGATTTTATAAATTAACCCTCCTAGAGGGTCTCATGTATGGAACTTCGTGTTGAAATGTAGATCAATCATATTGCTACATGTTTCTTGGATAATTAACAATGGGAAGAAAATTGAATTTTGGTAGGATTATTGGAATGCTCATCAACCTTTGGCAAATTTTTTTGTAGGATCTCAAATCACAGATTTTTTAGAAAATATTGGGGGAACTAAGTGGAGGATTAATTGGATCATGGTTATAATTAATTGAGAGTAGTCTATAATTGTAAAAGTTTTTCAAATCTCCCAGTGCTGTAAGATGAAATTAAGTTTTTGGAAGATAGTCTTAGTAACAAGATTTTTTTCTAAATAATAAATAAGACCAAATTCATTGCATTGGTGATAGAACTAGTGTTTATTTATTTAGACTTGGATATCATATTGCTCATGCTGTGGATGTATCCTTGGTATGGGTGAATCTTCTTTGTTGGGGTATGGAAGGGCTATAAAAAGTAGGGACATTTACATGGTTGGTAGTTTATAATCATGTTCTCACTCAAGATCATTTGATGAAGATAGGGTTTGTTGGGCCTTCAAGATGTTGTTTATGTGAGATGGAGGAAGAAACTGTAGACAATTTATTTATCAATTGCTCGTTTTCCAATTAGTGTTGGATATGGCTTTGTAATAAAATCAATTGGGCATGGGCTTAGGCACCTACTCTTTATCAAGACTTTTCCTCTTCGCTGGTGGGAAATTTAAAGCACTTACTTTATAGCTTATGGATATGATGCCTAGATATTGTAATTTTCACAATTTGGAAAGAGAGAAATGCCCACATTTTTGAAAATAAAGAACACCCACTACATGTAGTTTTAAGAGAAATGGAGATGTCTATTTCAGAAGTAGTATGATCTCAAATTCATTGGAATTAGGGATTTTTGACCCAATGGGATATGTGGATGTGTTATAACTATAAATATATAAAGCCTCTCCCTGTTAAAGGGTCAAATTTAGATCATAATAATAAGAGGAATATAAAATAAGCAATCTCGTCTCCTCCACAACCAAGGTGGTTTAAGCTCAACTTTGATGGAGCTTGTAGAGGGAATCCTAGAGCCTCAAGGGATGGTTATGATATTAAGAATTGTAGTGGATCTTTAATAAGAATAATGTATTTGAAGTTATTTGATGAAATGAATAATGAAGTAAAGGCTTAAGCGCTAGTTGTAGGTATCGATTTAGCTTTGGAATGTGGGATTTTTTATGGAAATGAAAGGGGATTTATAGGTAGTCATTCAAGAATTAAAAAATTAGAAGGCTAAATCTTGGAAAATAGAGAATATCTTGGCTATTATCTTTCCCAAACTAGATAATTTTGATGAATGGAAGTGCTCGCATTGATTTTGTGAAAATAATTGAGTGGTCGATTTTTTTTGGAAATGTGGGTATAGATCAACCAATGTCTGCCATAATTGATAATGTTAGAGAAGGTTGGGGAGACTTTATAGGGATTGATCAAATTGATTTTTAATTTTTTAATTTTTAAAATTTAAAAATTAAAAATAGAGGTTTATAATCATTATAATTTGATTGAATTATGAATTGAGGTGGTGACGGTTTCTTTTTTATGATAGATGAATTGGTAGTTGGATGATGATAGAGTCATTTATGATCTCATTCAAGGAAAAAAATCGAGTAAATTAGATTCATGATGGATTTGTTATGCGTGATATTTAGAGGCTTTGTTTTTTCTGAAATGGGAGAAGTGGTTGGTATTTGGGTTTGGATATGTGGCTAGGTTGTGTTATCAAGAATGTAACCATAGTGCATTGAATTAGTAGGATGGCCATTAATTTTTGATGGAGTGAAAGCTCACAAAATGGGTTTTTTTGGGTAATATATCTAGGACTAGATTTTTTAATATCTTTTATATTTCTATTGTGGAAGTGGCTAAGGTAATTGAGAAAGTGATAGGAGTATAGGTGTTGGTAGTTAGCAAGTGAGTGTGAGTAAATTTGGACATGACATCTTTGTTTTCCAGCAATATTTTCCTAGTGATGATGGATAATGACTAGATTAAAGCAATGGTAAACTTTTTCATTTGGTAAGAGCATAAGGAGGGCCTTTTGTCAATAATAAAATCAATTCCATTAGGTCATTTTACACCTATACCTTTCTCAAGTAAATATTATTTGGGTTTCATTCCGTTATCTTTTTTCCTTTTTTTATAATCTAGATTTTTGGCTTTGGTTAATTTTACCTAGGAAGTAGAAGAAGTCTATTCTAGTGAGAAAAATAAGGAAGTGACAAAGGTTGTTATGCCTATTATTGAGGATATTATACTACCTATACCATGAATGAAAGTGTGGTGGGCTTTCAGATGGATGCCAAAGTGAGTGAAAGCAATAAAGTGGTTGGTGAAAGGAGTAACAAGGGGTCTGTTCAAGGAGCTACCTTGGTGGAAAGGTAAAGATAAAGTTAAGCTGGAGTAGGGGAGAAGTAATATGAGTTTAAAGTTTATTTAGGTAGAGAAGGATATAGGTTATAATATAGATCAAGTGTTGGAAATGCTTCAGGAGAAATAGATTAGGAAGGGCTTGTTTCCCATTCAAGAAAGAAAGCCAAGCCATCGGTCTTAGAAAATATGATGGTTAGTGATGGGAAAGTTGTAGAAGTGATCATTCTGGATTAATTTCTAGATTATATTTTGTCTATTTTGTAGTATTAAGGTAGGAAGGTGTTCTATTAATTGTTTTTTATTTTTGGTAATATGTTTATTTTCTAAAAACTATTGGTAATATGGTTTTTTAAATGGTCAATACCTTAACAATCTATATTGTTAAGCCAAACCTACTAGATTTATATGGTATATATGTTTTTGGGATAAGGAGCCTTAAAACCTATAATCAAGATAAAAAAATTCACTAAAACATCATGGAGTGACTGAAGCTCCATTTGTCTTTGGAACTTACCTTAGTGCCATTGTTAGGGTTTTTAGGCCAAGAGACCTGTCTAGCCCTAATGGGCTTTTCTTCATAATTTATTTCTTTTAATAGTGTCATACACACCATATGAAGTTTATATACTATCTACCACACTCAAAATAAAAAAAATTCATCCTTCAACGAAGGAAAACTTTTATTTTATGACTCTTTTGGTCAAGAGACTTGTAGGTCTCCATTAGGCTTTTTACGCCTGATTTGAGAGCTTTAGGTATTTAATTTCTTCCAAAATGGTTATAAAACTCTTTATAAACATTAAATTATAGTATACACAACCATATCAAGTATTTACCTTGCTTATACATCACCAAAACGGGACTAATTCTTCTCATATTCACCGTATAGGCTTGTGCGTGAATATAGACCTACCAAGCCTACACCAGGTTATCAAAGTTTGGAACCATTTTGATTAGCTATAAGAATTACATAAAATAATGATAAAATAATAGAAACATATTAATATGAATTTATTTCCTTCAGACTTCTTCCTTCTCAAATCAAATAGGTATCTTTCATGAAGGCAGACAAGCTTGTAGGAGCTAATCTAAACATGTGACTGCATGGTTTCAAATGGTTGAGTTTTGATCATATTTTATAACCTTATATTTAGGTCTATTATTTAATTATAATTTATTATATATAAATATTATCACCTAAATTCTAATCCTACTATCATGCACCTCTTTCTCAAGTTTGAAAGCTAACTATAGTTACTCAGGCAATCTTAACTGTGCCAGTTTTGTCTATATGAGTGTAAACTTAAGTGGATTTGTTATACTCCATTATCAAAATTTATGATATTATTCCAAGTATTATTGATATTTTTTTGATTATATTCACTCTTAATACCCACCTAAGCCCCAATTCAATCATAAAACCTTATATCATCTCTTCCCACTATTCGTGCTAAAACACTCTTGGTTGTAAGTGATGACTAAGAGTTTTGTGAGTATTGATCTTTGAAACATGTTATTTCTCAAATATGATATTGAGACCTTGATATAAATTTTAACCTCATTAATCTCTTCACATTCAAACCTTACCTTATTTAATCTTATTGACATTTCTCATTATTTGATTATTCATGTACATTCCCTTTGCTCTACCCGTAGGTCTATTTTTTGGTGCAAGATGTCTTTTATAAGGTTAATATTAAAATTTTAAAAATAAAAAGTCACCCTTAAATAAAATTTTAAATATTTCATGAGGTTAGGACCACAAAACAATATTGACCATGTATAACAAGACCTTTCAACCATGTTTTGTGTAGGCAGATCAATATAGTCTTTAAGGTGAGTGTTGATGTGACTATTTGGGAGACTATTATGGAATGATTAGATGATTATAGATCCTTTAATGTAGTGAAAATATTGTGGTGACATCTTCCAATCATTTGGATATATTTAAGTTTGTAGATAACCTTAAAACTTAAGTGTAAACCTATAAATTATGCCAAAATGTATATTTCTTGTCTTCTTGGGCCCACACATGAAAAATATGACTTGGAAAAATAGAAAATATGCATGTAAAAACCTTATAGTGCCTATAAAATTTCTCCTATGATTTCAACCTACTTGAAATTTCTATATTGAGGAGAAACACTGTGCTTATGGGGTTTGAAAGTAATTTTAGACCACCCTAGAGTCTTAGTGATTGTTCATAAAAGAGAGGGGATGGATCTAAAAAAAATGATACAAATTTAAATATTACTAGGACCCCATACTCTAGATAAAATATCAACCCCTAACTTTCTCTCTCATGGCCATACCATCCACATGAAAACTACCTTTATGAGCTTGTGAAGAGGTGATGGAGTTCTGAAGTAAATTTTACAATCTTGAGACTTATAATTGTAAACCAAGCATGGATATGACCTGTGGGAGCTGAGGAGACATTTATAAACTATTTTCAATTGAAATTGAGTTTCTCAAGTTTGTTTAAGTGAGTGAAACTGCCTTATTTGGCATTAAACTACAAGAAACTGATATCTTTCTGACATTATGACATATATGATAGTTATATAACTCTTATAAAAACCTTGGAAAGTGTCTTGTATGGATTATTACTCTTGGAAACTTTATCACATGTTTGAGTTAGTCAAAACCATCTTTTTCTTCATTAAAATTTAACTTAAAATTTGCAAAAGAACCATAAACTTGCCAAACACATGTGAAGTGTTTATAAAAGTTGATGAGGAATAAAACTTGACTTTTAGGGACACCTAAGGACCTATGACACTCCTTGATGAAGTCTCGTTATACCATGACATGACTAGACCATCACAAGGCCAATAAACCTTAATATTTGTTAATAAGGTTTTAGAAAGACCTGTTGTATACCACATAATGCATAACAATAATTTGAAAAAGACTAACAAGACATGACAAGAAAGTTTTCACCTATAGGGATTGACTTTTTGACCTTGGCGGTTAAAATTGGTCAACATTTCCCTCACTTCAAAGGGGGCATATTAGTGGGGGCATGTCATAGATTCATGTTCTCCACACTTGATACAATTTTGAGATTCAATGGGGGCATATTTTAGAATCATGTTCCACACACTCATTTAGTATATGGTACTTCTATAACTTTAAAGATTTAGTTGGGGAATATCATATGGGTATGGCTTTCATACATTCATAGTTTTTAGATTTAGTGGAAGCATGTCATATGGTCATGGATTCCACACATTCACAATTTTTTAGGTTTAATAGGGGCATGTTATGTGGGCATGGCTTCCACACATTCACAATTTTTATATTTAGTGGGGGTATGCTTTGGAAGCCTGTTCTCCATACCCATTCAATATTCAACATCTCTATATTACATTGGGGACATGTTTTAGAAACATGTTCTCCACATTGGTACTTATATCAATTTTTAATTTTATCCATATATAGTGGGGTCATGCTTTGGAAGCATGTTCTCCACACTTACACAATTTTTGAATTGGCCAAAGCACATAGTTATATGATTTAGATTCATAGATGTGACAAAAATTTATATATTGGTACCATTGTTATACACATTTTCAACTAAAACATATCTAAGGTGCATATGCTATGTAATTTGTGCCTAATATTATGAAATCCAAATTAGTTTCAGATTTTAGAACTTTTTTATGTAATATATCTTGATCAAAATTTTATGAACTTTATTGAGCTAATCTACTGTAGTAGTTAGTTAAATTTTTGGTATGGTTGAGGTGATTAAATCACCCAACCTTTTCATGTTTTTAGTGTGGACTTGATTATCTCATCTAGTCTCACTAGGTTATAAGTATCAGTGGGTTGCATGATTAAGCTAATCCCAACTACCAGATTACAACTCACTTTTGCTCCACATTTGGGGGCATGGGCATTCCAATATCTCTCTCCCTCTCTATTTCATTGGATATATGCACTTTTAAGATTTATCTATATTTTTATTAATCTCAATTTTAGAGCCTTACAATGATACATATTTTTCAAATGAACTTGCCAATAGGCAAGGTGGTTACATCAACAGAAAAGTCAATCAATAAAAAAACACTCAAGTTGGGCACACACAAATATAAGGTGTGTTATACACACCTAAGTACACATTCATTTACTTTAATATATAAATTTAATTACTATATTAAAGGGAGGACAAATATAGATGCTATTTATGGATTTTATAACACCTCAGTCTTGTACACTTGGTAAACTTAGACCTTGGCTATTCCTCTTAGTTATGGGCCTTTCTCACTTATTTAAGTTTTGTATCTATAATATATTATGCCCTTGGCATATATCTTAGTCTAAATAGTCTTATGTTGATGACCCAAGCCTTTTATCTTGACCATAATTCTTAAAAATTACTTATCTTCCATATTTGCAAGTTTTAAACCTATACCCACTTTCCTGCTCTCTAGACACTAACATCTAGGATAGACCCTAGCATCAACTTTAGTGTCTTGACTTGATGCAAATGTACAGTGACCTTAAGTCATATAGTTTACAAATGAAACATATCTTAATGGTTAACCTAATTAATTTAATGTGAGATTAAAAGGGATTGATATAAATACAAGATCAACCCTCATTCATTCCTCACCTAGAAAAACTTAGAAAAGACCTAACACAGACCAAGGGAACCTATCAAAATCATTCAATCAAACATCAATAAATCAAAGCTTTCCTATTTTTTCCTATTCTCATATTAGTCATAGGAAAAGCACATACATAGGTCTGAAGTACTGAAAGAGTAGCATAAGAACTATATTTTCTAATTTACAAGTTAGGTCATTATTGTACTTATTTTACACATATTTCATGATTCACACATAAGCCAACATGTAATGGAGAACTAAATTAGTATGAGGCCCTCTTTGGATTATTAGATATGTAGGCAATACTTAATGATATAGGGGTTTTTAGGGTCAACTCAATACCATGTTTCCACTAATGCATTTCTTCCCATGGTCACTATGAATATGAATATTTAGGATTTTGTAAATTCATGATGAGTGATAGTCCATGAACTAGATCTAAATACACTAGAGTGAAGGTGAAACAAAAACCAAAAACATCCAAGTGGCCATATCCTTTTATAGTAGGTATTCCATACATGACACTTATGTTGAACTCAAACATTAGTGTTGATGTTACATTCCCAAGCTAACATTAGTGTCAATGACTCCAAAAACATCGAATCTAAAATATAAAAACTATTCTAGAATCATTTTCCATCTTAATTTATACCTCTTCTAAATCCAACACTGTGTTATAATATAAAGTAGCTAATTATGTTACTTCTTTTTTATTTATATGCATAACTTAGTTTTATTCTCTATTTATATCCTATTGTCAGCATAAGAAATTTAGTGTATGTTTATATATCAATTTAGCACCCAATTCACCTACTGTAGATCTGATTATCACCCTTATGTATTATCATTTACATATTATTAACCTTATATACTCTAAAGTAAGGATCCCCATCCAATTTAGGGTTAAACAATTAATTAACTTATCCTTTCCTAATTAGAAATTACATGGATTTGAATATCTATAATTAATATAAATTTAAAAATCAAATAATCCTCATGTCATGACATCATCATCCACCTTCTTCCCCTTTCCAAATTTTAATGATGCCACAATCTTTGCCTATACTCTATCATCTAATATAATAATCTACCTCCAATCCTAATAATTTCCACTATCTAATTTTATAAACCTATATTCCTACACATATCCTACTAATTTATTCTTAGATCTATATGTCTCTAATATCCTCAATTATCTATTTTCCTCTAATTTTATAATCCTAGATTCCCATATGTGTCTCCTAATCAATTCTAGGATCTAGGTTTCCATTTTCCTCAATTATCTATTTTCCTCTAATTTGATAATCTTGAATTCCCCCACATCTTCCACCATCCAATATTTCCACTTCTAAATAAAATATAATTTTCATGAGGACTAATACTCAATTGTAGATCTTTATTCAAGATTAATGGTCTTCATCCATTTAAAAAATCTATAAAAAGAGGGTTCCTCCTCTATCCTTAGCACATCTTGAATATCACAATGAAGTTATACCAATTTGGAGCAAAATCCAATGTCAAAACCATCGTAATCAAGGAAGATTATACAAGCAATCAAGCTTAATCACCCATATGCCACCAGATTTAACTTTATTTGTAGAGATGAATTTAGCACCCACATCAAGAAACAAGAGTAAATCACATATTCCTAATGGAGAAAGTGATGAATGTATTCTACATGGTTTATGAAGTATTTTTTAATTTAGTTTTTTTGTATTATCTCTATCAGAGGTTGTAATTTGGATTTAAAATAGTATTTGTATTCATCTCATTTTCCTAGTCTTCTTTAAATTCTGAATTTTAGCTATCACATTTATTGCATTCCCAGTGGGACATTTCCCTTATCTTTTATATAGTAGTTGCACTTAAGAGGCTCTTTCACTTGTTTTTGAATTGTTTCTTAGTGTGTATCAATTTAATCTTGGTTTGGTGAGTTTATTTTTACAGTTGAATATCCATTCTTAAAGGTTTCTTATCAAGGATATTTGTTTTGGAGATCTATGTTTTTTTTAAAGTTAATCTAATTTTTGTTTAAAATATTGACTGTTAAAATGGGCATGTCTTTTAATATATAATCTAGGTGGTTCTATTTTTTTCAGGTTGGTTTGAATTTATCTTAACTAAGATCTCTTAAAATTTCATATAAAATTGATTGTGGTTTAGGGGATATCATTAAATTAGTGACTGTTACTTTTTCTTTTTATTGATTTATTTTCTAACTTTTAACTTTGTAAGTTTTTCACCTTCCCAAGAGTTAAACCAAACTACTAATCCATTATTTGTAGGTTTTTCACTTGCCAAAGGGTTAAACCAAACTACCAATCCATTGTTTGCATATTTTTGCTTGTCAGAGACTAAATAACTCAAACAAAATGTTTTAAAAACAAATAAACATTTCAATTTAGTGTCTTTAAAAAAAATTTGATTTTTTTTGGTAGGCTTGAATGTTTTAGTGACTTTCCATGTGTATTCTCTCCCCTTTACCATTTATGGGATCCTGATTGACCAAAATTACACAAGTTACTCATTGAGTTTTAATTAGTTAAATATTAATTAACTCACATTTAATTTTATTTCAAAGTTTGTTTGTGTGTGTCATAAAGTTCACATATGCTCTTTTTTTGGGCATCACATTGGTGATGATACTTAGAAATAAAAAGGGACTTTGTGATTTTATGTTACCTTGACTACATTTGTGTATGCCATTTCCTTGGCATCACATTAGTGATGATAAATAGAAATAAAAAATAAGTATCAATCCTTTTTTTACTAAACTTAAAGCCAATATGTCAAGTAATCCCCTGAGAAATCAAGCACCCAATCCAAATCCAAATATGAGTTATCCTATTCCTAATACCAATAATATAGGATCAACTCAAAATAATCTAAATACTATTTTAAATTCACATTCAAATTTAAATCAATCAACTAATCAAAATCAAAATCCTAACTCGAATGTATATTCAAATCTGAATCAAATCCCTAATCTAAATTTGAATTTCAATTCAGATTCACTAATCAAACCAAATCAAAATAAAAATTTGAATGTCACTTCAAATTCACCAATAAATCCAAATCAAAATCAAAATTTGAATGTAAATTTTAGTTCACCAATAAATTTAAATGAAAATCAAAATTTGAATGCTAATTCGAATTCACCAATCAATCAAAATCAACATTTCATTTCAATACCAACCCCATCCAATCTGTACATCAAAATTCCAATCCACTTTCAAATACAAACTAAAATTTTTCACTCAAGGATATTTCATTTATCCAAGAATGGAAAAGCATAAAAGATAAGATATGAGAGTTTTAAGATGATAATTATTCCATATGCAAACAATATAAGTTTTAATAAATTTGTCCATACCCTTTGGACATTAACATGATGATGATACCCTTTCCTTAACATTTTGAACCATTCCAAAATTTTGATAAGTACAAAGGTAAGGAAAATACCAAAGAACACCTTAGATAATTTTATATGACATGTTGAGATGTTGCTTATAATAGTGATTATCTATTAAGACTTTTCCCACAGTTTAGGGGGTCAAACCCTAAAATAGTTTTTACACTTACCTAAAAGATCAATCAAAACCTTTGAGGAGCTTTATAAATTTTTTGTTAGTCACGTTTCCTATAATGTTGAATGTGAGTTTACCATGTTAGACCTTTATAGCACCAAATAATGTAATGGGGATACTTTTTCCTCCTTGCAAAAATGGCATACTTTGGTAAGCCATTTCCCATGGTCACCTCATGAAAAAAAACTTAGCAACTATCTTTACAAAGAATCTTAATTCAAAATTGGCTTATCAAATACAAATCCAATGTGATACATCATTTTATGAAATTATAAAGAAAGAATTCCAAACTGAAAGATATTTAATTTCAAAGGGTGCCATAAAAATATTAAAATAAGACAATTCTTCTTCAAATCAAAATTAAAAACCTAAGTTATAGGCAAAGAATAAAAACATGGTAGGAGATGGTGTAACTGATTTTAAAAAAATACAAAGAAACCAACCTATCAAAAACATCTCCATACCCATTGGTCAACCTCAACAAGAAAACCAAAGATTAAAATTCAATCATTTGGGAGAGCTTTATGATGTTACTTTTCATAAGTTGGTTACTGTAAACATGGTTAGATTTCCACATATCAAAACTTTTGATGAGAATGTTTCAAAACTAGAGTGGTACAAAGATAATGAATTTTGTGACCAAACAAAATCAAAATTCATTCCACATGACATTGTATGAGACTAAAATATTATATTCAAGACCTTATTAACAATGGTGAAATAACAAGGGATGAATAAGAATCAACATCCAATAATAAAAAACTAGGGAAATATCAAGATCCTTTTGTGAAACATGAGCAAGGGCGTAATAATCAAAACCAAGATCAAAATAAAACAAACAATGTCAATCAAATCAATCACCCTTTTGATTCTATAGTCAATCACATTGACCATATTTATTAACATGTTTCTATTATTATAATTAAATACCAAGATTATGCAATCACTATGAGGTTTGAAAAGATCTCAATCCCAAATGTCCCTTTGTCTATCCATGAAGGCAAATATAACATTACAGATAAACTTGAAAAAAATCCAACCCAAATTTCCATTTTGGAACTTCTCAATAAGTCTCCCACTTATAAGAACATTTTGCATAAAACATTACAAGAATCCAAATTTCTTGAGAATATCAATCCGTCAAAATTCCAAGCACTTGTAGGAGACTTTTAATACAAAAATCTAGTTAGTTATAATCATTTATATATTTGACCATGGGATCATCTCATAACCTTCCATTGTACGTAGAAGTCATCATATCTAAGCATAAATTAAAAAGGGTGTTTATAGACATCGTTCAGGCTTAAATTTGTGTACTTTAAGTTTGATAAAACATTTGGGACATTATATGGTAGCTACAAATCCCAATATCATTTATATAAAGGCATATGATAACAATGAGCATAAGTCATTGGGCACAATTTATCTTCCTCTTATGGTGGTGCTTGTAATTCAAGAGATCTTGATCCACGTACTTGATTTAAATCTTCCATATAATCTCTTTCTTGGATGTCCATAGATCCATACCATGAACATTGTTCCATCCACCCTCCATCAATGTTTAAAGTTTTCTCATGATGGTATGGAAGTTAACATTCTAGGTGGTCTTAAACCCTTTCAATATTAAAAACCATTAGAAGGGAAATATCATAATTATAATTATCTACCATTTACTAAATATTCTTATGCACATACCAAGGATTCACCTATTTCCATCTTGACGAGTTATTTTGTACATCTACCAATCATCCATCTACATCCAAAAATCTTACATCCATTAACCAACCATCCATAAGTGAACCTTTCACATCTAAAGTTTCATGTCCTCCATCCAAATTCACTATTGTGGATACAGGTATGGTAGAATATGAAATCCATGATGCTTATTATTTAGGAAAGATTCACATGTCCCCCAATAATCATGGTGGGACTGACTATCATAAATAAAAACTAGTGGTTCATAAGTTTGGAAAAACTTCTTTTGTGAATGATGAGTTCCTTTATGAAGAGTAGATTGATGATTCAAACCCTTTTTAGTTTTATTATAATTCTCTTGATAATTAATTTCTAAAATAATCAATATACTATACCTAAGGCCATTATGTGCAACATCATGAACTATAAAGACAAGGGTTTTGGTCTTCAAAAATAATGTCTCATCGAACCTATAATATTTGAAACAAATGAATCCCTTCATGGTATCAGATTCAAACCATCTAGTGTGAGCATATTCAATTAAAATAGTGACTCTCCTTCTACATATAATAAATAATCTTTAGACATTGAAATAATTTCCATTTACAACCACTTTAAGGACCTATCCCTTAAAAATTTATTTCAATATACCACCATTTTGTAATTTGAGCTAGGTTTTCCATAAGTTATCCAATGGGACCAAAACAACCACCATTTATTAATCATTTTTAGAATAACAAGGCCATATATGAGTTTTTGAGAATTATAGACCATACTCTAATAGCATATCATAATAAGGGATTTTTAATTCAGTAGGATAAATATACATACTTTGGTAAACTTACAACCTCTACTCATTCATACCATCCTATAAATAATATAGTTTGACAGAGATATAATATAATGAAGCTCAAACCTATAATATATTAATAAATACATTCCTAATGAATATGATATTGAGGAGAAATTTAATCTTCCTCCACCTCCAATAAATTTACAAGATGAATCCACTTTATTAATTGAAAAGACATTTGACATCAACATTGAAACTAAATAAAATCCTAAGATTATGAAATTTGTTACTTCCCTTAATCTAGAGGAACAATCCAATTTGAATCTACTCAAGGAATTTTCAAATGTGTTTACATGGTCATATGTAAACATGCCTAGGTTGGATCCTTTAATAGTTGTTCATCACCTTGTTGGACATAAATATGCTAAATCAGTCAAACAAAAACTCTAAAAAATGCATTCAAAAGTGGAACTACTTGTGAAGGAAGAATTACAAAAAAAATTTAGAAGTTGGATTCATACGACCAATACACTATTTAAAGTAGATATATAATATAGTACTAGTCACTAAGAAGCTAGTATGGGTTAGAGTCTACATAGATTTTAGAGATATCTATAAGGCATGTCCTAAAGATGATTTGCCTTTACCAAACATAGACAAGATTGCTTATTCCATAATAGGTAATGAGATGTTGTCCTTAATGAATGGGATTTCAAGGTACAATCAAATCAATATAACTCTTGAAGACCAAGATAAGATAAAATTTATCACACCTTGTGACAAGTTTTTCTATCAATTCATGCCATTTAGCCTCAAGAATGTTGGTGCTACTTATAAATGTGTAATGACAATTATTTTTCATGATAATCTTCATAAATCATTGAAGACTATGCAGATGATATCTTGGCAAAATATAAAACTAGAGAGAACATCTTATGGTCCTACACAAAGTTTTTGAAAGATTAAGGGAACACAAGGTTTATATTAATATAAATAAATGTGTGTTTGGGGTTACTTTAGGTAATCTCTTAGGCTTTATTTTATCACAATGAGGTATATAAGTGGATCTTGAAAAGTTTACTTATATCATGGAAATGCCTCCACCAAAAAATCTCAAGAAGGTTTGTAGTTTGAAAGGTAAAATTTAAGTCATCCATAGATTCATATCACAACTTGTATAAATTTTTCATCTTTTCATATTTATTATAAAAAATAACACTACTTTTCACTAGAATGAATAATGCCAACATGCACATGTAAATCTTAAACACTATCTAGCCAATCCACTAATCCTAATGATACCAACTTGAGGTAAATACATCCTACTTTATATTTTAGCAACACAGAATGTACTAGGGGAATTGTTAGCACAACATGATGAATATGGAGTAGAAACAACAATATATTATCTAAGTTAAACATTGGTATCTTATGAACTAAAGTATTCTGACATTAAAAAGTATGTCTTGTAGTTAATGTTGCTTCCCAAAATATTCACCATTACATGCTCCATAATCCAACCAAGATCATTGAAAAAGTTGATCCACTTAAGTATCTTCTTTCCAAACCAAATTTAATATGGAGAATGGATAAGTGGGTCATACTTCTATGTGAGTTTGATATAGAGTATGTTAATATAAAGTATATCAAAGGGAAAGTATTAGTAGGCACCTTGGTAGAAGCGCCATCAACAAATATCGAACCTCTAATCACAAATTTTATAGATGAATCTATTTTTTCCTTAAATGAATAATTAAAGTGGTAGTGATAACGAGTTTTTTAAAATCATGGCTTATCACTCCATAAGGTGATATCATTCTAAAAGCATTTTTGATAAGATTCCCTTGCATAGAAAACATAGTGGAATATGAAGTCCTTGTGTCTGGTCTCAAACTCACAATTCAATGGGGAATCCACTATCTTGTATCTTTTTGGGATTTTAAGCTTATTATCAACTAAGTAAATGATAAATACCAAGCTAAATATGATAAGATAATTCCTTATAAATGGATGGTGGATAACCTTAAGTAGTGATATTAATTTATCTAATTTGAAATTCCTCGAGTCAAAAATAGATCATAATATGCTATGGATACAATTGGTTCAATTATTGACATGTGATGCAAGTGTATTGATGGGTGTCATTTATTCTTTCATTTAACCAAGTTTTTATTGATTTGATTCAAACTATGGGTAGTGTATAAAGCTATCTACAATAAAGTTTATGGCTATAAGTCTTAGAAATATGGTTTGGGGGGTTGTTGATATTCTAAATGTCTAATCTAATATATTATATAAAGGATTTAATTATGTAATAAATAAACACACTTGTAGAATTAAAACACTTTGTGAAAATAAACACACTTTCTGAAAGTAAACACTTTGTTGAAAGTAAACATGCTTGTTGAAAGTAAACACAATGGATGAAAGTAAACACTCTAATAAAAATATAAACACACTAATTTATAATATTATAAATTTTAAAGATAATTTACTATAGGTTATAAAACTAAAATATAATTATAATTACTAAAACTAAAAACATACATAAAATATAATACAAAAAAACATTCCTGATTCTTGAGGAGAGTGGGCCCTTGATCACCTTGGGAATATGAATGGAAGGAAAAATCAATACTTGAAATTTGGATACATATTCATTAATTGATTAAAATAGATTTCATGAATATCAACTGAACAATGCAATAATTCTCTCTTACTACTTAAGACAAATATCTACCTATATATAATGTTACAACTATAGATCCCTAGATATCAGTAACTAATATTTTGTTATCAAGAAAAATATGCTAATTTTAGTTGATTTTCAAAATAAGTGATTGATGGTTACAAAAAGAAGAATCATCCATTACAAAATGCACTTACAAATCTACTAAGAATAACTTCATAGATCTATTGGATCAATTTATCTTATAAAATACTATTGATATGTTTATAATGACTGATATATAGAAAGTATATTTATATATTTCTATTTATAATAATAATAAGAATAAAAATAAAAATTGACCTCAATAATCTTGAAGTATGTTGACAAAAGTAGAAAGTATGGATATTAAATTCTGCAAGCTCAAGAACTAGAATGGGAGAGTCTATAGAAACTCTGGTAGAGTCCAGAGATGTATCTATGAAATCCTTGTTGAGTCTGTAAAAACATGCTTTAAGGAGCTTCAATGTTGAGGAAGTCTATAACAAGGCTAATAGGATGATATAAAGCTTTAATGAAGGGTAAAATCTAGTCTTGAATGAGTTTTTAGTTATAGACTGGGTGAGTCCTTAGCTATTGGGTGAATCCATAGTAGTGGAATGGGTGAGTTAGTAGCTATTGGGCAAGTCCATAACTGAATCTAGAATAGACTTGGATGACCTAGAAGTGTGGCAAATAAGTCTAGAGATTACCAGATGTCAAGATCCTTTATATGGGTTGCCTTAAAAGATCATCAAAAAGGTTCTTATTATCTATAGAGTACTATATTATCTATATATACACAAAATAAGGTGACTAAATATGAAAATAGTTAGAATAAATTGACAAAATTAGTAACTTAGAATTTTGTTACGTTAAATAAGATAAAGCATCTATTTACTACATTAAGTATAAATACAAGCCTAAGATCCTTGCAATTTTCAATCAAAGGAAAGGTAATTAATAGTAATAACGAGTCATATTTTGGAATCATCATTTCACCTATGCTTTATCTTTTGTAAGTCCCTTTACAAACTCAACTAATTTTCCCCTCATAAGTCTAAATTCTATCTTGTTTATGCTAGCTGAGGTCATATATATTGAATTCATTACCCCAATGATTATCATATATACTAGTGAAACTAAGATAGTTTTTCACCATTTATTTCCAGATCTAAAATTCATCATCTATTTTAGGAGCCCATCTATGCCATGGTGGAATAAAAGTAAGGAGTGGTGGTCTAGATATCATACCTACCCATATTTATTCTCCTCATAAATTGATAATGTCAATAATCATGTCATTTATGGCTTGTGATCTTTAGAGGCTCCATCTTAAATTGATTGGAGACATGACCTCCCTTTTATTTAATGAGATTGTCAGTGTATCCCAGTGCCTAACACTAGCTATAAATACATCATCAAAATGTTGCCTAGTGTATAAATTAAAAGAGACAATATTGTTATACAAAGCCTATAAATAATGATCCTTGATGTTTTTATTTATAAAATAGGTAGATCTAAAGTTGATCAATAACATCCTTGCACTAGAAAAATTAGGTCTAATACATAGCCCAATAATTTTGGATTTTGTTACATAATCCTCATGTCTAGATTTCCAAACTAGCTAATTTTTATAATTGGAGATAAGGACTTTCAGCTAAACTTATCCCACATATAAATTGAAAATTAATTTATTATGATCTCCTAATATCATATTGCACAAGTAAAATTGACACAATAAATCTTACTGCTCCAGGGTGGATTCCTAGATGTTCAAAAACATAGGAGAATATTCAATATTATAAGGTATAATATTCTAAGTAGATACATCTATAGAAATATTCATGTAAATATATACTGTAAGAAGGGTAAGGAGCTCTATAGGTTAGAAGGTGTTCCCTTATTGGGCAAGCAACCTATAGATTAACTTTAACTATATGGATCTACTATTTTTCCTTCTCTAGATCTTCCTTTAATGTCTGATTTTATTTTTATAGAGTTCTATTTTGTTTCTTGATTCCCTTGAACTCAAAACACACTTGATTCCATTTGTCTAGATATTTAGAATGAGAAACAACAGCTTGGTGGGATTGATTAGCTGAAGGTCTAGAAGAAGATGAAGCTTGATCAAAAATATGTTGTTGAAGCATTAGGATTTTTTCTATGAGTTTCAAAGTTAATACTTTATCAACATGTTTTTTTATTCTAATTTTGTGATATATATCCAAGAATCTTCCATTTATTCATCATATTGGGTGACTTTTCCTCAAGCAAATTAATTTCATTTATATGATATAAAGCCTTATTTTTAAAACTATCTAATCCTTGAGTTAAAAAAAAATGGAGAATGTCATCTCATTGTAATTGAGCCAAGAGATCAACAATATCTATAGCTTACTATCTGATGATAACATCAACTTTAGATAGTATAAGAGCAAGCTATAGTTTTGGATCCTTTGTAGTGATGGAAGCTTTTTCTGCTTCAGAGACCATAATACCTTTTCCTTTATCTAATACCAGTCTAGTGTCATGAGTTGGAGAGGAGGGAGATTATGATACCTATTATGTTAAATTTATCATATAGGTATATTTCCTTCCTCAAAATCTTCCTCAATATGAGTTGCTTCTACTAATTCAAGAATTTTTATTATGGCAGCTTCTTCTTGGAGTGGTACCGTGTCTGCTATTATTGGTAAAGAAAAAGGTAATGTTTATGGTAGACTATTAAGGGTTACATCTTCCTTTATATCCTCATCATCATATTTTAAGATTAAATTTATTCACCTTTTTTTAGTCTATACAGAGGAACTAGGCTCCTTCAAACATGTATCTTTGGTTTCTTGAAATTGTGGAGCACTAGTTATTTTAAGTGTCTATGTTGTGCTTGCTGAAGGAATGTCTTTAGTCTTAGGGGTCCAATGAGACCATGAAACCCTAGGTATTAATTTAATTTTATATGGAATATAATGAGAACTCTATTTATGATATGGTCTATCTTATTTCAATAGATGAAAACCTAACCATAGAAGAGGAAACTTTTACTTTTGTTTTGGGTTTTGGTGTTTTTATAGAAGCTTTTGGAAGAGGTACTAAAGGTTAACTAGTTATGGATTTCCAAAATTTATTATAGGACACTTTACTTTGGTAATGGAAATGATGTTGAATAATCAAGTTGATAAGGCCATGATGATGAGTTAGAGATGGTCTATTGGTAGCCAAAACTTGAATGGTTATATACAAGTATGTTGGTAGATTAAATGTATGTTGAATATGTTGTTATCCATACTTGAGGTGAATCATATATTCACACCCAAAAAACACTGCATTAACATTCACACATGATATATTTCAAAACCCAGAAGGAAAATTATCTCTAGGGTTCAGGTAGGGTTTCCCAACTGATTCCTTTGTCCTTTCCTTGGTGATTATGTATGCATGTTATACATAGCTATTAATTGCTATTGAATTGTGTAATCAAATCATAAAAAGGGGTTCTCCATAGTATTATCCTACCTTACTTCCTCAACAATCCCTAAGATTTCACTAATTATTCTACTAGAGATTGAAATTTTGACACCCCAAACTGTGGTGGATTCTTCTTTTAGGTTTGCAATGAATTCTTTCCCAAAAATTCCATCATAACCTTGAAATTTTTGTAGAAAAATAATCCAACCAACTTCCTCAAAGATTGATAAAAAAATGTCATCTTTCATCAACCTTTCTACATACTCACGTTCAAATCTCTTCTTTTACCCCATGGTAGCTCTATTGATTCTCTAAAACAAGGACTTAGTCTGTAAAGTGCAAATAATAGTGATAATGGAAAGATAACTTGAAATGAATATGAAAAGAGTGAACAAATGATCTAGTTATTAATATTATCTTTGCAACTGCTAACACAATATAGAACAATCATGATCCAATATGGGGGATTTAAATAAAATTGACTTGAAAAAGACTTGATATGATGCCATACTTATTATACATGTGCATCATTGACCACATCATCATTATTTGAAGTTCTAAAAACTAGGTCGGTAGATGGTTCATACATGTGGATAAATTTGATATGACACTTTTTTACTTATGTGTCTTTTTAATCATTAATTTTCCATGTCATCAAGTGCTGCTATCATGAATATTATTTTGATGGCTGTCAAGACATCCTTGGCTAAAGCAAACCACCTCCTTATGGTGAAAATGCATAAACCAAAAGGACTTATACTAACCTACTATAGATAAATAAAATACTCTACTTACCTAATCATACTCATAGTCCTTATTCTTTTCCTACCACCTGATTTTAAATAGATAAAAAATGCATGAGTTAATCTTTAGAAATATGTACAAATGAATACATCAGTGATTTGATTGCTTAGAACAAATTGGTAAAAGTTTGATCAAATTTTGTTATTTTTTGGTTTTATCATTTTTTTATTTTGCCCTTGACCAACCATTAAAGGTTTTTAAGTCAAGGATTTTTATTTAATGCATGATCAACCAACAAGCTGGTTTTCTAATCAACATTATCAATAACATATTAAAATAGTTTTCACTATTAATTTTTTTCTTTTTTTTTCCTATTTTTTTGTATATTGTTTTTATTTATATTTATATATATATATATTTTAATTTTTGGAAGAAGGAAACCAAGGAGTGGTCTCCTTATTCTTTTTTTATAATATACTACCATGGAAGAACCAGGTTCTTCCATGAAAAAAAATCATTCTTACTGTTTTGAACAAACGCCTTGTTGACAGGATATAGTTTGAATCTATGTCTATTAACCAATAAAGTATTCTAATTCCCATATATTAGAAGTAGTTATAATGATCCATTCTCAAAGAATTTTTCTATTTGGTATGGGACTAACCATCTTGTTCTCAACATTCCCTTGAATTATTAAAATTTGGAGTCAAACAAAAGTACCCAATCCCCATCTTGAAATATTCTTTCTTTGATGTGGGAATCATGCCACAATTTTCTCTGGTGTTGCATAATGTTTGTCTATTATAAATATTTTGTCCTCATCTCATCGAGCTCATTCAGTTAGAACATTCTATCTTGTTGTTCCTTATCTAAATCAATACCTACTTGCATTTCTATTTTAGAGTTTAAAATTTAAATTCAATAGAAAGTAGAGGTTTATTACCATACACTAGCTCATAAGGTGAAAATCTAGTGGTTGTCTTCCAAATAGTGTTGTAGGCCCATACTAATTCTGGTACTCTAGCTGCCTAATGTTTTCTATTGCTATTTACTCTCTCAATCAAAATGTTTTCTAGCTCTCAATTGTAACTTCTACTTGACCATTGGATTGTGGATGGTAAGGGGAGGATTTCTTATGGTTGAATTGGTAGAATTCCATGAAATGTTTAATCATATTAGACATGAATTGTGGTCCTTGATCTAAGACTATCTCTCTAGGTACACCAAACTATTACATAATCTTGAAATACAAAAAATATACTACCACTTATCCTCTAGCAAAGGATAAAGCTTGAACTTTAGCCAACATAGTGACATAGTCTGTACATACCAGAAGGTATTCCTTACCTTGGGATAGAGGATATACAGGACCGACAAAGTCTATTCCCTAATTCTCAAATGGTTCTAACCTTACCTATGGATGAAGAGGCATGTCTGATGATAGTGTAGGTTGTTACATCCTTTGACATGGATCACATTATCTGATATACTTATTTACTTGCTTGTGAAGGGAAGGCTAGTAATATCATAATCCTAGGATCTTATGCATGGTTCTATTTTTTAAATAATGACCTCCTCCTAGTTCATCATGAAAATATCTAATTATGTCATAGGCTTCATTATCTGCTACACACCTACAAAAAAATATGATTAGGTCCATACTTAAATAACATGTCATTAATCCATTTAAAAGAACTTTCTTTGATTAAATATTTCCTTTCTTTATGAGTGAAATGAGAAGGAAACTTCCTTATAGCCAAATAGTTGGCTATATCAATAAACCATGGTGATTTTGATAAAAAAACAAATAGTTAATTTGGAAAGCTATCTTCAACTATTTCCTCATCACCTACAATGTTTATTATAGACAAAAAGTCTACAACCACATTAAACATTCCTAGTTTATCAATAATGGTCATTTCAAATTCCTAGAAAAGTAATAACCATCTTATGATTCTTCATTCTACTATAGGTTTATTCATGAGATACCTTATAGATTAATGGTCTATGTATATGAAGACCTTAAAACCTATAATATAGCATATGAGTTTGTTGATGGCATAAATCATAGCAAGGAATTATTTTTCTATGGTTGTATAATTATATTTAGTAGGTGTGAGATTTTTGTTGATGTAATAAATACAATATATATGATCATTTTTATCTATTTGTCCTATAACTACCCCCATTACATAATCAAAGGCATCATTGTATATGTGAAAAGGTTTTTACCAACTAGGCCCTCTTAACACTAGTTTAGAGCTCAATTTATCTTTAATTGAGGATTTATGATAGCCATCACTCCACATAAATTTACTATCCTTTGCCAATAAAATAAACATAGGAGTAACAATTTTGTTGAAGTATTTTATAAAATGTTTGTAAAAACCAACATGACCTAATAAGATTTTGATATTAGTTTAGTTCTATATGGCAGGAAGGTTGGAGATCATTTCAATTTTCTTAGGATCTGATTGGATTCTTTTAGCATAGATATGGTATCCTAGGGCTATGCCTTGATCCATCATCATTAGGCATTTATCATGACTCAGTGACAATTCATGCTCTTCACATCTAGTGAGGACATTATCAATATTGTCTAAGGCTTCATCAAATGTGTCTCTATGAGCAGTGAAATAATCTATGTAAAATTCTACATAGTTATTAGTCAGATTAGAGAATATGGCTCAAAGTTCTCATAAAAAATTAGTTGGAGTGTTAAAAAAGCCAAATGGTAGGACTTTGTAGGAAAATGTTCCCCATGGGAAAATGAAAGTGGTTTTGTCTTGATCCTAAGCTACCACTATTATCTAATTATATCCAATAAATCCATCTAGGAAAGAAAAATATATTTTTTCCTGCCAGAGTATCAAGTGCCTAATTAATAAAAGGAATAGGGAAATAATCCCTCATAGTGGATTTTTTTAGATCTGGGTATTTACACACACTCTCCATTTCCAATTTTTATTGGGTATAATTACTAGTGAATAAACCCATTAGCTATTTGAGATGGGATAAATGAATCCCACATCTAACAATTTTTCAATCTTAGTCTTTACTATATCTCTTAATGCTAGATATATCCATCTTTATGGTTTATAACTATTTTGTCCTAACTTGTGTAGATGTGATGGGTAAAAAAACTTGGATGAACTCCTCTCATGTCTGTGTAATCCCAATAAAAATATTTAGTATGTTTTGATAGGACAATAAAAACTTTTATTTCTTGATCATGGGTTGACCAACTATTTATGTTCAAAATTTTTCTTAGTAATACCATAACTATTTTAGTGTTAGGATGGATATAATCTACTTGTTTGAATTCACTCATCAAGGATTTAAGAGGACATGGATGGGGTAATAACATATGAAATATAGTTACATTTCTTACAAATCCATCTCGTAGAGGATTGATTCTAGTTAATAGACAATGAAATGTAGTTAAAAAATTAATTGGTTTGTTTTCTACACAATTCCAAATACTTTATTGCAATGATCTATGGTCATATGTTGAATAGGCAATATGAGATTTATTCCCAAAGAATGAGTCATAACAACAAGTCTAGTTGAGTCCATAACTAATGGACTAGCAGAGTCCATAGCTAACAATATAGTAGAGTCTATAGCTGATGGACTAATAAAATCTGTAACTGATAGATTGGTAGAGTTTGTATTTGACTAAATTCATTGGACTTACATAGCCTTATGAGTCCATCAATTAACTAACTTCATTGGACTCTACATAGCCTTATGAGCCTAGCTATGGACTAATAGAGTATGTAACCATGATAATAGTACATGGACACATGGAATAATTAATTGATGAGTTAACACAAGATTTAAAAGAGGCCACTAGCCTTATGAGCCTAGTTATGGATTGATAGAGTCTGTAACTAATAGCCTTATGAGTCCATCAAGTGCCTAACTTCATTAGACTTACATAGTTTTCTTGATGCTTGGTTTTGTCCTAGATTTGTTAGTACATAAATATGAGATTTGGTGAAATGTTAATTTTACAATGTCTCCATTATGAATCAGGTTTAGAGCATCTCTTAAATCATCATCCATTCCCTTAAGAAATACCTTCTTCACTACTTCTTCTATAAGTGGATAACCACTCTATTTTTGAAAAAATGTGAACCTATCCAAATAATCCTCTAAATTTTCATCCTCATTCTATTTAATCTTTAAGAATTCATCTTTACTATCCCTTACTCTATAATAATATTGATACTTATCAATAAATTTAATTTCCATGTCTCTCCATGTATTAATAGAATCACTTGGAAGACCCATGAACCACCTCATGGGTTCTTCCTTAATTGTAGAAGGGAACAATTTGAGTTTCTAATTATTAGTTGTATAATAATAGGTTTGGCATAACACTTTGAAATCATAGCATGAATTTATATAGATATTATAAGGATAAACCCTAAAAGTTGGTAAATTTAAAGGTGAAATGTTCTTCATAGAGGTTTGATCTACTATATCTATGACTATAAGAAAGGAAAAGGTTCTATCTTGTTGCATTCTATTTTCTTTAGGGTTTTCCACATTTTATTGATTATTAAACATGGTTTATATTTATTATTCTTATTCATAACCTATATTAGAGATCCAATTTAGTAATTTATCTTGATCTTGTAAATATTGAGGTCTATGACCTACTATTCTAGACAAAGGATCTTCAGGGTTAATTCTTTCTATAGGAGAAGATCTTCAAAATGTGATTATTCCTATAGGGTTTATTTATGAGGATGATCATAATTATGGTGATAAAACTAAGCATGAATTAAATGTTTTTCTTATACTTTTAAATCTCTCAGTCAAATTTTTTATTCTTTCCTCCTCTGGTCCTAACTTAGGATCTTTGGAGATGAACCTTCCTTTAGTGTATCTAGGTTAGTTCATAAATTTATTTTTGTTGTTTTTGATTGATTTTTCAATATTTTTATTATTTTAATATATATTAATAAGGGATACCTTATTAACATCTAATTTTACCTGACAATGGTGCCAAAAATGATGGGTGTCATTTATCCCTTCATTTAACAAACTTTTTTGTTGATGTCATTCAAACCATAGACAACATCAAAAGCTATCTACAACAAGGTTTATGGTTTTAGGTCTTATAGAGATGGTTTGGGGGGTTGATATTCTAAATGTCTAATATAATATGTTATATAAATTATTTTATTATGTAATAAATAAATACACTTTCATAATTAAAACACTCTACAAAGGTAAACACACTTGCTAAAAGTAAACATGCTTGCCAAAAGTAAACACACTTGCTGAAGTAAACACTTTGATAAAAAAGATAAAAACTAATTTGCAATACTGAATTTCATCTTATGACTTTTAAAGATAATTTCATATAGGTTATAAAACTAAAATATAATTATAATTACTAAAAAACACACATAAAATACCATAAAAAAACATGTTCCTGATTCTTGAAGAGAATGGGCCCTTGCTCGCCTTGGGAATATGAATTGAAGGAAAACTCAAGACTTGAAAACTAGAGATATTTTAATTAATTGATCAAAATAGATTACATGAATATAGTTCTAAATTTTTATTACTATATTGAAATATCAACTGAATAATGCAATAATTCTCTCTTACTACTTAAGACATAGAGATCCACCTCTATATAATGCTACAATTAAAGATCCCTAGATCTTAATAACTTATATTTTGTTATCAAGGGAAATATACTAATTTCAATGGATTTTCAAAATAGGTGATTGATATTTGCAATAGGAAGAATCATCTAATAGAAAATCCACTGAAAAATCTACTAAGAATATCTTCCTAGATCTATTGGATTGATTTGTCTTATAAAAGACTATTGATATTTTATAATGATTGATATATATAAAGTATATTTATAGACTACTATTTATATTAATAATATAAAAAAAAATTGACCAAAATAATCTTCAAGTATGTTGAAAAATTATAAAGTATGAATATTCAGTTTTGCAAGTTTAGGAGCTAGATTGGGAGAGTCTATAGCAATTCTGCCAGAGTGTGGAGCTCTATATGTGAAAGCTTGGTGGAGTCTGTAGTAACATAATTTAAGGATTTTAAATTATAAGTAATTATATAACAATTATACTAAGCTGATAAGGATGATAGAATGCTTTAATGAAGGGTGGAATCTAGTCTTGAATGAGTCCATAGCGGCAAATTGGGTGAGTCTATAGCTACGAGGTAAGTTCGTAGCTAAATTTAGAGTTGACTTGGATGAGCTAGAATCATGCCAAATAAGTCCATAGCCTACCATATGTAAAGATACTTAATACAATTTACATTATAAGATCATCAAAATGGTTTTTATTCTCTATAGACTTTTGTATTATCTGTATATACACAAAATAGGGGGACTAAACATGCAATTAGTTATAATAAAGTGATAAAATTAGTAACTTAGACTTTAGTAGAATTAAATAAGATAAATAATATATTTAATACATTAATATTAAATAAAATCATAACATTTTTACAATGTTCAGTCACAAGAGAGGTAATTTAGGGAAACTAAAGAAAACTAAGAGTAATAATGAGTCATATTTTGCACTCATCAAGCATCACTCTCTATATATAAATATCTTACTTGGTTGGATTAGTATAGGGTTATAATAGCCTTGTTCATGTACTTAAGAGTATTAGGAAGGTATTTTATTCTTAATAAGCTTCCTCAAGGAATTATAAGTTTGTTTCAAGGTCATTTAGAAGCTTAGAGAGGTTTCCCTCCAAAATAGTAAATTTGAATTTTTAAATATTTCTTAAAGCAATATATGAATATTTGTTATTGTACAAAGCTTTTAATGAGTTTGAAAGGGTGTATTAGTAGTCGAGGAACATAATTAGGTGTCTTAGATAGATTATATAAGTCATAGTCATCTTTATGGGATAAAATAAAGTAAAATGGAATAGAATATTATTTATAAAGGCCATTTACTAACTTATGTTAGAGAAGTTGAGGATGAATATCAACTAACTATGGACACTCCAAGCTTGGAAAATGATTTAAAAACATGATCATAATTTACCCTAGAATTTTGGAGGTTTTAAAAACATTTCAAGAGGATAAAATATCAAATTTGCACCATTGGAGAGGACTAATGATAGTCTACAAATGAAAAGAGGGTTTTGTTATTGTTGAACTGCAAGTTTCCTATTTGTAAATACTTGATATTTCTAAATATATGTGTAATATTTTTTTTTATACATGAATGATCATGATTCATCTATGTTTGAATGAAATTTTATGTTCAATTAAAGTTTGTCATATTGAAATCTATTTGTATCCCTATTTTCTATGTATGCACAATCAAGTTAGTCATTTGAAACATGTAAAAATATATGCATGAGTTCCATATAAGGATTGGGATAGTTAGAAGAGTATATTAAGAGTATTTAATAATTTTTGGAATGAGTCATAACAACTCATAATTTATGAATCATAGCTATGAATCTCTTGGGTTTTGTGTAACTTGAGAAACCTTAGAAACCTTAGAACAAGGCTTTATTCATAAAAAGACACATATCTTGAATTTAGACCCATATAATCCTATTAAATTATATAAGAAGTTGGTTAAAGATGTTTGTGATCCTATCTAAGTGTTATTTAGTGAAGAGAAGCCCTATGGAGAGAGAAATAGTTGACTATGTCATAATATCCTATAGGTTATTGCTTGAGACCTAAAAAAGATTAAGAAATGGTGGTTTTGTATTACTCTTTAACTCTAGGCATTATATATAAGTTTTTTTAGGTATTTTGATCCTTGTATTAAATTTTAGTGAGGTAATTCAATTATTTCATTAAGTGTTTAGGGTCAAATTAAGAAGAAGGTTGAATTAGGCATACACAGGCCTAAAGAATAGAAGTGTCCTTACATTGTTGTTATAAGAAAATAATAAACTCAAATCAGTTTCTTATCATTATGGATAAACCATAATCATTGAAAGGATTAGTAAAAAGGGTATTAAAATAATCAAGGATCTATAACACTTCTTCTTGAGACTTAATAGGTCTATTTCAGTCCTTTAGCAATCACTTACATTATGTCAAGTTTTAGAATCCACATATAACAACCTCATTATGCCCAATACAATACCATAAGTCATTTATTAGTTTTTTGAGAGATATATTTAGTCTATAAAATAAGTTTCCAAGTTATAAAGAGTACTAACCAAGATCCAAGTAACTACCACAGAAAAATTGCTAGTTTTTGAGAAAATTAAAAGACATGAAATTATGTGTATGAGTTTATATCATTGAGCTTGAGTCTTTCATAGAAATTATGAGTTGTTAAGTCAAGAGAGATAGGGTAGTGTTTTATTGAAGTGTCTTAGTCAATAATCAAATTTAAAGTTGTAGACTTTCAATATATATTCAAAAGAAGATTGAGTGAGAATTTTATCATTGGCATCAACATGCATCCAAAAGAAAATCACAATCAATTCTTTGTTGAGAAGACACTATGTCCAAGATATGACATTCCTGAATCTAAAATGGTCTATGAGGTTGTTGGTCCTACTTTCCATTGGTACCATGATATATACATGTACCTTTAATATAACATGATCCCTCCTAGATTATCCCATAATAATAAGAAATCCTTCATCCAATGGAATTCTTGATTTACAATCCTTGAAAACAACTTATAATATAGGGGTTATGATGGAACTTTATTATGGTTTTTAAATTTTGATGAGACTAGCTTAGTCATTAAATAATTTTATGGTGGTATTTGTGGTGATCATACTAGTGTCATGGTTCTTGAGAAAAGATTCTAAGAGTTGGGTATTACTAGCCAATGATGTAAAATTATTCATGTTTATATCTCAAGAAATGCATCCCATGCAAAAATCATGGTAATATAATCCATAGTCTATCACAAGATTTAAAACCCATTACCACTCCATGGCCATTATCCACATGGGGGTTATATCTCATTGGACAAATCAATCCTAATTATTATTTTTATTCAGGTTAAAGGGGGCATTTTTTTTAAATAGGGTCCCTAGACCCTAGGATAAGTACAAACATAAAAATATTAATAGTCTATAAAAGACCAACCAAGAAATAAGACCAACTAGGCCCAAAAACAACTAAAAAATAGCCTATAAACATACAAATAATAACCAAAGAAATAATCTAAATCTAAGCTAATAGAAACATCCTCCCAACAAGATTTCATTTTTTTGAGGTTCATATCAATTTGAAGCAATAATTTATCTTGGTCAATGCCATATTGAGATCCACTCTACCCCTTCTTGTGCTTCCTTTGCCAATCACACTAGGATTAAGATGGGTTCATAGGTTTTTAATGTTTTGTATGCCCTCATACATTAATGCTTTTCTATAATTTGCCAAAAAACTTATTTTATTGTGAAGATTCTCATTTTATTGATCTAACATCTCCACCTTGAAATCTAGACTCTGAATTTGGTGGTCTTAATCCCCAACTAAGAATATTTGACTCATCCTTGCATTTTCCTGCTATATTACATTAACTTTACCCTTTAGATATTTGATCTATTGCATAAAAAACTTCATGATTGATTTTTGGAGGTTGAGATCTTCCACTATCTTGTCTAAACTCTCCTTACCTTTGAGCAAGGTAACCAAATTATTAAATTCCTCATTCTAATTCTTCTAATTTTGAGAAGTCTCCCCTTTCTCTAGAGGAGTATAAATAGGCTCCCTGATCACCTTCTCAACTGCAACCAAATTTTGATATGGTTTGATTCCCTATCACACTTCCTTCTGACTCTCTCCAAGATCCTCACTACCCTCTTCAACATCAATAAAAGTCCCTACTCCTCTATTCCTATGCAAATCCTAAAGACCCTAGATCCCCTATTTCCCCTGACTGGTACCTACAATCTTTGGTGAATTTTGAGGTCTTTTATTGATATTATCCTATTATTTTTTATTATTTTCATCATCCTTATCACTAATAAATTCCACAAGTTTATTATTATTCATAAAAACCCTTCTTGAACTCCCAAGATACTTTATCCACACTTTTTAAAAATTTCCAATATCAATAGGCCCCTCCTTTGAATTTTCCTTTTAGGTCTATGATATGTCTAGATTAATTTGATTCATTCTATTAAAATATTTGAATATTAGGTAGATCACTCGCTTGTATCTAGGTATAGATTAGTTACCATGTTTAAATTTTAAGATCGACACCTCCATAGATTTTAGGATTAAAAAGGAGACTAAAGGGCACACCATGGATGAAGTAATTCAACATTATAAATTGGGACCATCTAACTACATTGTACCTACATTCTAAGGTGATGTACTACATTAAATGAAAGGCTACCTCTGTAAATGTCCTAGATAAGGATTCTCATTCAAAATCATTATGCAACTAATCTAGTTGCTCTCTTTCCTCTAGAAATGCCTTTTTGTCCAATTTGAAATCCCTCAATGTATAGTGACTCTTCATTCCATAAATCACCAATCTAGTCACATGAGAAATGAGTTCCTCAGTAATGTTGAGAGTAAATCCATTAATTGACACTGTTATGTCCTCTCATACTTTCTCAAACAAGATTGAGAAATGCATGTCAAAACCTTCAATATTTTCCATAAAACCCACAATGCCACCCACTTGCATAGTTGCCCAGACTCTTTCATTTTTCCTAACTTCAAGTTGTAATTTTGATTCAATTCTATTTGACAGTCCCATCTTATTTTCCTTATATCCACTCCAACTATCCTTATTATCAAAATTCACCCAATTAAACCAAGAAGAACTGCAACTGTATATTATGTTTTGGTTGTCCAAGAGATGTTTTGGTGCATATAGAAACTTCTCCTTTAAACCCTTGAAAATTATAGCAAATTATATGAGTCCCCAACTCACCTTCAAACCACCAAAGACCCCTCTAGGAATTATATATTTCACCCATATGTATAGGATTAATAATATTAATCTTTCCTTCATCTTTAATATTAAGTAACAACTCCCTACGGAGATCCTCATGACCCATCAATGTTAAAAAATCCACATTATTTACTCCTTTATTGGTGAAATAATCAGCTATACCATTTCCTTCCCTATAGGTATGTTGACTGGTCACTTGTTGAAAAGAGTCTAATATGGCTATAGCTTCATCTATAACATGATTGATAAACCAACTAATGATATTTTCCCTAGACAAATAGTTCAAAATATTTAGAGAGCCTCCATCCACCAATAAAATTTTCACACTTAATTACTTAACCAATTTGATCCCTCACAACATTTCTAGATCTTCCACCTAGTGATTTGACCTAATCCCCATGTCTCCTGCATATGCAATAATCAAATTGACCTTATGATCTCTAATGATTCCACCTCCCCCTACTGGCCCTGAGTTTCCTTTTGAAGCTCCATCAATTGAGAATCATCCAACCTTTAGGGGGAGGTTTCCACTTAATTATTTTCCTAATTTCATCCTTAGGATCTGGTTTACCTAACTTAGAGAAATATTCTTAAAGAAATATATGAATATTTATTATTGTACAAAGCTTCTTGAGGTAGATATTTTATAATGGGCATCTCCAAGACTACCAAACTTCCATTAAGGATCCCACTTGCACCCATGAGACATTGGATTTTTTAATGAAATGACTCTAAATATTTTGAGTGAAGGAATAAATGACCAACAAATGAAATACCAATCCATTCTCTTCTTCACACAACACACATCTCTTAGTAATAATGTAGCATCTTTTTATATGATTATAAATGGTTAGGATTCTATTTTGAATCACCAACCATAAGAAAAGATTTATTTTTGGAGTAATTCATTTATCCCAAACACTCTCCTAGCTTACATTAAGATCTAGTTCTTGAGAAAGTGTATCATACCCCAATTTTACTTTGTACTGGCCATTAAAAGAGTCAATCCAGACCAATTGGTATTCTCTAATAACCCTTGGGATGTGTATATTTCATAATAAATTGTTTACGTCAGCTATATTCAAAATTTATTCTTGGTTTAAGTTATCTAAGCTCATACTTTTCCATATTTTAACTCCCTCCAGCTCTTGCCAATAGTCCATCACGTTGTCACCATATTTCTACCTCATGTTCTCCTGTATATGTAAACCTATATCACTATGATACAATGACGTATCATAACTCTATTTATCTCTCCAAAAATCAACCTTATGTCCATTTACTATTTTTCATTTAAAACCTATAATTATCAATCATAAATACATCATTATCATAACTAAATGCTTCACTAAATGGGTGGAGGCCATGTCCCAAACATGTATAACCATTAAGCAGATTTCAAAATTTATTATAAATACCATAATTTGCTATTATGGTATTCCTTTTTCCATTATATTTGATAATGGGAAATATTTCAAAAAAAAAATGTCAAATCCATTTTCCAAGCATACCATATCAAGCATAAATGGTCCATACCATACCATCCTCAAGGTAATGGTCAAGCAAAGACATCAAACAAAAATATCCTCAAAATACTTAAGTGTGTTGTCAATGATGTAGACCATGATTAACTCCTACAACTTTACCATGCTTTGTGGGCTTACCGTACTAGCATTCACATACCCATAAGTGAAACCTTGTGTTCCTTTATTTATGGCACTAAGTTTATCTTACCTGTTGAAATTGAACTTACCTCATTATGTATCTCTTTAAAAAATATAATTGATGATGAAGTATATCTCATTTGATTACTACAAGAGCTCGATATCTTGGATGAGAAATGTCTTAATGCCCTCAATCATTTGTAATCCTACCAAAAATGTCTCCACATAAATTAAATCAAGAAAATTAGAGCTAGAGAGTTTGAAATTAGAGATCTTGTTCTAAAATAAAATCAATAGAACACCAACACTGATTTTAAAAAGAAAGATAAGTTTGAACCTAACTGGTTAGGTCCATGCATCATCATTTGCAAATATAGATTTTTGTGATTATAAACTAGCTATAAAAGAAAATGAAGAGCTTGATAAACCCACAAACATCATGCACCTTAAGTACTTCCATGCCTA
Source organism: Torreya grandis (assembly GCA_037957365.1). Lineage (NCBI taxonomy): Eukaryota > Viridiplantae > Streptophyta > Pinopsida > Cupressales > Taxaceae > Torreya > Torreya grandis. The sequence goes on from JARHVA010006816.1 coordinate 312,078, forward strand.
AATGACTCTAGTGCTGCTATATATATGTAAAAAAAAGAAAAAAATGAAAAAATTGAAAAATAAAAATAATAAAAAAAATATAAAAAATGAAAAGATAAATAATCCACTTAAAATTGAAAACCATTCTTATGGCACTCTGGACAAGTACAATGGTGAAAACCAATTTCTAGCATTATGTATAAACCATTGTCTATAAACATCGTAGTTACTTTGGTGCATACCATATCATTATTCATCCATCCATTAGCCATTTGTATATATCCTTATTCATTTATATATATTCCATCTTTTCAGTTGCCTATGACATGTTCATTTATAGTTTAATCTTCATAGTTACATGAATACACCTTTGCTCATGTTTTAATAATGTCTTGTATATGATCCTTAGATAAATCATTCCTTCATCCACCATAATAAAATCTATCCATAATTTTAACCCCATCACTTAATCATCATTTCTTGCATGGGTACATTTCATCTACTCATCATCATCTTACCTAATATCATCACCTTTTATTTCTTCCCTTATTGGGATAACTACATTAGCTTAAGGTCCATAAGGAATATATAGGCAATGCTTCGATACATGTGGTATCTAGGGTCAACTCAGCCACCACCGTCATCAAAAAATATAAATACATTATAAAATCATCAAATCTAAAAAAAATAATCAAATATCACTTGTCCTTAGTTACACACCCTAGTCATTCCTTACACAAATTACTTATTGGATGGTTAACATTATCAAAGATCTCATATTCCAAAGGGTTATACTTGAACCAATAAATCAAAAAAGACATTTGTTACTTATTTGTATAGTTACTTGCTTTCTTATTTATACAAATTGTGTGTTTAATTACTTGTATAATTTCTAGTTTATTTCCTTATTTATTTTTAGTTACATAATTTTTATTGTTTCAAATGCCTTCTTTTTCTCTTGTCATCATTGTTGCTTTTTGAGTCTAGATCACTATGTGCATTACAAGTGGTGTTATTATGATCTTATTGCACTTGTGGCTTTATTAGTCCCTATACATATTATTTTGGTGAATTTGGCCATCCAAATTTTTCTATTCCATTTTTATCACTTTCTCATCATTTTGCATATTCTCTTATTTTCATTGATATTTTAAAAGACCCCATATCCCAATACACAAGGTAACATTTCCAAGTATCCCACATATAGAAAGTTATAAATTTGATATTATGGGATCAAAGGGAAATTAAATGACCAGATTACATTATTAATTATTTTTTAATTAATTAAGGTTAATTAAAATCATTAAATGACTATACATTTTTCCCTCTCCATGGGTGGACAGGCTCCCAACCATGGAGAAGGAAAAAAATTCTTTGCCCTCTCCATAGTTGGGAGGGATCCCAACCATTGTGATATTTTATTTTTCTTGCCATAGTTGGGAGCCCTCCCAACCATGGAGAGGACATATAATTTTTTTCACTCTCCATGGTTGGGAGGGATACCAACCATAGTGAGAATGTTTTTTTTCTTAGCATGGTTGGGCGGGATTTTAACCATGGAGATGGAAATATTTGTCCTCTCCATGGTTGGGAGTGTTACAAATCATAGCAAGTAAAAACAATATTACCATGGTTGGGAGCCCTCCCAACCATGGAGAGGGAAAAATTTTCCCTCTCCATGGTTCAGAGTGCTCCCAACTATGGTGAAAATGTTTTTCTTTTCACAATGGTTGGGAGCCCTCCCAACCTTGAAAAGGAGAAAATTTTCCATCTCCATGGTTAGGAGGGCTCCCAACCATCATGATAGTTTTTTATCACCATGGTTGGGAGTCCTCCAAACCATGGAGAGGACAAATTATTTTTACACTCTCCATCGTTGAGAAGGATCAAAACCATGGTAAGCATGTTTTTTCCCTCTCCATGGTTGGGAGGGCTCCTAGCCATGGTGGTAATTTTTTCTCACCATGGTTGGGATATCTCCTGACCATGGAAAGGATATTATTTCTTGTCCATGGTTTTTTAATGTAGAAATCTAATTCCTAACACCATTTGTGTTGAAATTATCAATCTTACTTGATTTGTACTCAAATGCACATTTTAGGTCAAAATCCATAAAATATGAAAAATGGTTAGAACTTGTCATTTACAAGTGCTGATTTAGTTTAATGTATCCCTAAATGGGGAAATGCATTTTATGGTATTCCTAACTTTGATAAATTTATTTCAAGTCAGAATGATGATTTGGCCTTTTTGTGCTCTAGATCACTCTTTTATTTTAATTCATTATTACACATTATGCACCTTTATTATTTTGTGTTCGCAACATATTAAATGGGAATATAGTTCCAAATCATCTAACAATGACTTCCAATTCTTTTTGAGTCAAATTATGATTGAGTAATATAACTTTCTGACCATTTTGATTAATTGTGCACCAATTTCCAAAAAAATGCACTAAAATTCATTAATCATGTTTAGAGATAATTAATTCAGATCAAGAGCTTAAGTGGATTTGTTATGGAGGTTATTGATTACTTAATTATTGGAAATTGATTTACAATATATGTATCACCTAATGACATCATCTATGGGGTGGCATTCATAAGCCATAAATGCAAAAAATATTTGAATTATGGGCACATATGCTTAATTAATGCCCTTTCCCCCTAAATTATTATGAGGATATTTATGGATTTAATTAAAAATATTAAATTAATTCATGGCCACACATTTCAATCTTGAGATGGATGGTCATGGTTAATCCTTACCAATCTGAAAAATCTATAAATAGGAGGCCTCTCACACCATTTCTTAAGCTTAAATTGTGTAAACTTATACTGCTAAAATCCCTTCATAATTATTTTTTATTTTGATTATTATGTTATTTACATTTGGACTAACTTCATTGATAGGAAAAATAGATAGTTTATATCATGAGCCTAGGTTTTGCATAGAGTTCTTGAGGTAATGGACGAGTAAAGAAGCCATTGTTGACAAAGACTAGAGTTCTAGATAAAGGGGAAAACACACTTGGAGACAATTTTGAGTAATGGAGTCATTTGAGAAGGTAATGACTGATTTATTTCTTTCAATTGTATCTTGTTATCATTAATAACCCCTACATAAATAGTTTGGCTTAGATTGTCAAATTTTATGCACTGTTTTATGAGTTTTCATGACTAATGTTTGAATTGATCATCTTTGAATCCATGTTACACTTTGACACACTTAGTGGCCCTATAGAAAATTGGGAGAACCAATTAAAATAGTGTTCCAAAAGCTCATAGTAGCTAACTTAATTATATGGCTAGTACCAAGGCTATTTCCTTAAGATCAACAGAAACCAGATTGGTACAAAAAGAATGAGTGGTGAAACTTTCATCATGTAATTAGTCACAGTGCTTATCGTTGTTTCTAATTATGACATGTTATTAAATATCTCATTGAAATTGAAAAGTTAAGATTAAACTAGACTCTGACATAAATCAAGATATGTGAATCTACAAAGACCCCTTTCCTCGACATAACCAAATGCCACCAAAGAACAATCAAAACTAAGGATAGAGGAAGAATTAGAACCAAAATTAGGGTCAAAATTATACTAAACATGAGCATAATCATGATCATAATACCCATACTAATAATATGGGTTAGAAATACATGCCTTATGACTATAAAAATACCATGGGACACATGTTTCAAACCCATATTACCACTATTACTATTAAACCACGTGAACCATCTCATTCTCCTTGTGTAAGGGCCCCATCATTATACAATCAACACTCTCTCTCTAGTAATACTGCATCGAGTTCACATATTTTTTTCATGATTCCATTTGCATAGGTTACTATTTTTTGACAACACCCTTCTTCTAATTATAATGGCTCCTTGTCGATTCAAAATTATAATAATGTAACTAGATGCCCATGAGTCACCCTTCAAGGCCTTTTGCCTTCATCTTATGATTATATTGGTTCCCTGCCACCTCTAGGTTGTGTAGTCACAACTAGATACTCATGAGTTAATCTCTAGGTCCCTTCACCTACTTCTTTCACAGAACCTAATGTGAACATTGCACCAACATGTCTAAATCTGTCTACTATCCCAACCAAAGCCAAGCCACCTTATCCCAATGTTGAAAAGCCTTATATTCTATCAGACCAATTGAATAAAACCCCTACACAGATTTCCATTTTAGATCTCTTGTGGACATCTAAAGTCCTTAAACATATCTTAAATAGCTGTTTAAAAGAATCCACTATTCTAAATGATATAAACCCTGAACAATTATAAAACCTTGTGGGATATTTATCTTCATTTTATCAAGTGACGTTTGATAAAAAAGACATGCCTGCACTTAGACCAAGCCATAATAACCCATTATACATTGAATTAATCATTGAAAACCATGAGATCAAGTGGGTTCTTATAGACAATGGTTCAGGGCTAAACATCATATTTTTTAAGCTGGTTTAAAGGTTGGGATACACTGTGAAAGACATTCAACCAGAGATGATTACCATCAAGGCTTATGAAAATGCTAAAAGGTATTTTGTTGGTATTATTTGGTTACCAATCATTATTGGGTCCATTTTAAATCATACATTACTTCATATTGTGGAAATTGAATTGCCCTATAACATACTTTTTGGTCATCCTTAGATCCATGAAGTACATGTTATTCATTCCACCCTACATCAATGCATTAAGTTTCCCCATGATGGGATCAAGGTTACTATTCTCACCAATTAATAGCCTTATGAATATTTCAAACATCTTAAGGCCCAGTGATATAATTATAACTATTACCTAGGTTCCAAATTCATTGTAAAGAAGAATAAGGCTATAGTTTCACATCCACCTCCATCTAGTTATATCAACCCTAGTGATCTCACTTCCACTTTGGTTTAACCATTTATGATAGCTCTTGTGAAGCAGGTTATTATAAAAGATGTGGGTATTTAAAAGTATAATTTTAAAGATGTCTTCCATGTTTCAAAGTTACATAAAACTCAAAAAACATTTGGTAAGCCTAAACCTTCAAATAATCCTAACAGACCCATAATGATTTGGTAATAGAAGAAGAAATAACAAAAACCACCTATGGACTTTGTACCTACTATTGTGCCAAAGAAAGATCGAGAGGCTTTTACTGAGGGTGGTTGGTTATATTCTAAAGGCCTTGCTAATTGATTTCAAAATACAAAGTATCCTATCCCTAATCAAATCATGGATCATCTTGATTATATAAGAAAAGGCCTTGGTCCATGAGTGCAAGGAATCCTAGAACCCTTATCAATTGGATTACCTAATTTTAATCATGGTCTCATATTTATACCCCCTAAGGGTGACCTCATAAATTTTGATAGTTATTATTCTAAATCAACTAACAATAAGACTCCTAGTAGTGACACAACATCCCATTTTAATATTTTTGATGAGATTATTGACACATACCTATTTGATTCAAATGCCATTATAACCTTAACCATTGGAGCTTCCCATCCTAAATTAAGAACCTATTCTATTGGTGCTTCCCATCTTGAAGAAAAACATCACATTTTTACCATTGGAGCTTCCCATCCTAAAGCAAACCCTCATTATTCCCTATGCCTTTGCCATCTTGAACTCATTGATTGAGACCAATAAAATTTGGTCATATGCCTCGATGAGTTTTAGAATGAAGAATCACTTGGAAAAGACATGGGCCTAAGAGATGGATTGCCTATTGGCAATCATAAATAAGGATTTGATTTTTCATTACATCCTTCTACCTACTTTGGAGAGTAGAAAAAATTTATTGGTCACAATAATTATCAAACATGGAGATCTTCAAGTGAAAACATCTTTGAAGAACTCGATGATCAAGGAAAAAGTAAAAAAAAGACAAGCCTTCGAGTGAAAATCTATTTTAGGCACTCTTAGGTAATAAAGTTTGCTCATCCCCTTAGGATGTATAAGGTCCATATATCCCAATTTATATAGCCAGTATAAGCATCTCTTCAAAATAAAAACAAACATTTGAGCATCTTGATCTTGAGTTTTTAGAGGTTTTTGCTCCTTGGCCTTTACATGAGATGGCAAATTCTGATTTGTCACACTATCCAAAAATTTGGGAGGAACATCAAGAAGATGTGACAAAATAAGATGATCATGATCATACCTTGCCTACAATTCTATAATGTGGATCCACACTCCTTGTGGAAAACATGACATAAGTGAACCTGGAGCCTATAAAGATCCCGAAATTGTTTATCTTGGAGCTTACCTTACTAAAGCAGAATGTGAACATATTAAATCCCTCTTAAGGGATTATATTGAAATATTTGAATGGGCATAATTTGACATGCCAGTCTTAAATCTATATTTGGTTGTGCATTGCCTTTTTATCCATCTCGATGCTAAACTAGTCAAGCAAAAATTGAGAAAGATGCATCTGTGCATCACCCTATTGGTTAAAGTAAAACTAGAAAAGTTATTAGGAGTAGGTTTTATTAGGACACTAGATTACTTTGAATGGATATCCAACATAGTCATAATGAATAAAAATACCCTAGGTATACATCTTTGTACTAATTTTAGAGATATCAATAAAGCATGTCTTAACGATGATTTTCCTCTACCTAATATCGACATGATCGTCAACTCAACTATTGGGTACATGATGTTGTCCTTAATGGATGGATTTTTTGGATACAATAAAATCAAGATAGCCTATGAAGATCAACATAACACTACATTCACCACTTCATGGGAACATTTTGTTACCAAGTCATGTGATTTATCTTGAAGAATGCTGGAGCCATATATCAACGTGCCATGACTATCATCTTCCATGACATGATGCATGATATTATTGAGGACTATGTTGATTATATAATAGAAAAATCAAGAACAAGGACATCTAGACGTTCTATGAAGAATCTTTGAGAGGCTTGGTGAATATAAAATCCACTTGAATCCTTAGAAATGTGTCTTTAGAGTCACACTAGGGAAATTGATAGGTTTCATTATATCACAAAGAGGGATTAAAGTCAACCCTACCAAGGTCAAGGCCATTATGGAAATACTTCCACCAAATAATCTTAAACAACTATGACACCTATAAGGAAAGATCCAATCTATATGTAGGTTTATTTATTAATTGTTAGATAAATGCCACCCATTTACCCACCTTTTGAAAAAAGGGTTAAATTTTTCATGGGATGAAGATTGTCAGATAGCATTTTCAAAACTCAAGATGTATTTGGCCAATCCAACAATCTTGAGATTTCCAACACCTAAAATACCACTGCTTCTTTATGTATCAATGATAAATCATGCACTAGGGGAAATTTTGACCCAACATGATGATCTAGGTAAAGACATGTAGTAAATTATCTAATCTATACTTTGGTGGATTATGAACATAATTATATGCCTATTGAGAAGGCATATTTAGCTATAGTGTTTACTACCCAAAAATTATGACATTATATGCTAAACAATAAAACTATTATTATCACCAAGGTGGTCCCTCTCAAATTCCTATTGTCTAAAGCAACTCTTCAAGGATGCATGGCTAAATGGGTTATGCTCCTAAGTTAATTTAACATGGAGTATCAAAATTAGAAAGTAATCGAGGGGAAGATTATTGCTGATCAACTTGTAGATGGTCCTATCATAGACACTCGACCTCTAAAATTCAACTTTTTAGATGATTCTATTATGGAAATAGAATAAACATCATAAGAAATTGAATAATGAAAGCTATATTTTAATGGTTCCTTTAAATCCCATATATTTGGAGCTAACATATTGTTGATTACACCCTAGGGGGATTTGATTCCCAAAGCATTTCATATACAATTTCATTATATGAATAATATGGCTGAGTATGAGGCATTGATTGCAGGGCTTCACCTTGCCATACAATGGGATATTTAGAGCTTAAAATTTTATGGTGATTCCTAATTAATCATCAATCAGACCACTGATCATTATCAAAATAGATATGACAAATTTTTTCCTTACATTAAAATTGTTGACAATCTTAAAGGTCACTTTAAATCTATATAGTCTGAACAGGTTCCAAGAGCAAACAATGGACCAGTTGATGTAATGACAATGATTGGATCCATGATATAGATTGATGGAGAAGCTATAAAATATCAGTTCCTATTTGAAAATCTCCTTCAACCTACACATGTTATACCAAATTTAAAAAGGGTATGCACCGTTTCTGGTCCCAATCCCCCACTTGAATTACCTTGCTTCCAAGACTTTTATAACTACTTCCAAGATCATGTTTTCCTAGCTGACCTATCCGACAATCAACAAAAACTCTTCCATAATTATTTATCATGTTATACCCTCCTTGGATACATGGTTTATCATAAAGGCTATGATGGAATACTTCATCATTATTTATCTTTGGGAGAATACAAACAAGCATTGAGGGAGGTTCATGAAGGAATGTGTGGGGCCCACATCAATGATGTAGTCTTAGGAAAGAAGATCCTCATAATAGGCTATTATTGGCCAAAAATGGATATTGATGCTTGAAATTATGTAAAGAAGTGTATTGCTTTTAAGAAACATGTAAATTTGATACATGCACCCTATTTACCTCTACAACCGATCATAACACCATGGCCATTCTCAACAAGGGGCCTTGATCTCATTAAGAAAATAAACCTAGCATCTTTAGATAGCCATAAGCATATCCTAACTACTAATAAGTATTTTACTAAGTGGATTGAGGTCATTCCTGTCATTTATGTCACTGAGAAGTAGATTTACAAATCCATCCATTACCATATCATCTATTGATATGGCATCCCCATGTGTATTATATCCAATAATAGTGGATCCTTTATAAACCAAGATGTAAAATCTCTTTGTGAAAAATTCAATATTAAGCACAAGAAATCAACTCCATATAACCCACAAGGCAATGGACAAGCTGAGGCATCAAATAAAACCATTATATCCATTTTAAAAAGATTATCAATGATGCTGGCTGTAATTTTCACTTACAAATCATTCCTACCCTTTGGGCTTACATAACCAATCATCAAACCCCAATAGGAGCCACTCCATACTCCCTTGTCTATGGCATAAAAGCTATTATCCTAATAGCTATTGAGATTCCATCCTTGTGAGTATCACTAGAGCATATTGAAGATGATGAAGACTACATATTCTCAAGATTTTAAGAATTAGAACTTCTAAATGGGAAACATTTAACTACCCTAAAAAACTTACAAGACTAGTATAAAAAATTCTAAATAAGCTAAAACAAGTGCATTCTCCCTCAGGAGTTTGAGATTGGTGATTTAGTCCTAAAAAAGAACCAAAAGAACATAAATGTTGAACACAAGAAAAAGTGTAAGTTTCAACATAATTAGTTGGGACCATTTGTTATCATGAACAATTATGGATCAGGGGAATATCGACTGGCTAAACCAAATGGTGAAGAAATTCTAGAGCCTATAAACATTGTACACCTTAAGAGGTTCTATGCATGTACAACTTTGAACCATTGTCTAGAAGACCCCTTATTTGGGGGAAACTTGTGCTGAAATAATTTCATCCTACCATTTTATATTACCCTGGACCACTCTCATATGAATCCTATTACTTCCATGACTTTGAATAGTGAAATCTTTTGGATTGTTGGTACTCTCAACACATTTTATCATAACCCATGTTGTTTTATTTAGAGAAACATATTCTTTGGACCATTCTCTTTAAGAACCCTATTCTTTGTTATGTCTTGGGCTTGTTATAATCCAGACACTTTTATCCCTTGACCAATTCTAATTTTGATTGTCTCATCAACATTATGAACACCTTCGATGCCAGTTATACAAATAAGTTTATCCAAGATAATATTTTGTAGCTTCTTCTATAGAAAAATTAACAAACATAGCTTTATAGATTAAATTTTTTGCCTACTACATGGTTTTTTAGATTGATTTCATGTTGCACACTATTCTATCTTACACTTGCTACTCTTTAATGAATATTGTTATCTTTTCAAGATCCTCACTCTTACTAATTTGTGATCATGTGCCATTGTAACTAGATTTAGCTATTATTAGAACTCTCAATTAGTTCCTTGATCCATTATTTATTTCCATGATTGCCATTGTAGTTGGCTTAACTATTTATTGAAACTTATACTCTCAGAGGAGCATCTCTTTAACTAGTTGGTCCCCTTTTGTATATATTTTATCCCAAAAACAATAAAAATATTAGAAAAGTATCCAAAAAATAACAAAAACATTGTCGTACACTTTTGTACATTTTGATCCTCATGCTCTTGTCATTTTTTAGGCATTTTATCCTACTAACTTTCTACTATGTGAGTTGAGTTGTCCCACATTCTTTCCATTTTGCAAGCAAATTAAGTCCCATTGGCTTTCCATTTTGTAAGTCATCTCATCTCACCAACTTTCCATTATGTGAGACCAATTTCATTTATCAACTATTCCTTTTTATTCTATAATAGTCATCATATGTTTTTGATCATCATCATGTCTTCTATCCCTCTTCTTGGGAGAACTACATTTGGCTTGGAGTTCATGTTGGAACATGAGTCCATAGAGCTATTTAGGCATTGTCCACTTATTTTAAAAATATAGAGTTATCTTAGCCAACCCCTTCCTTTTCTTCTCTTCTCCCATTTCTTTTGTAATTGTTCCTCTTTAATCAAGGAATATCTCTTGTTTCCTTATTTTTGTTATATTGTGATGGAAAGTAATGCCTTTACCACATATGCATGAACAACTATTTTTACATTGAACTAACTTGGTTTTTGTTTGTGTGTGTTTATTTTAGTTTTATTGGTGTTTTGTTGTGTTTTATTGGTGTTTTATTTTGCTCCCATGCCTCTTCATTTATTTCTTCATTTATCCTTTTATTACTTCTTGTCTCACCTTGGTCTTATGTTTCCATGTATGTTTTTTCTCTTCTCTTTTGTTTTTCAAGAACATCTTGATGATCCACATGAATCTTGATTATTTATATATTGATCTCATGTTATTAAGTTGTTCTTGAACTTTTTATGTTTATTTGATTGTTGTTGGTGTTTTGTTTTCCTATTTGTTATTATTTTTCTCTTTTGTGTTCAAGAACGTCTTGATGGCCTACATAGATCTTGATCCTATGTTGTTAAGATGTTCATGCTTTTTGGTTTTAAACATTTTTGTTCCTACTTAAGCCTTTATTGTTCATATCATTATTTTAAGTTGGGATCATTTATGTTTATCTTTTTCTTTTTCTTTGATTTTTTGTTTAAATGTAAATAGTTGTAACTCTAGTTTTGGTCATTATTTTACCATTATCCATAGTTATAGGTATTCACATTTGAACTAGTTCTACACATTTAAAATGCCATGCCATTATGAGTTATTCATACTTATGATGCTTAATTTATTTTTATATAGCAAGCACTTTATGCTCTAAGTTCAAGTTTTAATGTCAAAACAACTCTGATGAACAGGTCTCAAGAATACTATGCATAATTAGGCTCAATAGGTTTATCACTTTACTCTATGCATACACATGCAACTCTTTGCAGACATTGTGAGTCTAATCAATTCTTGGTAAATTTTCATCATCCCTCATTCCATTTTCTCTCAATATCAGATGAACTACATTGGCTTGAGGTCTATTTGGATTATGTAGGCAATACTTGGATACATGACGTATCTCAAGTCAACTCGACCACCATCTTTATTCTTATTTTCATCTTTTTCATCAATTTTTGTATTCTCATATGCCTTATTTTTTATGGACTTTTCTAAGCCATTGTAGTATCACATCTATGTTTGTACCCACTTACTTTAATCTATGTTTCAGGTTATATCATTGAGCTAGTTGCTTGCCAATTTTCTCATTATGGGGCACAACATTTGAACTGAGTAACAAATCTAAATCAACCCTACAGGGGTAAACCATTATTTATTCTTTATCAATGATTAAAATTAGCCCAGTTGGGGCACAAAATTTTTATCATGATCAAATCTACCCTAATGGGGAATCTCTTATTATCATCTTTTTGGAAACCACATTATCCTTTTCCTCTAATTCCAAGCCCTCCACACTTTTTCCCATGATGGCATTATTTTAGTGTGAAACTTATCTCGGTATTAATCAATGTCGTAAGTGCACAGCTTGAAATCTCAATTTGGGTGAATTCAAAGTGTGTCCTTTACATTTATAGATTGAATCCTTCCCATTCCCCTTGTTTTTGGGGCCCATTTACCTCTAATTATATTTTGATCATTGATGGTAACCACATGTGCAAGAATTAACTCATCTGGATGTGATCTATTCCACAAGTTAATCTCTCACTTTCCATCTCTTTTTGAGAGTCCATCCTTCTCTTTCATCCTATTATGTCCTCTCAAGGGGGCATTATGGGTCATTTCTAATTTATTATTAACAATTCTTTTTTTAAAATATGTTGCTTAGCCTAAATGTATCTCTATGCCTTCTCAAATAGGGGAACAATTTAGACATCTAATTCCTAACACCATTTATATTGAAATTATCAATCTTACTTGATTTGCACTCAAATGCACATTCTAGGTCAAAATCCATAAGACAATCTAAATGGTTCGAGCTTATCATTTACAAGTGTCTATTTAAGCTAATGTATCCCTAAATGGGAAAATGCATTTTATGGGATTCCTAACTTTGATGAATTTATTTTGATTCAAAATGATGATTTCACCTTTATGTGCTCTAGATCACTCTTTTCTTCTAGTTCATTAGTACACATCATGTACCTTTGTTATTTTGTGTTTTCAACATCCTAAATGGGAATACAGTTCTAATGCATCTAACATGACCTTCCAATTATTCTCGAGTCAAATTATGATTGGGCAATATGACTTTCTAACTATTTTGATTAATTGTGCACCAATTTCCAAAGAATTACATTAAAATTCATTAATCATGTTTAGAGCTAATTAATTCAAATAAAGAGATTAAGTGGATTTTCTATGGAGGTTATTGATTTTTTCATTATTGGAAATTGATTTGCAATATCTATATCACCTAATAACATTATCTATGGGGTGGCATCCATAAGCCATAAATGTATAAAATATTTGAATTATAGGTACCCATGCCTAATTAATGCCCCTCCCCCCAAATCATTATGAGAATATTTATGGATTTAATTATAAATATTAGATTAATTAATAGCCACACATCTCAATCTTGAGATGGATGATCATGGTTAATCCAGACCAATCTCAAAAATATATAAATAGGAGGCCTCACACCATTTCTTAAGCTTAAATTATGTAAACTTATAATGATAAAATAACTTCACAATTCCTTTGTGTTTTGATTACTGTGTTATTTGCATTTGGATTAGCTTCATTGATAGGTAAAATAGATAGTTTATATCATGAGCCTAGGTTTTGCATAGAGTTATTGAGGCAATAGAGGAGCAAAGAAGCCATTTTTGACAAAGACTAGAGATCTAGATCAAGAGGATAATATGCTTGGATATGATTTTGAGTAATGGACTCATTTGGGAAGGTAATGGTTGATTACTTTATTTAATTTGTTTCTTATTATCATTATCAACCCTTGCATGAATAGTTTGGCTTAGATTATCAATTCTTATGCATTATTTTATGAGTTTTCATGAATAATGTTTGAATTAATCCTCTTTAAAATCCATGCTACAGTTGGAGGCTTGACAAAAAAAATCTCACCATGGTTGGGTGCCCTAAAAACCATAGAGAGGGAACATTTTTCCTCTTTATGGTTGGGAGGGCTCTTAGCCATGGTGAGGAAAAAATAATTTTCACCTTGGTTGGGAACCCTCCCAACCATGGAGAAGGAAAATTTTGTCATTTCCATGGTTTTAAAGCAAACAAAATTTTCCCTCTCCATGGTTGGGAGTTGATAATAACTATATTATATTTTATTCCATTTTATGTCAAATATCATGATTCATGATTTAAATGATGCATTGGTACAAGGAATTCTTAAAAAAAAAATTAAATAATTAGATTAGACATACATGTGGTCTAAACCTACTGATCAATGACCTAAATTAGCCCAAGTCCCAACCATGAATCTCTATAATGGATGGATCATATTACATATTTAATCAAAATTTTAAATCATGTCAAAGTTATTGGGATTTAATATTCACATGGTGGTAAATAGTTAGTGATTTACGATATGGTAAATTACTTAGTAAAATTATTGTTATGTAAAAATAATGTATATTTGGTTAGTTATTATATTGTTGTGGTTACAATAATATTTTATAGATAACATTATTGTAATGTTGGTTTTGTGGTTGAGGGTTATAGGGATTGACTACCTCCTTGATATTAGGATATGCTTCCCTATATATATTTATAATGTCCATATGAAATTATATATAGAGAATAATATATCATATGCTAAATAATTTTTTGTGTATTTGGATATTTACCATCAACTTGCATGTAATAAATCACTAGATAATCTCATTAGATTATCAACAATGGTATCAAAGTAGGGTATTAGTCAAGATGGAAAATGTGAGTTTATTATGAATGATCATGGGCAACTCCACCATTGTTGATTTATTGATTCATGATTAAAATTATTTGAGTATTTTTATTTCAGTTGTAGCTGTTATTGTTATTCAATTTTATTATCACTAGTAGTATAAATAAGAAGCATCCAACTATAACATTGATGGTGTAGGAGCAGGAAGAAAATTAGAGTGAAACCATACCTATCACCAAAAGGAGGAATGAAAGGTGAAAGCATATTTTGGTAAAATGTATACTTGTCACTCTTTATTTTCTTAGGAAAGACTTCCCAGGTTAATCAATCTTGATTAGAGTTGAAAGAGAGGAAAATGAAAATGCATTTGGTTAGAAATTTGGCATAAAACAATTACATTTGGTGTGATATATGGATATTGAAATGTCCAACCTATGTTATAGATGAAAGTTCTCTACATTGGATATAGTTTACTTGGATGAATTGTTGATATCCATTCCAAAGACTTGGTCTATGTTAGTGATATAAATTTATTTATGGCTCCAACTAAGTTTTTATTAGGAAGGATAGTGTTAAATACAATCAAATGTACACCGGGATTGAAGATTGATGATTTATGGATCTTGATGAGTCTTTCACTCATGAATCAACATGTCACCACATAAGGATGTCCCCAACATTTTAGCTCACTATTTCCTTGACTCTGTTTATGCCCTACAAAATACCACCTTTTGTATGCAGTTTTAAACCAAGTCAAAAGGTGTGTTTAATGTTTAATTAAAATGCCTTTTTAATATAAATGTAAATATTTTATTTTAGACTATTAATTTTGAAAATCCACATAATTGAGTTAGATATAGTTATTTTCTAGAATCTAGGATTCAAAGGTCAAATTTTTTTATTCTATTCTAGTTTTATAGTGAAGAGTCATTATTTATCAAAGTCCTTTAGTTAGGGGTTTTATAATTAGTGTATGCCATCATATTAAGAGTCAAAATAAAAAAAAATTCAAGATTTTATAAGAATTTTTTATGTCAATTTTTTCAAAATAAAAAAAATATTTCTTGTATGGATGCAATTTTGGGCAACCCCAACATCTGATTTGTAAGTCATATGTCCAAATTATTAGGGGGTCTTGTCTTTAAAAATGACATGAAAAGGTTGAGCCTCAAATATCAATGTGATAAGTAAGAAATGACATAAAGGAGGTTAGAAGAAACAAAAGGAGGAGGTTTTTAGAACCTCTCATCAATCACCAATGATGGGGCCCATGTGATTTGGTGATGTCTTTTAAATTTTTTTAATATGGTGTGCATAATAAGAGTAAAGGTTCATTCATATTCACTTGTGAGTAAAATTCTTATGTAACCCATGTTATGTAAGCATTATATAATGTTGTTCAAAATATACTATTGTACTCATGGATCTTGAAAATATTAGTGGTAATCTAGAAAACTACATGAGGTGAATAGGTTGATGGGTTGATATTCATGTTTAGGTTTATGGTAAACCTGTTAAAAACCATGGAAAGTTGATGAGGAGTACCTTTATTTTTTTTAAAATATCATGAGTTTAGCTCTATTGGTGACACATTGTAGTTCAAAAAATGGGATATGTTTTACCATTTAAAAACGAGGGGAATGTTGGGATTTAATATTCAC
Organism: Torreya grandis; assembly: GCA_037957365.1. Taxonomy (NCBI): domain Eukaryota; kingdom Viridiplantae; phylum Streptophyta; class Pinopsida; order Cupressales; family Taxaceae; genus Torreya; species Torreya grandis. Next base: position 328,235 of record JARHVA010006816.1, read on the forward strand.
ATGGTGGTGAATAGTTAGTGATTTATGGTATGATAAATTACTTAGTAACATTATTATTATGTAAAAATAATGTATATTTGGTTAGTTGTTATATTGTTATGGTTACGACAATATTTCATAGATATAATTATTCTAATGTTGGTTTTATGGTTGAGTGATTGTAGGGAATGAATACCTCCTTGATATTAGGAGATGCTTCCCTCTATATATTTGTAATGTCTGTATGACATTATATAGAGAGAATACTATATTGTGTGCTAAAAATTCTCTATGTATTTGATTCTTTTCCAATAACTTGCATGTAATAAATCACCAAATAATCTCATTAGATTATCAACAAGAGGTTGTAGGTGCCAATCATAGGTCTATCAGGGGTTTCAAATAAAACCATAGATTTATCTTTATGTCCTTTCCCTGATTTTTCATAATGGGTTTGGGGTTGGGGGTTTTAAATAAAATTTTCCCTCTCCTAGGGTTTCTTCTATAATCTCCCATGATATCCCATTATTGAATAATTTTTGTTATCTAAATCCATTTATGGAATTCGAACTCCAAACCCCTTATAAAAAAAGGGGAGAAAGAATAAAAAGATAAATTTAGGGATTTATTCAAACTCCTTGAATCATTTTAGATCATGAATCATGATATATTACCAAAAATAAATATAATTTAGGTACTATCATCGAATCCCTTGTGAAAATCTTTGTTTTATTTTATCAAGGATTTAATCTATGGAATTAATAGATTATAGATCATGAATCATGATTCACATCCAAAACTTGATTTACACTACCAATATTAATTCACAATATTATTAGAATTTATTTATATTACCAATTTATAAATACTATTTAAATAGTTCATGTGCCTTATGTATGCTTTGAAATTTTGCATATGTCCCTATCGAGATATTCACAACTATGGATTTTGTAAGCTATAATTTTCATATTCCAAGAGATTTTTGTTTTAGGTAAAAAAAAAAGTAAATTATATTTCAATTTTTTTACATATCCTCAAATCATTATATTATATGAGATCACATCTCTTTGAAGCACTTTTTCCAGCAGTTCATGTGTCATATGTATACTCTAAATTTTTTTATACATGTATATTCACTTTATACTTTTATTTTATTGGTGCCTAATTGTAGAGTGCATGTTTATTAATATTTTCTACTTTAGATTGGTTTCCTTTTCAATTCATGTTATCTTTTTTAATGTGGTTAACATCACTTTGAGCATATCTAGGGAATTCTATGAATTTATGAAGTATATTAATACAAAATTATTGGTTATAATAGTGGAATTATTATTTGAGTTTGTAGTGATGGAGACTATTTGACATTAAGTATTATGAATTATTTATCTATTAGTAGTGATGATGGATGCTTAGAGGAACCAAAAGTAATTCTCCTTTAACTGGATAATAGGTTTCAAACCTATATTGGGTTGTATCATAGCTATAAATTCACCTGGTAATCTACTCTGCCTAAAAATGCAACAATCTATTTAGTTTTCCTTTCTTATTTTGAGCCAAATGCAACAAATTTTCTCTGAAATGTAATAAATATATTATCTTTTCCACATTATATATCATATTCAAGTATTTATGGCATAGGGAATGGAAAAATAATCCATTCTCCTTCAAATATTAAATAGGTTTTGAACCTATAGTGGCTTACATCAGAATTATATATTCACCTAAAAATCTACTTAACTTAAATATGCAACAACTTATTCAATTTTATTTTCTTATTTTGAACCAAATTCAACAAATTTTCTCTAAAATATAAAACATCTATCATATTTTCCACATTCTCAATCATATTCAAGTATTTATAGCATCCTCATGAGAATAACAACAAGTTATCCTTCAACTTCCCAATATGTTTTAAACTAAGAGTGGCCACATCAGAACTATATGTTCAATATCATGTGTTGAGTTTCCACTATAGTTATAATTGTTTTTAAGATATGAAATATTCATATGTCAACATGATAAATAATACAATTTGAAAATTTTATCTCAAACACAACCAAATACTGTTAAAAAAGGCTGTAAAAATATAAATTATAGAAGTAGATGTTAAAATTCAACTTAGACCCTATGATAATTCTTATTACATACATTCTAAGCATTATGTTCAATTTCCCTTTCTTATATTGAATCAAATACAATAAAATTTATTTGAAAAGTAATACATATATCATCTTTTCCATATTATCAATCATATTTAAGTATTTTTGGCATGCTTAATGGAATATGAACAAGTTATCCTTCAACTAGGTAATAGGTTTTATACCTATAGTGTCTTGCATCAAAACTCTAGGTTCAATATCATGTGTTGAGTTTCCAACATGGTTATAATTTTTTCTAGGCTAAAAAATATTTATATGAAAACATGTTAAATTTTGACCATCAATTTTTTTTCTTAGATGCATCCAAATAATTTTATCAAAGGCCATAAAAATAGAATTTATAGAAGTAAAATTTAAACTTCATACAAGACAGTATGGTAATTCTTCTTATTTAAATTTTGAGCATTTTGTTCAATTTTTCTTTCATATTTTGAATTATTGCAATAAATTTTATCTACAATGTAAGACATATATTATATTACATTTAAAATTGGTATATATAACCTTGTTCATTATAAATTTAAATCTAACTATAGTTCCACTAACATTCAACCTTAGAAGCCACCCTACATTGCTTGAAAATATGGGATCTTTAGAATAGGGCATGTACATCTATCTTAGCATAAGTAAAAGCCTATTTTTGTAATACATTGTAGCCATAATTACACTATTAGACAAGGAAAATGTGGAAGCACACAAATCATAAATAATTTTAAAAAATAATCCATTCTAATGAAACGTGCTTTCCCTCCAATATCTCATAGGAAAAAAGTAGGGAAATAAAAGAATGAAAAAAAATAACTTTTTAAAAAAAGTTTAAAAAAATTATTCTTACTAAGAAAAATTGTATTGAATATATTATTGGAGTCAATTATTTTCAATTACCTAATTTTTGTTCAACCAATTTAAAATCTTAAAATACATATTATTTTAACAATTATTAATTTGGTAGAGAGTTTGACATATAAATATCCACGTATAGGGTGTGAAGTGTTAACCAAAGAAAATAGATTGAAGTCAATTAATGTTTTTAGCCAAGTATGTAATATTATCATGGTTATTTGGTCTCTATTTTTCAATGAATCTAGCTCAAATCAAATCAATGTTTAGGAAAAAAATTCATTTTAGATGCGAGTTTCAATCTATCTGATCGTGTGTCAACAAAAACTAAAAGTTTGAAGGCCATCATAATGTGAAATAAATAATTTGTATTTGTTAATGTGATATAATTTAATATGTATACACTTAATATATATAAACCATCCATATGCACATAAAATAGGATAACATAAGATAATTTATGCAAAATTTCTATGAAATAAACTATTCATGTAATGTTTTGTCTTTGCTAGTATATTACCATTGACCATGATATGCAAATTATTCTAATATGAACCATAGATCCCAAGATTTAATCTACATTATTTATCTTATAAATTTATGTCTTAACCATTTATCAAAACTAAATGTGGATTTTATTATAAGTATATAGAGAAAATGAGCTGGGAAATAATTTTATGTGAGCTTAAATTCATTGACACATATATTAGATATTAGAAACTTGGGAATAATGAAGGCCATACACAGTTTAGATGAGATTACAAAAATATATTGGGTAAGGGATAATTAATTAATAAAACAAAATGGTCATATATATTTCATCTTAACACTCAACTAAATTTGTCTGGTCATAAATCTGAGAGTGCCAATAGAACTATATACGTACTAAACTACGCTTCGCTCACCCCTTGATCTCTTGGTCAATTAATATCAAATTTAGATATTAGAAAGAGTAGGTTATCTAGAGAGACTCTATATATACTATCATTGACTACCCCCAAGCCTGGATATTAGCTCATTGTTATATATTATAACTAGGCTAGGGTTCCCCCATCCTGAATTGTAGATATATATGGTTAGTTTTGGGTCACCATCTATATAGGGTGTTTATTGGGAAATAGATAGTTGTAGGGATAGTTTTCCCACATAGATATAATGACTCACATATTAGCCTATCAATTAATATGGGAGAGAGGTAGGGGTGGGAGGGGTTTTGACTAGTTATTGTCTCCCTCAATAACTTGAGTGAGTGCCCACAATTGCCATATGAAGGGAGGTTCTTAATAGT